>OX596186.1:7772799-8372799 GCA_951394245.1 Cyclophora punctaria
TTCACGGAGATGTTAATGAAGGGAAACTAATCTATACTAATCTAATAAAGCTGAAGGATTTGTTTGTTTGAACGCGCTAATTTCAGACACTGCCTATCCAATTTCACATTTAACGGGAAGGTTCTAGGCTACAACGCAGGTAAAACGGCGGGGGGCTGCTAGTTAAAAAATAAGTGTTATTAAAACTAATAAGTAATCCAGTACATTAGTGGCCAACCCTAGTGTCGGAGTTTTTATACTGCCTAAACGCCTCCGACATAACCGAAACGATTGTAACAACCGGGACCGACAATTAGAATTACATACATTATTGTACCAAGCAAGTTTAAGGAATAGTTAAGCGTTTGGAATTAAACATTCAAATCTTTGTTAAGCAGTAGTAAATCTTAAATATATTTAGTACCAAACGCTTGGATATTATAAATTACAGGCTAAGAAATATTCTCACCAGTAAACACTAAATAAAGGATAAATAGAATTATAATGCGATTCAAATTGAATACTGAATTCAACTACAAATAAGGAACATTGTGGATGGCGAAGCATTTACGGTGCCAAGAAAAGTTGTGAGAAAGTCTTAACAATCCGTATAAATGGTGATAAAATTAAATTTGTTATAACATCAGATTAACTTAAAAAAGCCCGTTGGCACAGTGGCATGTGAAAGCGCTTTCTGTGTCGAGGGTTGAGGGTTCGAATCCCGCTTGTAGTCAATAATATATACAAACATAGTTGTTAGCGACGACGCGGTCTTGGAAATTTCAGGGTGAAAAATAGCCTGCCTACCCGTTATAAGTAGCTATCCATTACCAAACGAGTTATTGAAATCGGCTTAGTAGTTTATGAAGTTAGCGAGTCCAAACAAACAAAAAACAGCTTCAGCTTTATCATCATAGTATAGATTTTAAAAATAGACCATCAAACTCTTCGATCAACAATACAAAACTAGATATCGGGTCACGTACGAAATCAAAGCTAAATACTGTCCTCGTGGATGACGTGTGACTGCTTATTTTGTTTACTAGCGAACTGAAACAAAAGTTTTAAAACAGTTGGAAGTTCGACCTAATTACAACCATGGCACCTAGCAATAAAGTAGCAAATATTATGAATAAAATAAGAGCTCATTTTTCAAATGAGGCGTTATTCACCGAGACGTATTTTTAGCGCCGACCCGACATCTAGTTGTGTATTGGTGATCGAAGATAAAACCAATTAATAAAATCTGAAATAGCATTAAAAGTAGGCAGGAACCACTCGAAATCGCAACTGTTACTAAAATGGCAAGAGATAAGGTGAACCGGTTGTCTTACACTAATCATAATGAAATGTGATGTCATTGCCTTTATTTATGGTCCAGACGCCGAGACATGATGTCACGAGCCGGTGTAAACAAACAAACGGTTTGATTGTACACTAATATTACAACACGCTCACACAAAAAGGGAAAAAGTTGAACTTGTACGGGATTATTCAAGTTTATTATTCAAGGTTCGAGAGACGTATGTCCCGAATTGAATTTTCGAACATGGTTCGGGTTTCAGATGTCTATATTAAGTTTTTAACGCACTTCATTGCAAAGGTCACTTGTGCCACTGAAGATATCAGTACAGTGAAGTCACTGAAGATATCAGTGCAATGAGAAGTAGGCCACGTAGTTACCACGTAGTTAGTAGTTACCACGCTTGCCTACCGTGGGTTGGTGATCTATCCGAGGGTGGAGAGTAATTAATATAATGTCCCATTGCTGGGCGAAGGTATCTCGTCTGAAGCTATCAGTACTCTCTCTCTCTCTCTCTCTCTCTCTCTCTCTCTCTCTCTATCTCTCTCTCTCTCTATCTCTCTCTATCTCTATCTCTCTCTCTCTCTCTATCTCTCTCTCTCTCTCTCTCTCTCTCTCTCTCTCTCTCTCTCTCTCTCTCTCTCTCTCTCTCTCTCTCTCTCTCTCTCTCTCTCTCTCTCTCTCTCTCTCTCTCTCTCTCTCTCTCTCTCTCTCTCTCTCTCTCTCTTCTCCTTAGCCTTGTCCCATCATCTAGGGTCGGCTCTCCTTGTCTGCCTTTTCCATGTTTCTCTATCTTTAGCTGTTACAGAAGCTTATATCTCAGTACATGTCAAAGGCCTCTCATGTCACTGAAGCTATCAGTACAATGGAGACTTTAAAAGCATGCCGAGCGATTCGTGAATTTTATAGTAAGACTCTAAAATATGTTTTAATCATTGGCCATTCATTCTGAAACTCCATTGATAAAATTCCAGGGTATTTAAATAAATATTTAGCAGAATACATTACTGAGCAATAACGCCGCTATAACACTTTCCTGAGGGAACGCTTGTTATTTTTAACGTTCGTTTTACGAGCCGCCGAGAGACTACATTAAACGCGGTATATTGAACTAACGATAATTTTTATGGTATTCTCCTGTTACTGTTATGAGGTTATGGTTTTATAAGGAAATTATATGAAATTAAATTATTAAAAGAATAAATTATTTTCAATCACTACATATTATAAAACAAAGTCCTCGGCCGCGTCTGTCTGTCTGTTCGCGATAAACTCAAATAATACTGCACGGATTTTGACGTGGTTTTTTATATAGATAGAGTGATTCAAGAGGATGGTTTATATGTATAAAAAAAACCCGAAATTCCCACGGGAACGGGCACAAAGCGGGTAAAACCGCGGGGCGCTGCTAGTCTATACTAATACAGATGAAGAGTTTGATATTTGTTTGTTTGAACGTGCTAATTTAAGAAACCATCAGACCGTTAACTCTCACTCAACATATTAATTTTCCAAAACAAAAAACAGTATTATTAATCCACTCTGCACTCTGTAAAGAACATCACTATAACTAATGTATATTACAAAAGTGGCAAAGTAAGTAAGTTCGTGTAGGCTATTGATGACACCAACACTCCTGGAGTCGGGAGTTTTTAGCCCACCTAAAGGCGACATGGTCTGTCGAATCAATCGGGACACGAATCAACCGCGACCGACAAATTAACGTACCCACCGCAGCACCGCAGCGCTCAGATAGAAATGCCACTATCGGCCACCTATCAAAATTGGGGCTCAGCTGTTCGTTGCTTAGCAAACGAAATTATCTAACATTGCTTAGTCAAACTACGCCATGAGCGGTGGTGTAATGCAACGAATGGACGAGTACCAGTGTCCCACACGTAATCATTGGCAAATGGTTCCGTGAGTCACATCCTGCGACTTCCCAGATCACTGTCACCGGTCATTCCTTACCCATTATTCCCCTATTAATAGATACTGTTTGTAAATTGTAGCTATTGGAAAAACATTGGCAGTTTCGGAAGAATTTTATGAGTAAGAGTAACAGTGTGTTGTTTGGTAATTATTTTTAGTGTAATGTTATTTTAAGTTGATAGTCATAAGTGCATCTCTTTGATGTGTTCAGTTTTGTCGTAACCTCGCTATCCCACTGCTGGGCAAAAGGCTAATAAAAAAATCAACGGGTTGCTCTCCGAGAGTGCCGGCAGAAGTGAAAACTTGAAAAACGTCAAAATGTCTTAGGAATTTTCGATCAGGTCACGTGTCCTAACGCGAGCTTAACATTTTTTATCCACCAAAAAAGTGCACAACGCCGTTAAAGAAGTTTTCACTTTAAATATAATATTTATGGACAAGCTTTATGAACACTAGCAGTGCCCGGTCCTATAATATTTTTTTATAATTCCCGAAATTCCCACGGGCACAGCGCGGGCAAAACCGCGGGGCACTGCTAGTAAACGGTAAATCAAAACCAGAGAAAAACTTCTATGTTAGTCAACAACCAATTAAAAACTCATTCTCAATAACTACAGTTATTCGATTTTAATGCCTCCAATTTCTCTAACGAGTGTATTCGAGACGTAACTATTGAATTGGTAACAAAAGCCGGAAACCAACCATAATAAGACACGTCGTTATCATACGGGAACAGTATTAAAAAAGGTTCAAGTCGATTTGAACTGTGGTTCAATTATACGGGCGGTGGTAACAATTAGTTGGAATTATGTTTAATAAATGTGCATGATTGATAATGAATAGTGTTGATAACTGCATTGAGTATTTGTTTCAGTAATTTTACGATGAAAAATGTGTGAATAATATGTGCTTTTACAGCAGGGTTGTAGTAAAATAAAGTAACGTGTAAGCCTGTAATGTCCCACTCTTGAGCTCACTGGAGCAAAGGCTTTCATCTCACTGAAGATGGTACAGTAAGGAGGCTAAAAATGGTAATAATCCGGCCTCCGACTCGATGGCGGTAGGAGCTCTACAATGTTAAGAAGGATCGGAAAGATTTGGTTCTGGAAATAATTGGAGGAAACCTTTGCCCAGTGGGACAGTGAGGCTACACAAAAAAGCTAAGCTAAATTGCTCTGCTACGTTTCATAAGATAAGTTGACCAAATGCAGCAAAGCAGAAATCTGGTGGAGAGGCCACCCTAAGGGTGCTTTCAAATTATGCGTTTCGTGTCGGACCGCTGCGGTGCCGAAGCGGTGCGTTTGTCATCGATCGAGCAGCTCGGCAACAGTGCGGCGTTGTCGTGCGTTCGCGGTACCGACGCCGCACTGTTGCCGAGCTGCTCGATTTGTATGAAAACACACGATCGTACGTACACAATACGACAAACGCACCGCTTCGGCACCGCAGCGGTCCGACACGAAACGCATAATTTGAAAGCATCCTAAGTGTTAAAGATGATATTTTAATAAACAAAAGCCATTACAAGCGAAAGATTAAACCCTATTTTTTACTCTAAATTTCCTACAAATACAGCTCAGGTAAAATCGCAACCAACTGTCATAACAAATATCAGTTGGGCCAGGAAAAGGATATAGCATTCGTGCATGTTTGACCATCTTGTGTAAAAATCAAGAACTCTATATTATAAGCCCATTTAAGCCCTTCATAATCCTGGCCAGTCATTCGCCCTTGGCAATCCCGAGTCCATTTATCTAGAAACGGATGCGGCCCGCGTAGGCGTCGGTTACGTTACGGTACGTAGGCTTAACATTAACAGATAGCAAACGGGGCAAGGTCGGCTGTCGGTGTTATGAGTTTGGGAAAAAATGTGGGTCACAGGAAAAGTCCTCGAGCTACCCAGGACTTTTCAGGGAATGGTTTTAAGGTAGGAAATGATACCCAAATATTTCGGCACTGGAAATATTATGTGCTTCGTGTTTGAAACAAGAAACTTCTATACTGTATAAGAATCAAAATTGTTTTATCCTTTTGTAAGGCAATATAGAGATCTCTGAATCTCTCAAGGCGTACCTTGAACGTTAATAGTTTTGAGATCAGTGTCGATCTTTTCTAACAAAAAGCTACCATTATGTAACATCTTGCTCCCAAGTTGTACAAAAAACTGTCTGTCACCTAATTAGCCGTTCGCAGTCGACGGACAGTCTAGTGTGCCAACTTCGTCCGGTGACTGCAGTAAATGGCAACAATTCGGTGTAATGTGTGGGCATAAAACTCTGCTTAGACACCTCATCAGCAGGCTTAAGTATAAATCTCTGCTGTATTTATTGCTACATCGGTTTACTTAGGCACAAAACTCTACTTAAATACACCGTGATCAGGATATTGGCATACAATTCTGCTTAAACACCTCCTCAGCAAAATTTAGGCTCCAAAACTCTGCTCAATAATTTACCTCGTCGGCAGGCTTCGTAGGCGTGATGGCAACAGTTTCGTTGAAGCAGAGACACGCGCAGTAGTGTCGGTTGGCGTCCACGTCCGTCAGCACGGACACGTAGAACCGGGGCTCCGTGCGCTCCGTCGAGAGGGACCATCCTTGTGGCTGGCAGAACTGGAAAGGAAAAGCACATCAGAAAAGAAGAAGAAAATAATAAGTCAAAGTTATAAAGCCAAGAGACTAGACTTGTAGTTGGCAGCTGGGAAGGAGACTAGATCAGAAGAATCTCCAGCCCAAGTCATATCTAAAGAGAATAAAGTTATGATCATGAGAGACGATCCTCGTGGTTGGAAGAACTAGGAAGGGGGGGTTTCTTTTCACGCTTTTATTTGAATACATTAACGTAGTGTGTGTTATAATAGTTTGTCCAATTACATCGAGAAGATATTTCTTATAACTGTGCTAAGCATTTGGATAGGTTCACTGAGAATACAAAGAACTTTGTCTTCTACAATAAATATTTACATGTCAATGAGAATTTTCTAATTTGTAATTTGACAAGGTACTAAAGAGGAAAGTATTTGGACTCCAGCCTGTATGTCACTCACCCATCCTATGCCGTCGTGGAAGGGAGTGTCGTCCCAGTTGATCTCCGGGAAGCGCTGGAGGACTACACCGCTGTTCAGACCGCCCCCTGCGCAAAGAAAAGACGGGCTCTTTATATTGTCAATCACATTATACTACTAGTATCAAACGTCAGACCACTTCGATCAACAATACACAACTAGCTATAGGGTCACGTACAAAATCAAAGCTAAATACTGTCCGCGTGAATGACGTGTGACAGCTTATTTTGTTTACTACCGAACTGAAACCAAAGTTTTAAAACAGTACGAGGTTCAACCTAATTACAACCATGACACCTAGCAATAAAGTAGGTAATCTTTTGACTTAAATAAGATCTCACTATTCAAATGAGGCCTTATTCACCGAGAGGTATTTTTTGCGCCTAACCGACATCTAGTTGTGTATTGTTGATCGAAATCAGACCATATTAAGATTTTAGACGGCCTAATAGACCAAGATTGGGCACTAACCCACACAAAGTTCTTTTTAATAAGACAGGTTCACAACTGTACTAAGTTCGCTGTACTTTCATAAAAACACGGCAACTTTCCAACCAGCAGATCAATAAAAAAACAACATGTTCTGATTAAGGAAACTTGATTTAGAGATGATATCTCAAAAGTCGATTTAACAGTCATTTGCGATATCATTTTGCAGTTTAAATTGGTAACGATGCAGACTTATAGGTCTTCTTCTTCGTGTCGATAGCACAAAAATTAACTTTTTTTTTTTGGGTTAACTTGTTTAAATTGTTATTTGAACAATAATTGAACATTTTCTTGTGGCACATTTCCTAACATGTTCTGTACATTTGTTCGCTCAGCCAAAACTGGGATGGGGAGCAAATAGTGGCTTTATCAGAGCGCTACTGTGCTTCGGAGGACACCTTGGAGAAACCAAACAAAACTGATAATTTTACGTTTATATTGTTAGACCACGTTTAGAGGCCTTTATGCGGTCGAAAAACGCCTAAACCAGGATTGGCCTCTAACCCACACGACTTAATTAAAAATACCTACGTATTCTCGTACTTATTTTGATAGTTTTGGTCAAAACAAAACAGGAGTGATAACAACTTATATATATATAACTACAAACATACAACATAACCTACTTCCGATTATAGTTACACCAACACAGATAAGTAGGCAAACCTGTAACCTACTTCCACCAACAGGTTAAGCGCACGTGTTACCGACTCAAACAAAAACCTATACATAGTTTAACGTCAAAATAACCGAAATAGACACGACACAGTGTGACCAATGACTCGGGAGTAATTCGGTTAACGCACAGTCGGTCACGACATGGCACTAGGTTCATTGTACTGTCAACAAAGTCAACAAACAGTCTAGCCGATGTTTGTTTATGTTTGGGAGCGTTGTTTGAGGCACGAAGTACAAAAAAGTCCATTTTTTCAGGTGACTACCAACACTCATCCACTTAATTAAACCAAAGCTCGAAAGTGGTATTTTGCCGACACCGCCGAGTGGCCCAGATTAGACCACACACACACTACAAACCGGAGACCTTGACCCAAAGTGCAGGTGCCACCAGCTAACTAGTTTAGTTAACTAAACAATCTAATGTGGAACTAACTGGAATTCGTAGAGGAAAATGTAATTTTGTACGCGTTTAGTTCTTTACCGGTTCGGAGTTTATCCTTTAGGATGAATGTGTTAATAAGTTTGAGCGTATTTATGGATTCCATAGTTATTAGTTATATTTTAATTTTACGTTATGAATTAAGTTTTATCCTCACTGTACTTAGTACAATACTTGGAATATATATCTTGGGTGATTTGAGACGCCTTTGCCCATTACAGGATAAAAGAAAATAAAATATAAAGCAATACGATTTTTTTTAAATCAAAATACGCAAATAACTGTATAATATATAGTGTATATATTAACTGTTTTCGAGTTATATTTGAGAAAAGTAAAATTGAGTAAATTCAAGTAAAGTTTTGTAGTAAATTATTTATCACAAACGTTACCTATTATTTAATCAACCTACATAATTAAAGATAGCCTTATTAAATGACTAATTACGTGAGTATCTAAAGACATGTACGTCTACACATTTTATCAATACCTTCGTAAACTAAACACTTTAATTTAGATACTTGTAGAAATAAATTGGACAAACCTGACGAGACGCAGAAAAGAGCAAAGCTCAGCTAATAGTTGGCCAATATACGGCGAGTATTAGTTCGACATACGCATTAATTTGTATAACTATAAACAAACGATGTTTCACATTGTGATTGAATGCTCTATGAATAGTGATTATGCAGATATTGTACGTTGAAAGTCGTTCAACATTGAATGAGCTGTTATATTTCATTGTGGCACATTAGTGGCCAGATACCGTTGCCACTGGACGGAATGAAATGGTCCATTTATTTATAGTCCAATATAAAGCATTCTATCTTTAAACGATTTTTATGGTCTGTGGAAAGTGTTCCATACAATAGAGAATGTACTAAGTAGGTTAGTCTGTGACCGACAGAAATAATTAACTATCGACTTTTGCTGAATAGAGATTCAGTTTACCTGCCACTAACAGTAAGCGTTCCTAGGTTTACCCACGTTATACTTGTTCCCGTGGAAATTTGAAATGAAAAGAGGTCTGAAAACTTTGTCTTAAATGACGCTATCATGTAGAAAACCATTTTTTGCGAAACAACTAAACAGCATAAGATTAATTTAGGTATTTTGCGAATTAAGGTGCGAAATTATACTATTCAACTTTATTATTATTGATCATAGTACAGTAGGTAGGTATAGATTATTATATCACTATAGAATTAATGGATGAATGATTCGTCCATTTTCCTTAGCTGGTTTATGTTTATCTATACTAATATTATAAAGCTGAAGAGTTTGTTTTGTTTGTTTGTTTGTTTGTTTGTTTGTTTGTTTAAACGCGCTAATCTCAGAAACTACTGAACCGATTTGAAAAATTCTTTTTTTAATGGATAGCCACATTCAACGGGAAGGTTATAGGCTACTTTTCATTCCGAAATTCCCACGGGAACGGGAACAACGCGGGTAATACCGCGGGGCGCTGCTAGTTATACATAAATAAACTGTCGTATTCCGTCTCGTCAGTCAGTCAGCCCCTAATTACGCATTCATCGGACGCCGCCTACCGAAGCATGCATATTGCGAGTACGTCCATCGGATTTCCAATTATTTTACCACGCTGCCCGGGGGAATTCAATTTTTTTTGCCTCCAAACTTGTTTATTACAACCAAGTTAATAACCTCCAAATTTATACATTTCGCAGATACAACGACGCTTTTTATGGAGAATCGGCAGATGGGTACGCAATGATGCTTTTATGAGACTGCTGTTCGTATTAAATTGATATCGGCCATGAATAGTCAATTAAATTTTATCACCTGACGTTGCTACATATTTATTGATGAAGCTATTACAGTAACAGTATCAATTTGGTGCCTTATTTACAATGCAAATATGCACAGAAGTATTGCAAAAATGCAATTAACATTCATCAATCTCTTATCAGTACCACACATCAATCATAAATTCTTATCGTTAAAGTAATTAAGATCGAGTAGGTTAATGGACCACCATTGTGTCGGAGTTTTTAGACCGCCTAAGGGCTCCGACATGGTCTGACGATTGAAGATAGAAATGCCAGTATCGGCGGCGACCAGAAACTGTACTGTGAAAATTTCTGAATGGAAAATAAATAGCCTATAACCTTCCTCTATTGTATAAACAACTACCCGCACAAATTCACACACTGTTAATTAGACCCAAACTAAGCCCAAAACTTGTACTGTGGAATCTTACTAATGATTTCATATTATCATCTCGTCAGTTCCATCTTAATACCTGCAATGGGTGTACCGCAAGGATCATATTTCAGTCATTGCATAAGGCGGAAGGCAAGCGAGAACAGGCGTATCGGGTTTGAGGCCGCCCGGCTCGGCGGAACAATGCACTTGCAATAACCAGCCTTGATCTTGGAATCGTGTTGATAATCACCGAATTGGGTAAAGAATACGAGTTACGAGACATCAAATAACGTTTTGGACAATTTTGAGTACTATATATGTAGTTCCAAGCCTAGTCAAATTAGGTTTTGTGAACTTTTTAGAACATCATTTTCATAAGAAGATAAGAGAGAGATGCGAGATATCTATTCCAAAAAGCTATTCTATTCTATCCTGACATTCTGACATAGATGGGAACTAGACGGTTAAAACCACAGCGACTGCAGTGGAAACTAATTGGTAGGTAGGAAGTTTACTGCTCGTAAATAAAAATATTTGCACAATACACTGGTGTTTAATACCCAACTGATGGGCTAAGGCCTCTAATTTTACTGACGATATCAGCATGGTGAAGAGGATGAGGCGTAATCACCACATTTGCCTACTACGGGTTGGTGATCAATCAAAACCAAACAGACTATTAGTTTATCTATACTTTAGTATAATACTATACATATTATCCAACTCTTATATACTAAGTAAATAAACAACCGTGACGGGAAAGTTCCTTATTATTGCCGAAACTTAAAAATACCATCGTGATTCATATTGTTGATAATTGACATTCAAACAACAATGACGTCACAACGTTCGGAAGCAGTCTGTTGTAGTCATGATGTCATACAGGAGTTCCTTAGACCTACCCACGGACTGAAATAGATGAACGCGCTAATTACTGGATGGTTTTCGGCTTACGGTGCGTGTAATGAACCTAGTTAAAATACCTAAAACTAACAATTTTTTTACTTTTTATTAATGGCAATATTTTCTATAATTATAAATGTTTGTTTATATCGCAAAAAAGTTTAAAAGAAATTATAGGCTTGTTCATACGCCTTGTGATATAATGTAATGTTCTTTTACATCCTCTGGCAACAAACCGAATATATA
Organism: Cyclophora punctaria; assembly: GCA_951394245.1. Taxonomy (NCBI): domain Eukaryota; kingdom Metazoa; phylum Arthropoda; class Insecta; order Lepidoptera; family Geometridae; genus Cyclophora; species Cyclophora punctaria. The sequence continues at coordinate 7,783,998 of OX596186.1, forward strand.
ATTAACGGACCGAAAAAAAAACTTTCTCCGAAAAAAAAACGAAAATTGAAGTTACGAAGAACAAAAAAGAAACGAAAGACCTACTCACTCATTAAAACTATGTACCTATATAACGAATTACGATATCTTCATGAACAAAACTATAAATTAATTAGGTACAAAATAAATAGATTCCGTTTGATGCGGCGCCATTACCACCCAAATAATAAAATAGGTCCGTCGTAAACATACTTTTAATAGACGGCCCTTGCGCTAATGAAGGGCTATTAATGTAGGAATTATGAGAGCATTCACTTTAGTATTGTGTGCTCGGAGAGTTAGTGGTTGTAATGAGCTAGGGGGGTTGTTAGTGGGGTTTAGTTAGCAGATTTGGGGATGGATTTTGCCTTTTAACTCTAAAGTAACTTTTGAGTTAAAACTACGTTTATAAAACTACGTTTAATTAAAACTACGTTTACGGCTACACTTCGCTTTTATTTTCCATTTTTATCTGACGTTTCGGCTCCTTTACAGGAACCGTGGTCACAGAAGACTGTTATGTCTTTAGGTACTATCGAATCTATACATATTACAAAATCAGCTGACTGTATCACGAGTTACGACATATAAACCTTCCTCTTGAATCACTAACTATTAAAAAAGCCGCGTCAAAATCCGTGCAGTAGTATGTGAGTTAATCGCGAACAGACAGACGCGGCCGGGGACTTTGTTTTATAATATGTTGTATTGTGTTAAATAAATTGTGAATAACTTCCAATCAACTGGACCGAATTGGATAAATCTATACTAATATTATAAAGCTGAAGAGTTTGTTTTGTTTGTTTGTTTGTTTGTTTGTTTGTTTGTTTAAACGCGCTAATCTCAGAAACTACTGAACCGATTTGAATAATTCTTTTTGTAATGGATAACTACATTCAACGGGAAGGTTATAGGCTATTTTTTATCCCGAAATTCTCACGGGAACGGGCACAGCGCGGGTAAAACCGCGGGGCGCCGCTAGTCATAGATAGACACAGATCAATATTGAAAGAAACCCCTTTAGTGTCACATCACTGTTCAAATAAGCTCTACCTTAAAGTAAAGTAAGAATTATAAGTAAGAAGAAGAAGTATTAGCCTGTATGTCTCACTACTGGGCAAAGGCCTCGCATCCCACAGAAGACGACAGTACAGTGAGAAGAATTAGGCTTAATCAACACACTTGCTAAACGCGGGTTGGTGATCTCAAACCCGAGCCGTGTTTGAAAAGTAGGATACATTATTAATATTCTCCAACAAGGTTGAAGCTATACCTATAAAAGCTATTCCAATAAGAAGTCTCATCTAAATGGGTACAATTGATCATAGAGTAATAAACTGATTAGCATTCATGGAATCAGTACCAACAGTGTGTTATCATAGGCCCGATCTCAAGGCTAGAACAATTATTGTACAATTTAAAGAATTGATGTTAGAAATCTATTTGAGACTAGCAGCATCCCATGGTTTTACGCACATTGTGCTTGTTCCTGTGGGAATTTCGGGATTAAAAGCCTTTGGAATAATAGCCAATAACACCCTTGAATGTCTATCTTAAATGGCTATCCAATACAAAAAGAATTATTCAAATAGGGATGGTAGTTTATGAGATTAGTGCATAGCAACATAAAATCAAACTCTGTTACTTTGTTATATTTGTATAGATATTCATGTTCTATCACTAAGTAGCTAAGAAGTCCCACTATATTTTTATTATTACTTAATTCACAGCGCCCCGTAGTTTTACCCGCGTTGTGCCCGTTCCCGTGGGAATTTCGGGAATTTTTATACATATAAACCTGCCTCTTGAATCACTCTATCTATTTAAATAATCCGCACCGAAATCCGTTGCGTATTTTTAAAGATCTAAGCATACATAGGGACAGACAGCTGAAAGCGACTTTATTTTATACTATGTAGTGATGTGAATAAATTCAATAGATTGTGAGGTAGATCTCAATGCAGTTTTAAATTAAGGTAAGTATAATATTGGCATGCAAGTATGTTTTAACAATATTTTGAAAATAACATGAGTTTTTAAGTTTTTTACCACTTAGTTTGACAAGAACTTTAAATTACTATACAAGACTTTAACCAAGACTTACTTACTATAGAATTCGGAATAGGTACATTTACTAGTTTTGAACTATTTCTAACCTATCTGTTTCAAGGTCTTGAAGCTTCCAATTTCAATATCAAGGTAAGTACCTATCACAATAATAATTCACAATTATATGATAAAAACAATCACATTTAAATGTTACTTCGTTATCGGCTCGTAGTAACGGCATACGCCTAACTAGAAGAGGTAAATTATCACGAAATTCGTGATTCTATCAGTTGATTGGCTGGTGTGATACAATGCAGGAACTACTCACTTTCTTTCTCGTGGTCAAATCCCACTATGACGAAGTAGTCCACGAGTCTGGACATGGCAATCCTAGGGCAGCATTCGACCACTATCACCACAAAAACACTTGATAATTAAATTACATCCATTCACATACATTTTACACTATACCGAACGATACATTACATTTTCGATTTATCACACAGGTACTCGTTAATCAACGTCATAGATAAGGGTATTTCGCACACCATAACACTCCCCGGAATGTAAACAACACTTTCATTTATCGCAATCTTAGGAATTTTAACTTCACAAGAACGATTGGAGGTACATGTAAGAGGTTATGACTTCTCTGCTATACGAGACGTAAGCCGCCTTTTACATTCACTTTTTAAATTCAATCTATATCTATACAAAATAATTGTGTTTATCTAAACTGTGGCTAAGTAATTTTACACGATTTCTGATAAAATTTGTTAATTTAACGTAAGAGCAATCAACGAACGACCACCTCATCCATTTGTAAAAAAATCTACTGAACTGAACTGTCAAATATTCTACCAAATAATTCTACCAATATTATAAAGTTGCCTGGAGGTAGACTAAATTGATAAGAATAGTTTATGGAGGTAAGCCTTAGAATATACAGGGTGTAATCGTTAAGTGTGCACAGGCGATTATTCCGTAACTATTGCAGATATCAAAAAACTTTAAACTGATATCGAAAGTACTTTACCTAATGAGTAAAATGACATTAATAACTTTTTAAAAATAAAACGAGAAATATCCAAAAAAATACATTAATCACTCCCATACATTTTATTTCTTAGTAAGTACAAAATTTTGTATTCAAAGCATATGTTCGAAGTGACGTCCTCCTTGTGCAATACAATGACGAGCTCTAATGGCTTAATAGCCAATAATAGTGCAACCCCTTGGCCTGCCAGATCCCCGGATCTCACGCCTTGTGATTTCTTCCTATGGGGATTTGACAAAGACCACGTGTACGCTGAGAGAGTACACAGCCTAGAAGAGTTACAGAATCGTGTACGTCGTGCAATTGCTTTAATTACTCCGCAAATGTTAAGGAAAGTTCATTTAGAAACTGTAAATAAAGCTCGTCATTGTATTGCACAAGGAGGACGTCACTTCGAACATATGCTTTGAATACAAAATTTTGTACTTACTAAGAAATAAAATGTATGGGAGTGATTAATGTATTTTTTTTGGATATTTCTCGTTTTATTTTTAAAAAGTTATTAATGTCATTTTACTCATTAGGTAAAGTACTTTCGATATCAGTTTAAAGTTTTTTGATATCTGCAATAGTTACGGAATAATCGCCTGTGCACACTTAACGATTACACCCTGTATACGGCTATAGAAGTAGTGAATCTTACGTCATAATTGCTAGAACGGTCAAGAGATATTTAACTTCGCCCAGGAAAGAATGAGACAGAACTACTAATCGTGCATCCCTTTCACGTAACCCATTATTTTTACTGTCACAAGTTAAAAGTTGTGACATACAGTACAAGTGATCGCTATTCTGTTGTTGTGCCAGTGTTATAATTTAAATTACAGTGTGTATTTGATGAGATATAGACTCCATTAGTTAAGATTGTGCTAAAAACAAGTTTACGGTATGGTTGGATGCAGTGTGTTAGGCTGCCGAAAAAATATATTGCTATCTAAAAGGGGCACGCGAACGCTACTTCTATAGACGGTATATATTCTAAGAGGTAAGCATACACATTTCAAAATAAGGATACGATCGGGATCGCGAAACAAAGTTCATGGATATTTTAAAAAAGCTCTAATATAATAATTATTATTACAGGCCAGGAAAAGGCCGCCAGAATTAAGTGTACAGCTGTAGAAAAAACGTGTTGTACGTGCATGTCAATTATTACAAAAAATAGTAATTATTTTGAAGAATACTAGCAACATTTAACCGTTAACGTCGTATTTTCTACTAACTGTAACCCAAACTAATTATCATACTCTTGTTTAGATTAGAAAATAATTTTGTCTCTTTTTCTCTTCATATAAATTTCACTATGTTTCTCTGTCATCTTTGACATTTAAATACATTTTAAATTTGTTAGCATAATATTAAATAAAACTTCACAACAATGAAAATATTGATGGTTGTTCATCTTGCTGCAATTTTCTCCAGGAAAATAAATGTTACAATTTACACCGTCTTCTAATAATGATGTCAGAAACTAACCAACAAATTGCGGGCTTGAAACAGAAGAAAGTATTTAAAATAATAGTATTGGGGGACTCCGGAGTGGGTAAAACTTGTCTCACTTATCGGTTCTGCGAAAATCAGTTTTTAGATAAATCCGAAGCAACTATTGGAGTTGATTTTAGAGAGCGAAACATTAAAATCGGAAATGAAGACATAAAGGTATGACCAAAATATATTGTCGATTATTTTATTACAATTTATACAATATAATCAATGTACTCTCCTCATTTAATTTAATTAAATTTGTTACAAAGTATTAAAAACATTTATCAATAAATTTATTGGTTTTTATGCCACAAAAGTCATTGTTATTTATCAGTAGTTCTGGACGATTTGTTTATTGATACTGGTATAAAATCAGTTATCAGCCAGTCATAATAAAACATAATATCAGTTATTTATTACCATGTCCACTAAAGCTTGAAAACTCCTTGTATATGGTGTTCACTGAAATGGAAAATTCGGATAAATCACAGCAACACTACTAAAATTGAAAGTAAAGTATGGGCTTGTAATGTCCCACTGCTGGGCAAGGGCCTCTCATCTCACTGAAGATATCAGTACGGTGAGGTGACTACAACACTAGTATCATGATTCATGACAATTCGTCCAAACGGATAATGTTTTAGATATCCTTTTGAAATCCCTTAAGCTAGGCTGTCATACTGCAGTGCAGAACTTCCTCCCAAATATTACCATGTGGCATGCACTCCCATCTAGGAAAGATGAACTTTCCTAATTGAACTTTGTCATCAAAACCTAATTGAAAATTGTTGTGATTTGGAAGTTGTTCTACCAGAACCAAATTAAACCATATTGAAATGCGTTATTTGATTTGTTCGATTCTTACAAATGTAGTGTATCATACCCTTGGTTGACAAACAGCCTAAAAGACCTATTCCAATAATGCTTGATGTGACAATATGTTGCATGCACAATGCATTCCCAAACCATTGCTCGGTCAAACTACCATCAGTATATTTTTTTGTATGTACCACACAGTATAGTATCTGTAATTTCTGTATCTGTTAAGAACAGATCTTTGTCTAAATATACTTAATCTATACAAATATTATAAAGAGGTAAAATTAGTAAGTTTGTATGTTCGAGCTAATTTCGGAAATTATTAGTCTGATTTGAATAATTATTTTTGTAATAGATAGCCACATTTAATGGGAAGGTTATAGGCTATTTTCCATCCCGAAATTCCCACGGGAATGGTCACAACACGGGTAAAACCGAGGGCCGCTGCTAGTAACCTATAAAATCTAATCCTTTTGTCATAAATCTCAGCAATATAATATTCATTGCATATCTGCATTTTACCAAAACTGCCACATGTATATGTATTTCAAATTTACTCAAAATAAAATTCACATAATTATAAACTTTCAATAAGAAAACTTTATGAAGCTTTACCAAGCAAAACTTAAATAAAAAGACACTTTTGTGGAGGTATTCATCAAATGAATAAAAAAAACTGTTATTTAAGAACCACCCCATTTTTCAGGGTGGTTTAAATTAGAGTTTGTCAGTGTTTTATGGTGGCATTTATTACTAAGAGAGCCCCACAGATTTATTATTACTGTACCTATTTCCTAGGTAAAAACAGGTTAAAGATATGCAATGAGTAATGTATCCTAGGTATGTCATTATATATTTTTGAGCATTGGGCAACATATAACAGTAATTTTTCTTTTTCGAGAGTAAGATTATAGCCTTCCTTGCGATTGTTATCACGAAATTCCCACGGGAACAGTTACAACAAAACACAGGAAAAACCGTAGAATGCTAATAGTAATTTCATATTACAACTTCAATTGGTACTATGGTATGAAAAAAAATATCATATTACGAAAAATGGTTGATAAAAATTTTTGCTCAGATTGACCCCGACGTGATTTGAACACGCAACCTTCTGATCTGGAGTCAGACGCGCTACCGTTGCGCCACGGAGTCGTGATAGAATGTCGCGAAATTTACTATCTATTGCGTTGAGTTATTTGTGTCTAGCTTTCTTTGTAACCTCGCAAACATAAAATAGGAATAACTGTTATGTTGTTTTTAAACAAAATCCTTCATTTTGAGATAATCATTACATACAGACAGACAGCTTTTGGTGACTTTGTTTTATAATATCTATAGGAGTGCAATGAAATATGTTGCAGCTCCAATTATGGGACACTGCAGGGCAGGAGCGGTTCCGCAAGTCCATGGTACAGCATTACTACAGGAACGTGCACGCCGTGGTGATCGTGTATGACGTCACCAAGCCGGACACCTTCCAGGTATAAATCAGACAAAAATGTAAAATAAAAGCGAAGTGCATCCGTAAATGTAGTTTCAATTGAAAATGAGTAGTGTTCAAGCCTCCCTGGTCTTGTGGTTTGAGCGCCCGGCTCACGATCCGGAGGTCCCGGGTTCGATTCCCGGTGGGTACAATTTGGTTAGGGCATTGCAGGCTGAATCATCTAATTGCCCGAAAAGTAAGCCGTCGGTCCCGGTTACTTTCTACCGATAGTAGTCGTTACATGAGCCATGTCAAAGGCCTTTGGCGGCTCAATAACTCTGACACCAGGATTGGTCAGGTCAGTCCACTCGATAAAGAAGAAGAAGGTTAAATTTAAGGAACCAGTGAAAATATTTGTGTTTGACTTCAGTCGATATCGAGCTGGATGTCGGAGGTGGAGAGCCACGGGCTGATGGGCGCGCCGCGCGTGCTGGTCGGCAACAAGTGCGACAGCGGCGCGCCCGACACGCACCTCAACATCACGTACGCGCAGCGGCTCGCCGACAAGTACGGCATGCCGGTAAGCACTACATGTTACAAGCTTTTGACGATTGCTACTGAAGAGGAAAAAGGTTAAGTGATAGATAAAAAGGCTTCATTCTTACCCTATCTCTAAACCTTTTTCCTCTTCAGGAATAATCGTCTTCGGCTGGAAAATTGACGACATTGGACCACATTTTGGGGCAATTAAGAATGTTACAAATGTTACTTCATAATTCGTATGAAGTCTTAACATCTTTTTTTCCGTCTGTTGCAGTTATTCGAGACGTCCGCTCTGCTCGACTCTGAGTGCGACAACGTGGAGTCGATATTCATGACTCTGGCGCACAAGTTGTACTCCAAACAGCCGCTACGGGTCGCCACTGTCGCGGTAACACATATACATTTTAATCTCTAGGCATTTAATTTTAAGCTCTAAGCTTGTATTATGGAATCTAACTAACACAATTTTTTTATAAGAATGTATATAATTGACACCTCGCCATATTGTTGACTCCGGGCGGGAATCGAACCCGCAACCCCCGACACAGTAAGCGCTCTCACTGCCACTGAGCCTTGTCCAGTGCCAACACATGATTTGATATTTAATTTTGCTTGTTATGTTTTCTTTCAGGGAGAAGTCCCCTATGGCGTGGTGACGCTGCCTCGAGAAAGTAAATCTAGTTCCGGCGATCGATGCGGCTGTAGTTAGATTACCACTAATAGGACAATCAGCGAAGTTGGCAGCCGGCCACTTGTGGTTAACATCTACAAACTAATGTATTACGCATTCAGACATGTAAACAATAAATACCTGACTGAACAATACTCAGACGCCATGAAAATTAACAATTTTAATAAATAGTTTCATACATAATAAGAAAGAAAATATAAATTTAATGATCTCTCTAATTAAGTACTCCTTTTCCATAAATAATGTCAAAAACTATGAAATTACTCTATAGTGGTGTTTGAGTATTCGGAGCATAGTCTTGCAAAATGCGAGAACTTTACGGAATCAACGATATTATCGTTATAAAGTGGTCAATGGCTGACTTTAACGATAGTATATTAGCCTCTCTTCATCACGGGTATACTCCGGGATAGGATATAAATCCAACTCGTCGAGACCACAAAATGTATAATATTTATGAATTTGAGTACAACTGTAGGGACACATTCCTTAGTCCGTCAGTACATGGGCCGGAATAACATGTGCTTGCAAACCTATTTATTTTATCATAATTTTTAAACTCACACGATTTGCGCTCATTATACTAAATGAAACGGGTCTGTATCGCGTTACATAATTAAACGTATTTACTAAAATACGTACCCGAACGTTTCGAGCGGATTACACCGCTCGTGGTCGGGGGATAACGGGTTATCCCGTGACACGATACAGACCCGTTTCATTTACTATTTATATTATGACTATCAGTGCCCCGCAGTTTAGCCCGCCCCCTACCCGTTTACGTGGAAATAAAATTGCCTTTGATCTCCCTTGAATGTGGCAATATCATTTCAGACTTTTACTTCCAAAGATTATCGCGCTCGACCAAACACTTCAGCTTTATTTTATTAGTATAGATAAATGTAAACTTCATATTTTATTATCTTGATTAAAACTGTGTTATCAAAATGTAATATAAATTATTAAGATAAAGAATTTAAAATGTGCGCCTGTATTGAAGATATCATTTTGTAAAAACATTGCAGTGTTCTAGACTAGCGGCTGAACAATCTTAATAACATACGAGTGTTTAACCGATATATAAATTAATGAAACGATGTCATTCCGTCTTTAAGGCAGCTGTGAATCGGTATTAAAAACAAGAAGCATTTACTTGTAAAATTAGGAAATTTAAAATGGCAACAAAATGAATAATATTTTTTATACATATGTATATTACGAGTAATATCGTTTTAATTTCACTACTACTTAATATTCTAATATGAAATATATATTAGAAACTTATTCAGTTCGTTGTATGTAGTTTCAAATGGTCCCGTTTCTGCACTATTTAAGAATAATCTTAAATTCCCAATTGGTTCCAGACGGTACTATTTCGAAATGAGCTACAAACTTAACAATACCTACAGGGTGGCATTTTTAAATCAGTATATATGGGCAAGTCTTAAAATATAAGAAATACGAAGAATTTTTATGAATATTTGAAGCCAACCTGTATATATTTACTCATTCGCAATGGACCATACTGTAAATGTGTCTAGAATTGGGGAATAAGTCTAAGGCACTAATTTTTGTTCACTTGTATTTTCTAATGTTCGGTGATGGTCTTATATAGGACAAAAGAAAATAGTATATTAAATCCGTGGTATTTTCCTAAAATTACTTTTAATAGGGAACTAAGAAGCAACAGTTGAAAAACTGCCAAATCAAAGAGTGCCAATGTTATAAAGAGCATTTACATGTCATCCTCTGTAATATATTGTCTAAGAAATATATTTAAACAAATATTTACTTATATCTAAGACTAATTTATAGTAATCTGAATAAAGTCATTTTATTATGTTAAAAGTATGGAGTTTTATTTTCAAAAGTGTTTCTTAAAGTATAGCGTAGGGAGAGCAGGAAAGACCTAAACCTAGGTATTATTTTTAGGTCACCCGAGCCTGTAATGCCATCAGTTTGCCAACTAGTAGAGGTCTAGAGGTCTAGAGGACTAGAGGTCCGTCGAAGTAAACTACTTTTTCTGACAGGGACGTATTTTCTATTAGGAAAAGTGTAACTGGTAGAATTTATCAATCGAAAACGTTTGTTTATACTGGTTTATACATTGTCGATGGAAATCTGACAAGACAAACGCTAAGTTCGTCAATGATAACCTTTCAGTTTAAGCAATTACCTTGTATAAAAACGAAATAGCACATAGTTCAGTTTAATCCTTATGAGCAGGCATCTGAAACTGCTTATAGTATCATAATTTAAACCGATTTCATAACGACTCCGTGGCGCAACGGTAGCGCGTCTGACTCCAGATCAGAAGGTTGCGTGTTCAAATCACGTCGGGGTCAAGGATTAAAATGCCCACATTCTTTTGCTATTTAGGGAGTTTTTTTAAATCCTTTTAAAAAAATATGATTATCAATATAGTTATTAAGACCCACCAGTGTGATATAAGTTAAATGGGGCATACATAATGGATAATCTATCATCAATGCGAACATTTATAAAAGGATGGATGTATTGACGTATGACTGACTCAAGCAAGCTACTGAACGGATTTAGATGAAACTTTTTACTAATATAGTTTAAACATGGTAGATTTTACAAATAGGTCAATTTCCCACGGGAATAGGTACAAGGCTGTTAAAATGCAAGTAACTTCTTAATAAAGTGTTGCGAATAAAAAGGTCAAGTTAATTTTTTTCAATAATTTATTTTAATAATCACTTTAAACCGTGACCTTACCGGTACAACCGCGTAACGTCACACGGAGACAAACTATTAATTGAAAATATTTTTAATAATAACTATACACATATAATTATCATAATATTTGACACACGGTAGTGCCTACCGAAGATGTCCAACAATGGTTACAAGGCGCACTCGCTCACAGGTGCAGCTTACAGTTCAAACAGGAATATTTTACAACTGAACACTTGAATACAATGTATGTGCCATAAACATCACTAAGATTGTATTATTTACCCACGCGTCGAATCTTCGTCATGTTTATAAGTCATCTATACTAATATTATAAAGCTGAAGAGTTTGTTTTGTTTGTTTGTTTGTTTGTTTGTTTGTTTGTTTGTTTGTTTGTTTAAACGCGCTAATCTCAGAAACTACTGAACCGATTTGAATAATTATTTTTGTAATAGATAGCCACATTCAACGGGAAGGTTATAGGCTATTTTTCATCCCGAAATTCCTACGGGAACGGGTACAACGCGGGTAAAACCGCGGGGCGCTGCTAGTAATTCTATAAGTATTAAGTTGTAAAGAAAAATCCAAAGTTGGTGCCAAGCTGTTAACATAATAAGTTATTTTAATTTCTGCATTAGATATTTGACTGCACAAACGTGATCTGGCACAAACTTTCCACCGATATTGACACATTAACACTTTCCGGGTATCTAAACACTTACCGACTTATTCATAAACGATATTTAACTTAAACAGTGTTTTAAAGTGTTTCGTCTCTTTCGCTCTTTGGCAAATAGCGTATGTCGGAAAGAGACAAACCATTTGATAGCTAAAGTGGTGTTAATATGAGTTTATGAATAAAGCCCTGAGGAATTTAAAACATCATTTTCCAAATATATACCTACTACAATTTAGACGGAGTTCGAACATTTTGTTGCAAACGAGAATACCTTACAAATTACCATTAATTTTATGCTAGTTTTCCGGAATACAGCTCTAGAAGTATTTTATAACAAAATGTTACAATACCCCGAATAAAGAGAACCATAAGCGAACTTTATTGACACAGTTTTCTCAACACAGATAATTTTATTTGCATTATTTTGGAACTGTGGACATAATATTAGAGTACATTAATTTAAATCACACTGATAGCAATTTTGAGCAACAATTTTAATATAATCTGTAACCATTCCTAAGAGAGACAAAGTATATTGACCCCCATTGTTTTGGAATTTGCACAAATTATAAATTGATTACGTGGACTGAATTGAGTTGAAAATAACGTTTAAACAAAGAAAAATAAAATACGTACCCAACTTGATCACCGACAAGAATGTAACACAAGAATTTAATCACTAGATTACGGGATGACTGACGCGTTAAACTTTTAAACTACCCACATCCAATTTTTAATTTAAAAATATTGTCGTTGGCGACTTGATTAAATTAATTTTCGGGAAATGCACAAAAATTGTGTGTGAATTTGTGAGTATATTTATTTATTTATTTTTAAGCCTGGATTCTAAACGGATCAGAGTTTTAAATCATTTTTCTAATCGATCGTAAAATTAATTATAAAACGTTTTAACATGCGATACCATCCCAATTCATTGACTTATATAGGACATAAAGTATAAGTTCATAACAGCTAATATTATGTACACAGATCTACTTTCAGTAATATTATTAATTTGCGTTAATATTAACTGTCAATGGTATTCAAAGAAATCGGCGTACGATCAGTAATTAACCATTAAAATCCTTACTACAATACATAGATATTATAATTTCAATGATTATATACAAAAGTTTCAATAAATTCAAATAAAAAATACATATAACTCCTTTTTGTATACGTATATAAATAATAATAGCTCATTTTTGGTTTATTTAATAGTAATTAGTTAATATTACATCTAATTTTAGCTCGATGCGTGCAGAAATACACAAGTCTTCATTTTATGTATTTCTACGCTGACAATTAACAACTATTTATATTAAAATCTAAACAAATTTTAGAGAAAAAACACACATTCATGAATTTAAGTATAATAACGATTGCACATGTATTTCTATATAAAAATAAATGAAGTCAAAGGAAACAATTCCCTTTTATTGTAAAAGTCAAACTTGTTTGGTTGATATTGTGAACACCTCGAAACCGACTAGCGATGATATAACAATTAACATGACGATATTCTAAGAAATATGTTAGGTACGTGACAACGAATAGTACACAAAAATCATTATTTCTGGGTTAAAATAGTATCTTCTAACAGGTCTCTAAATAAGGCGATTTATAATAAAACTAGAGACCTGCTTTCAGCTCATTTTAAGGCAAAAATCTTTATCTGTAATTTATATTGAAAATACATAACACATGATGTTAAACATAACTAAAGAATATTCATCATATTCAGTTAAAAAGGAAATATTACAGACCAAACCTGTTTTTAATATTAGTATAGGCAGAGAAAACTAAGCTCATGTATTAGTAAATCGTTATTGTATTACACAACAGGCTGTGTTAATTGCGTTAAATAATACAAAGTACATAGCCAAGTATCACACATACAGTACAAACTAAAGATGCAGTATATTGCAACGTTAATACAAGTTTACGTTCACACGAGATAGAATGGTAAACAAGTTAATATTGAAAAAAATTAACTAGAGAAGGTATTGGATTAAAAAGGCATATCAGAACAATGAAAAACCACATTTGTGTTAATTCTTAATTAGTGTATGCTTTATTATTGTTTCTCACTTAACGACGATGTAAGCTGACTGAAGCGGTCGTGAGTCGTGTCCCGCACGAGTAACGGACGAAGTTCGGATTGGAGACGTGGCAAACGTTTTATATACCAGTTTATGCCTGTGACCTGTGACATCGGCGTGGACACGCGATACACTACAAATGACACCGTTGGTGCTGTATGAACTTTTAGCACGGGGCTCGAACACGGCTCGGACAAGGCGCGCTCGTATCGCTTTACCCAATACCTAAACTATAATACTTTGCGATCTCTAATTAACGTTAATTTTTAAACAGTAATTTGTTATCTATAGTAATTAACTATATTGAATACCTATCCTAAAACTGATAATTTTAAAACAATGGACATTTTTCTAAGTACAGCAATAGGCAATTCAATAGTCGCGTGACAACACTAAATTACGAACAAAATGTTCATAGGCAAGATTAACATCGCTGCCTATTAACCTGCCTAGTGCTGTCAAATAAAATGATATACATTTACAAATGACTTGTTAATTACACACTTATTAATTTGTTAAATAAAATAAACTTAGAAAGTCACATTTTGGTTGGTTTTCGACGACAAGTAAATGACTACTTTTTGAGAGTAGTTCAGGTAAATGTGACTTAATAAATTGTGCGATTTTATCGAATAGTTAGGGACAGCTCGGTCGATCGAGTGCGCAGCGCGTGGCCGCCTCATCGCCTCGCTTGGCCCTTGAGATTTTCAATAGACTCCCGTTGCCGAATGTCTTCTTTATTCTACTGCAAGGAAATAAAGAGAAAACAATTAGTTACTTTAATGAGGTAGGAAAACAAACAGTTGAACTCATTAACGACCGTTTATTTGGTCTCGCTTAGAGAAATATGATATTGGTATTTTATATTTTTGAATACCTGTTCGCTCAGAGGTTCTGCCAGGTGGTGGTGGAGAGCAGGTTGGCGTCGAGCGAGCGCGCGATGGTCTCGTGCACGCCGTGCGCCAGCCACGTGGCCTGCAGCGCGGCGTAGCGCTGCGGGCACAGCGCCAGCGGGTTGCCGCGCCGCAGGCCCTGGTCCGTCTCGCCGTACGAGTCCAGGTAGGGCGCCGCCAGCCGCGCGCCGCGCGCCGGCGCCGCCAGCAGCAGCAGCTCGCAGTCGCGCACGCGCAGGAACACGCCCGCGCCGCCGCCGCACGCCGCCGCGTGCGCCACGCCCGCGCCCACCAGCTCGCGGCGCAGCGGGCGCTGGCAGCAGTAGCTCTGCGAGCACAGCACGGCGCCGCACGCCAGGCACATGGTGGGGTTCTTGGACTCCTCGCCGCCGCCGCCGCTGGGGCACGAGAACGACGACACGATGTTCATCAGCTCCGAGAAGTCGGCCGGCAGCGGCACCAGCCGCGGCGGCTCCAGCGGCTCGCGCAGCGCCTCCGCCGCCACCTCGCCCTCGTGCCACGGCTCCCGCTGCGCCGCCCAGTCGGCCAGCAGCCGCCGCGCCGCCGGCGTCTCCAGCAGCGCCGCGTACGACGTCGGCATGTCCAGGTACCCGCACATCGAGTCCCACGTGTCGCCGTCGAACACCGTCAGCTCGGGCGGCGGCGGCACGTCCGACAGGAAGTGGAAGAACAGGCAGCAGCAGCGCAGGAAGTGGCGGCACTCGCGCTTCACCTGTTCCCACAGCGCGGCCGCGTCGAGGTCCGGGGGCGGCGCCGCGCGGCGGAGGAGCGCGAGGAGCGCCGGGAGCCCCGCCAGGTCCGGCGGCGCGGCGGCGTCCGGCGCGGTGGGCAGGTCCGTCACCATGAGCGCGCGCGCCAGCGTGTAGCGCAGCGCGTGCAGCGTGAACTGGCGCGCCAGGCGGTCGGGGCGCGCGGGCGGCGCCGCGTCCGCCAGCAGGCACGGCGCCGCCAGCGTCAGCACCAGCAGCGCCGACAGCGGGTCGCAGCCGCTCAGCGGGCCGCGCAGCGCCGCCAGCGCGTGCAGCGCGTGGTGCGCCAGGCGCCGCGGGGGCGCCGCGCCGGGCGCCACGGCCGCCAGCCGCACGAGCGCCTGCAGCGTGTCGCGGTGGCGCGCCGCCAGCTCGCCCAGCAGCCCGCGCCGCTCCGCCGCCGCCACCCACGCCGTGCCCATCACGGTGTACGTCACGCAGCGGTACACGCCGCAGATGCCCAGCGGCTCCTCCTCTATGCTGGGCAGCGACTGAAACGACACACACTTATTAGAAAACACAGCAGGGTAGACAGGGAGCGTGTGAAATAGAATGCAGACAAGAAAGAAGATCGAGTTAAAGAAAACATTAGCTCCACACTAAACATCGTAACGTATCAATCCTAGCGACATGAACACAATAGTATGTTGAAGTGTTACCGCGGCGAAGTCGTCCATGAGCGTGGTGATGGTCTCGCTGAGGGGCTGCGGGTCGGTGCGGAAGTGCGCGCGGAAGGCGGGCTGCAGCAGCGGCGCCGCGTGCGTGGCGGCGTACACCTCGGCGCGCGCGGGCGCGGCGGCCGCGGCGGCGGGGGCGGAGCCCGCGGGCGCCGCGCGGCAGTGCAGCTCCTCGCACGTCTCCGAGCACTCGTGCACCGGCACCGAGCTCACCTGCGACATATACACCACCACTTTCATCGTACAACAACGACACTACGAAATATAACTGCATCAAGTATTCATTCGGGAGTAAATAAACTCAGTCATTATTAATTTGTGCAATTTGACCATTATGTGTATACCAACAATGTACGCCGAGTTAATCTGTATCAAGTTTATCATCAGAAAACAGATATCACGCTTGCTAATGCTGCTTTCTTTGAGAACAGAAACTGTATGTTAGTGTTACAATATGTTAGTATAGTGCAGTGACCTTCTGCTCGCACTGCAGGATGAGCTGCACGGAGTCCAGGTAGGTGTCCTCGTCCAGCGGCGGCGGCGCGGCGCGCGGCGGCGCCGGCGCCGGCACCAGCGGCACGGCCGTGTTGCACAGCCGCTCGCACAGCGGGCACAGGAACTCCTTCTTCTCCACGTCGAATGCCGCCGGTTGGCGGACGCGGTACGGTCTGGAAACACAAGGCTTTAGATAAAATTTGTGAGGAAATACAGTGTTCTATACAATAGTTGAGTTTTAATTGGGCTCGGAAATGTCACTCAGTCAGCTGCTCGAGCACAAAATTGACACTAGTGGTCAGCCGATCATGCGTGCTACACTGTAGTCTGTACATAAGGTGAGCGAGTGCGGACCTCTTGTTCTCCTTGTCGAAGACGTTGTCGACGTAGTTGCGCCAGCAGCGCGCGTGCAGCACGTGGCCGCACGAGGAGAGGTGCGCGTGCGCGCCCAGCGCGGGCGGGAAGTGCGCGTGCGGCCAGCCCGCGTCCACGGCGCCGGCGCCGCCGCGCGCGCGCGCCAGCACCGTCGACAGCTGGCTGAACGCCACCAGCACCGCCGGCTCCGACGACGAGTCCACCCGCGCCTGCAGTAGTCGACACATAGACATTATATGTATATGTACGAATGAGCTGTAGGCGCCCAAAACTTCGTCAACAATGTGATATGATAAATATTGAAATATAATAAATATGAAAAAAGAATGCACAGCTACAACTTAGATCTATTTCTTTGGGTTTGTTTTTGTCCATTTTACTCTTCTTCCGTTTTAGCTATAGCGTGAGTGACTAATTAAGTCAGACGAATGCACGCAGTTTTGAGTTGAACTATATCCTCACAATCCTCATTCCACAATGTATGTATGAGTGTTAGATCAATATATATCACTCTGAGTTGAACTATAGATTTATATTGCATAGACACAATGGACAGTGTGTGTGACGGACCTCCTCCTGGCACATGATGCAGATGCGCACGGGGTCGACGACCCCGCCGCCCCACACGCCCAGCGCCACGCCGCAGTACAGCGGCCGAATGTCCTGCTCTTCTGCCGTCACCTGTACATACAGACAAAGTTTTTGGTACACTCAAAATACTACGAACATAGAGAAAGACCCTTCTGTCATCACCTGTACATAATAGGTTAGATCTTCTAATCTAACACTCTTTTACTTGTATTACCATTAGGTAACCTCTAGCCATTAACTAGAGGTCTCATATTAGTCGAAATTCGACCAAAGATAATTATTTCAGTAAGTTTTAATTCAAAATGAATAAGGTTAAAGTTATCTAATCCATACTATTTTTTTTAAGAGGAATATTTTTTCCTTGTCATCATAATGTATGGGCGCGACCCCACGAAATCTGGGAAAATAACGTAAGCGCGAACTACAAAGTTTTCACACTAGCACCATCTATTGGATACGGGCGGAACTATCGCGTGAAACAGCTAGTATATTTGTGTATGTATGACTAGCCGTGCCCCGCGGTATTACCGGCGTTATACTCACGGGTTAAATTTTCGGGACCAAATGTATCCCATGTGTACGGGTCACCGTACAGTTCATTGCACTAACGAAACGCTGTGTTAGCGTATTTCGTTTATTCACTTAATTAATTATTTTTACCATCAGTTCACATATCATCGTTGTGCCGCGTACACATCATAATCATAATCATACAGTGAATTCAATAAATTATAACTTATACCAGCAATCATTATATCTTATCATTTAACTTAACTAAGGTGTTAGGCTCTACAAGCCCCAACATCTTATGGTCCTTCGAGCCTCCGAATAGGCGGGATCTACTCACGCGAGTGTCTTACAAATACCACGTGGGTTGGTAACCAGTCTTCGGTGAGTCCACTTATATTATATACCCATATAACTTCAAAATGGAAGACCTTCTATCAAAGCAGCAGCAGAACATGGGAGCCATGGAACGGCTCCTAAGCAACTTTAAAAAGGATGGTCCAAATCGTAGAGATTTTTTGTATATTAAGAAGCGCATTAGCGACTTAGATAGTCTCTTTCAAGATTTTCAAAGCAACCATATAAAACTGTGTGAATTTGACGATAAAAAACATGAGTATTTTCTCACTGATTGTTATAAGCAAGCGTCAGATTTTTATCAGGAAGCTAGAGCATTCATAATGAAACATTTACCCCCTGAACCGTTTCTTAGGCCAGCTACTCCCCTAGGGTCCCCAAACGTCCTAGCCCAGCAATCAACCAGCAAGCACGACGGCGAGACGGCAGCAGTCAAGGATCAAGGGACAAGTAGCAAGCTAGAAGAAATGTTAAGGAAGCAAAAGAGTTATTTCAAGGCGTTACATCATACTTTGAAGAACATTGACCTTGAAGCGAGTTTGGAAACTTCAGAGTATCAAGAACTGTTAAGCGTATTGAAGTCGCGGTGGTCTCTCATCGACACTCTTCATTGGGAGATCGACAGCGAGCTCATTGAGGATAATGAGGAGTACGAGCAAGCGTTTGGTGCGTATGAGGTCAAATATCAACAGATGAAGAAGGCTATCACGGAAAAATTGCGGTCACAGAGTTTTCAAGAAAAATCGACTCCAGTAACAGAGATCCCAATTTTCAGCGGTAGTTATCTACATTGGGTTACTTTCAAGGATTTGTTCACCGGATCTATACACAACAATCGGTCCATAACAGGTGGACAAAAGATGCAAATTCTTAAGGGGAAACTCCGAGGTGAAGCCGAAAAATTGATTCACCACCTGAACATCAACTGTGAGAACTATGAAGCTGCCTGGGAAATCCTTAACGACCGCTACAACAATAAGAAACTAATATTGAACACCTACCTTCAGAACCTCATGAACCTACCTACACTCCATCATCAAACCGCAGCAGCCATTAAGAAGTTACATGACACCACTAACGAGTCTCTAAACGGAATCCGGAACTTAGGAGTTGAAATTAGCCACTGGGATTCGATCATAGTCTATATCCTAACACAAAAACTGGATATTGAAACCCATGACGGTTACGTTGAATCGCTCAAAGGATCGCGTGAGATTCCTGTTTTAGCGGAGTTAATGTCTTATTTAAAGACGAAGTTCACTAATCTCGAGAGCTCTAAACGCAAACAAGAAACGCCTAAACCTCAACATAGTCAAGTGAAGGACAGAGAGGTCTATAAGCAATCACCGGAGAACAAAAAGACTCCTTTCTTCAAATCATTCAATATTAACAAGAAAACATTTAATTCAAATAAAATTCAAACATGTCCTATTTGCAATGAGGCACATGGTATTTACAATTGTGAAACATTTCTCAAGTTTACACCGGAAAGAAAATGTAGAACAATAACCGATTTGTCGTTATGCAAAAATTGCCTTTATGATCATGATGGTAGAGATTGCTTTTCCACCAAAAGGTGTAGAACTTGCCAAGGCCAGCATAATACATTACTGCACGACAGTTTCGCAAAATCAACAATAAGCATAAAATCAAATGCAATTAAAGAACACAAAATTAATACTAATATTTTACAAGAAAATATTAGTGAAATATTGCTAGCTACAGCGAATATCAAGGTACAGGCTTCTGACGGGTCATTCCATACCATGAGGGCTCTCATTGACCAAGGGTCACAGACCTCACTGATATCCGAGAATGCCGCACAAATATTAGGGTTGCCCCGCAAACAATGTAAGGGCATAATCTTTGGCGTTGGGGCACGAGAACAAAATTGTAAAGGAGTTGTCAACATACGGATGACGTCATCATACAATGATTCATTTACATTCGACACCGATGCGTTGATAATGAAACATTTAGTCAACAATTTGCCGAATAGATCATTTTCAAAACCTTCCTGGACTTATTTAGAACATCTGCAACTTGCTGATCCAGAGTTTTATGTCAGTCGCCCGATAGATATTCTGTTAGGCGCTGAAGTATACTCTTACATCATTCAATCAGGGATCGTCAAGGATACAGAATGCGTGCCAGTCGCTCAACAAACACGTTTAGGTTGGATATTATGTGGAAATGTCGTTTCGTTTCAATGCAACGTGGTCAACATCAATGTAAAGGACATTCAACAATTTTGGGCAATAGAAGATTTAGCTGACGATTCAAACATCTCCAATGAAGATCAACAGTGCGTTCAGCTGTACGAGTCCACAACAACGCGCCAGGAGGACGGTAAATACGTCGTGCGCCTCCCTATGTTGCCCGACGCAAAGGAAAAATTAGGCTTATCAAAGCCCAAGGCGGTGGCACAATTTCATCAGCTCGAGCGGAAGTTCACCAAACAAGAAAGCGTAGCAAGAGATTATAAATCATTTATAAACGAATATATAGAATTAGGTCATATGGAAAAGGCACCAAAAAATGGTCCTCTTACATACTATTTACCTCATCATTGCGTACAGCGACCAGATTCAGCAACAACATCACTACGGGTTGTGTTCAATGCATCAGGCAAGACAACTACCGGTATAAGTCTCAATGATGTTATGTATCAAGGTCCCAATTTGCAACGGGATCTACTTACACTTGTTTTGAAGTGGAGGAAGTACAAGTACGTACTTACAGCAGATTTAGAAAAGGAATTTCGTCAAATTCTAGTTCACCCCGACGATCGACAATTTCAAAACATCGTTTGGCGAGACTATCCACAAGCACCACTTCAAGATTATCAGTTGAAAACAGTTACTTATGGAACTAAATCAGCCCCCTTCCTAGCTATGATGACTCTGAGGCAACTGGCTAAGGACGAAAGACATCGTTTCCCTACCGCGGCCAAGGTATTAGAGGAAGACTTTTACTGCGACGACCTGATGTCCGGAACCTACAGCATTGAAACAGCAAAACAACTACAAACAGAGCTGTTAGCTCTACTCAAGAGCGGAGGATTCAACTTAAGGAAATGGGCGTCCAACGAGTCTCAACTGATCGAACATCTCGACAAGACACAATCCACTAAAGACTTGTTTACATTCCGCAATCAAGAATGCACAAAGGCATTAGGTCTTACTTGGAATCCAAGACTAGACATTTTCACATTTGAATGTAAAATGAGTAAGAAAACAAGTTCACGGCTTACGAAAAGGATTTTATTATCCGAAATATCTAAGATCTTTGACCCACTCGGATGGCTAGCTCCAGTGATCCTGCAACTGAAAATCCTCTTTCAAAATGTCTGGGTGACAACCCTAGCATGGGATGACGAAATTCCCGAGCAACTACAAACGGAATGGTCAAGGTTACGTACAGACATAGAAAATATCAATAAAATCAAAATACCACGTTGGATTGGCAGTAATGAAAAGGAGAGCATCGAGTTACATGGGTTTTGTGACGCATCAAACGTAGCCTACGCATGCGTAGTCTACGGACGGATACAACATAAAACACACATCTCAGTTGTACTGTTGGCGGCAAAAACTAAACTGGTACCGGTCAGCAAATCAGACAATTCAAAGTTGGGAATATCGCTGCCTAAATTAGAGCTGAGCGGAGCATATTTGTTATCAAAACTTATGATCAAGGTCACAGACAGTTTGAGTACGCACAACTTGCAAGTATACGGTTGGTGTGACTCTACAGCAGTATTAGGGTGGCTACAAGGCGATCCTAATAGGTGGAAACCGTTCGTAGCAAACCGAGTCAGGAGTATAACACAAACAATGACGTCATCATGCTGGCGCTACGTAAAATCAGCTGAGAACCCAGCTGACTGTGCCAGCCGCGGCATTACAGTTGAAAAACTCCAAAATCATCCACTCTGGTGGAGCGGCCCGAGCTGGTTGTCCACTGCAAATCATTTTAGCAACCTAGAAAGCCCAAATTATACAACCGATTTGGAAATATCAAAATCAAAACAAAGTTACGTCGCTACCAAATGCAGTGCATCAAACGATAATATAATTGAACAATTGTTATGCAAATTCAGCAGTTTTATGCGAGTGACGCACGTTCTAGCTTGGGTACTTCGTGTCATTTCACGTGAGAAATTATCGTACCTGACAGTACACGAAGTACAGTCAGCGACACTCAAAATCATCAAACATGTTCAAGCGACCGACTTTGATTTAGAAATAAAATGTCTCAAGAGTAAAAGCAAGCTACCATCAAAAAGCAAGTTACTATCTTTGAACCCATTTTTGGATGAAAGCGGTTTACTGCGTGTTGGAGGACGTCTGCGGAATTGCCACATACCGGAAGATATGAAGCATCCTTTAATCATCCCACAGGACAGTCGTCTCGCGCAGTTGTTAATAGATTTTGGGCACCGCGCAACCTTTCACGGAGGGGCCCGCTTAACATTAGCATGGTTGAGGAAACAATATTGGATTGTCGGTGGCAACAGAACAGTCAAGAAACGTCTACGTCAATGCGTAACTTGCAGAAAACACAATCCAGCCAAATTACATCAAATTATGGGTGACTTACCGGAACCAAGGACCAATCCTACGAGACCCTTCTATCATACCGGCGTGGATTACACTGGAGCGGTCGAGATTAAATTTAACAAAGGCCGAGGAGCAAAAACAACGAAGGGATACATAGCAGTTTTTGTCTGTATGGTCACCAAAGCGGTTCATATAGAACTAGTATCAGACATGACATCGTCAGCATTTTTAGCAGCTCTAAGACGATTGTCAGCCAGAAGAGGTTCTCCGTCACATATGTACAGTGATAACGGGACCAACTTCGTAGGAGCAAATAAAATCTTGGCAAAGGAGTACATAGATATTAAAGCTATCCTAACTGAAAGTTTTCACTCATACCTCAGCGAGATGCAGATACAGTGGCACTTCAATGCACCATCGTGGCCCTCAGCAGGAGGACTATGGGAAGCATCTGTCAAAAGCTTAAAGTACCACCTTCGTAGAGTAATCGGCGAGCAAAAACTTACCTTTGAAGAGTACTCGACTATTTTAGCACAATTAGAAGCTTGCCTCAACTCGAGACCACTTTGCGCTCTTTCGGAAGACCCAGATGACTTGGATTATTTAACACCGTCTCACTTTTTAGCCAGTGGTCCAGTTTTAACTATTTACGAAACCGAAAGAGATGCCAGAACTAGATGGCGGCTGGCTCAGAAAACCTTCCATGATATTTGGAGGAAATGGCAAACAGAATATCTCAGTCAACTATCATTGCGAGGCAAGTGGCAACAAGCACAGGATAACATCAACCTCAACGATATCGTTATCATCCACGAAGCTAATTTACCCGCGGGTAAATGGGCATTAGGTCGAATCGTTGATTTGCACCCCGGCCAAGATGGATACGTCAGAGTAGTATCAATTAAGACAAAAAACGGCATAATAAGGAGACCTATTGTTAAACTTTCGCTTTTACCTGTCAACTTCGAATACCAAGATACCATTAACAGCAAACAACAAACAACTACACAAGGCGAGATTAACAAAAAGCCCCCAATAACTAGAGGACCAAGCATCAATATCATTACAAAACTATTTCTGTTGTTTATGATGCTACTCGTTTCCTCGGCAAGTGGCGCTTACAACATTTCATCAGTTCCAGCCTATAAAGGACTCTACTTCGATAAGCTATCTGACATGCGTTTAATACAGGATCAATGGAAAGTAGTAGTGTATTATAAAATGGATGCATACTGGAACGGAATAGGAACATTCAAGTCATACACGGATCGACTGGAAACAATATGCGATCAAATGGATATTAAAACTCAATGTACAATTATATTATTGCAACTAAATCATGACTTTAATGAATTAGAATATTACAATGACATGTTGCTCAATCAGCAGTTTAGAGTGCAGTCACCCGAGGCAGCGCGTCAGCGTCAGCGCACGCGCCGCGGCCTTGTTAACGGTGTCGGTTACATCGCTAATAGCCTTTTCGGTGTATTGGATGAGCACTTCGCCGAACAATATCAAAAGGATATCGCGCTAGTTAGATTTAACCAAAAGCATCTGTTGTCTCTAGCGAGGAATCAAACGTCTATCATAGAAGCCGAAAATAGTGTTCTGAAGAGAATAGAAGCGGGCTTACAAAAACAATCCAAAATGTTTAACCAACACCTGAGTAGTCTGGACAAGACGTCCCTTTCCATCAGAAAGGAGGTTCTGAAGGCCAGAACCAGTGAAGACTTTGTATTGACCAGTATTATAGCAAATAATCTTCTTAATAGTCTAAAGAATATTCAAGGAACGTTATTGGACACTTTAACGCACATTCAGCAACTTAACATCCACCTCATACCACCAACGCAACTTCGCGATGAGCTCTATACTATATCAAATCAGATATCAAGAGAACTCTCTTTGCCTATTGAAAACATAGCAACGGACTTATATATACTGTATCAAATAATGCAAGTCAAGGCACGCATGTCCTATCAGTACTTTATTTTTGAAATAAAAATTCCGCTAGTATCGCGAGACAGTTATGAAATCTACCGACCTATTCCTATCTCACAACAAATCAAGAAAACCATGGTAAAAATAGCACCTATCGCAGATTACTTAGCCTTAAACATAAGACAAAATACACACTTGCCATTGACACAGTTTGAACTACAGCAGTGTATTTATATTACTACCACAAGTTTGTGTAAGGTCCAGAAACCGATTTACCAACTAGACTCCGACAATAATCTATGCATCAAGAGCGACCAAGGAAACTCCTGCAGGACAACCACCACGGTTTGTGAAACTACATGGACGGAGCTGTTTACAAATAATCACTTTTTATTATCATGTTGCGGTCTGTGTAAACTTCGTTTTATATGTGGGAGTCAGGTTACCGACGAACAGCTCACCGGGGTAAATGTTGTTGCTCTAGCAAAAGATTGTGTCATAAAAGGGGACACTTTTACAATAATATCACACGCAGAACTGACAAATAACATTAGCATCAAATCGGACCTTTTGAATATAAAGTTAGCACCCGTCAATAACATAATAAATGTTTCGATACCGGTTGCCGATTACCAACAGCCGGACAATTTGACGTTATCATTTCAAAACATAAACGATCAGATAGATCGTTTGAAAGCATCTTCATCGGACGAGGAGTCGGGAGAGGTGTCTCTCCACGACGTACACCACTACGTGGCCGTCTACTGCGTGGCGGCGGCGGGGCTCACAGCGGCGGGGGCCGCGTGGTGCCACGCGCGCCGCCGCGCCGGCCGCGCCCGCGCCTGCTCCCGCCCCCGCCCCAGCCCCGCTCCCATCAGCACTCTCACTGATATGTGCGCGAGTGTCGAATGTGAGAAAGGTGAACAGTGCGCGAGTGATCAATCGAGTGCGCGAGTGTTCAATAAATCCACTTCTCCGATTATCGGCAAATGTTATTTTAAACGTGTAAATTCATTATAATCATTGTTTACTGTCACCTTATAAATCATTAACTAACACTTAGATCTAAGTATTAAATCAATGGCATCATCTTATAGCATCTCAATCACTACTAATCAATCATTACACTCATCCCTCAGCCTCCAGCTTTCTAGCCCCGGAGCATGTACGGGTCACCGTACAGTTCATTGCACTAACGAAACGCTGTGTTAGCGTATTTCGTTTATTCACTTAATTAATTATTTTTACCATCAGTTCACATATCATCGTTGTGCCGCGTACACATCATAATCATAATCATACAGTGAATTCAATAAATTATAACTTATACCAGCAATCATTATATCTTATCATTTAACTTAACTAAGGTGTTAGGCTCTACAAGCCCCAACACCATGTGTTATTCTGATAACTTATATTACTGTAAAGTTTCATAAAAATCCGTTGAGTAGTTTTTGCCTGAGAGAGTAACAAACATACATACATCCATCGTCACAAACTTATTTATAATATAGGTAGGATTAGCCTCACATAGGTAATGTCTTACCTCAGTGTTGGTCTCCTCGAACAGAGTCGAGTTGTTGGATATAAAGTTGTTCATCTGCGTCTTCATCTGAGCCATGATCTTGGCGCGTCGTTCGGCCGCCAGTTTGGCGCGCCGCTGCTTTTCAGCCTCTATAACACAAGTGAGACATATAAGCATTGGATTCAGTATGGTTTAAAACAGGATGAGGTTTTAATATGTATGTTTGGACCGATTTCCAAACATCTTGGGTTTTTAGACAGAAAGAAATTTATTCTGAAAGTGAGGCGAAGATTCCGTTGTAGCTACTTTTTGAAACTCAAATTCAAAATTAAACGTACACTTTCCTAATATTGATTATGATTAGTATTTGATAACATTATTTAACGTCCCGTTATATATATTTTTGTCCCGTAATATCAAGCACGGGACGTCAAATTAGTACTCATATGTTGTATAAATAGCGGAAGTTACAAAAAGGCTAGTTACGTAGTTACATATAATATAGTTACATAAAATCTTCTATATACCTGCAGCCTCCTCATCGATCGGCTTCTCCTCCTGGTCTACCTCCATATGCTCTCCATCACCGATGTGCTCGTCAGACTGGCCCAACAGAGACCTATAGACAAACACAAAGCTTCATAAGTGTTCAAACTTGCAGCCGCAGCGAATATGAAGATCTATGCCCCGAATACAGTATCTGTCGCCCGCTAAAAGAACTGTCATAAATACTTATTTTCCAACTAGATTCATCAACAGCTTCCTCGGTCTTGTGGTTTGAGCGCCCGGCTCACGATCCGGAGGTTCCGGGTTCGATTCCCGGTGGGGACAATATCTCACAAAAATCTCTTTGACATTGCAGGCTGTATCACCTGATTGCCCAAAAAGTAAGAAGATTCCGTGCTTCGGAGGGCACGTTAAGCCGTCGGTCCCGGTTACTTTCTACGGATAGTAGTCGTTACATGAGCCATGTCAGAGACCTTTGGCGGCTCAATAACTTTGACACCAGTCGATGAAGAAGAAGAACTAGATTAATGATGGATGTTGATATTGTATTTGTAGAGTAGGTAGTGGAGAGTGACCTGAGCTTGTTGAGCACCCAGCGCGCGAGCGGGCGGTGCGCGTCGCAGCGCGGCGAGGCGGCCAGGCGCGCCAGCAGCGGCGGCAGGCCCGCGCGCGCCGCCAGCGAGCTGAACGCGCAGAACTCGTAGTCGCCGCTCTCCTCGTCGCGCAGCGCGTACCCGATCAGGTGCAGCGCCTGCGCCCGGGGGAGGCTAACTTAACGTCGTGGACCGCGGCGAACTTCACCTTGGAATACGAGTGGCAAACGTGCCCTGATTCTGGGCAGCTCTTACAACCGATATTCGGTTCGATCAAGGCATAGGTCACATTGATTATCGACGCAAAAAATCTTAATTACCATAAAATACCTTACTTGCCACCTAAATTTTAGTAGTTTGAATAAAACACTTCGTTTTTATTTTACATAGTCATGTACCGTATCGGTCCCTACACAAGAGCCGGAGCGACAATGATGCCGTGCACACTGGCGTCTGGCGGGTACCTTATGCACTTGCGTCTCGGAGAAGGAGCGCGCCCGCAGGTCGAGCGCGCGCTCCAGCACGGCGCGCAGCACGTGCAGCGCCGCGTCGCACTGCAGCAGCGACGCCAGCAGCCGGAACGGCGGCGCCAGGCGCGGCAGCGGCGGCGGCGGGCAGCACGCCGGCAGCCCTGCGCGCACCCGGGCCGGTCAGTTATACGTGCCAGCTACGTCACTACGTTGACAGCGGAATCAACAGCGAGTGAAAGTTACACTCGGTATTTGCCGCGCTAGACAATATTATCCTCGTCAGATTACGCGCGGCAAACCATCGAGCACGAGTTCACAGAGATTGTGTTAGTTCCTATTAACTGGTAGGAGTAAAGAGTTTTGATTTTGGTAATGGGGACTTCAACATTTTATTAATTTTGTGATATTTTTGGTTTTTGTGATGTTTTCAATGTCAGCATTGTCTCCACAAGTCAACAACAGCTCATTCCTTAACACCCCCAACTCACCGGCAGCCTTCCTCCTATTCCTCTGCTCCTCCTCGCTCCGCGACAGCTCCTCCCTGGTGTAGTGGTAGAAGAAGGTGTCGTACTCGTCGTAGAGGTGCGGCTTCAACTTGTAGACACCACGCACGTTGCCGCCCGAAGGCTTCACGAAGTCAGCCACCTCGTGGATGACTGATTCTAGACCTGTCTCGTGGAGCTGGTCTTCGGGGAGAGATCTGAAAAGGGAACCTTACAATGTACCTAATATCGTGTAATATAGTTTAATTTAGTAATAATTTAGCCTATATTACTCTTTCTAGAAACAATAAATACCATTTTACAGCGGGTAAACAGTAAGTCACTAATCAACAATATTTGTCAGGTATACATTTATAAAACAAATAAGCATTTTACTAGCTTGAAGACTAACGAAAATATGTATAATGATATTAACTACCCCACTCAGAGTTACTAATGAATGCTTAAGAGAGGTTAAAGCGATATGTTTGACTGTAAAACAAATGTGATTGTAGCCGTTTCGATAGTTATTCAAACGGTGACTTACTTGTTAAGCTCAGAGTGTGGCATGGGCTTGACGCAGAGAAGCTGTATGATCTCCTTCTTGGTTCTATCTTCATTGGTGACTTCGCCCACGCCGGGAACGTAGCGGGACCCTACGACTGGAGTTGAAAGGGATATTTAGAAATATACTCTATAACTATAACTCTTGTTTGTGACCTTTCGATATTCATGAAACGCGCTTCTATATACACGTCTGTTTTAGAGCGTGTTTCCTATAAAGAATTTTGTGTGTAGTTCGTAGTCTGGTATTTTGTGCTTATACTGAGCAAGACTAGGTATAAGCTTGCCACCTGGGTGTGTTTTCTAGCTTATCCTAAGCTACACTTACTGGATATAAGCAGTCCCAACAGCTCCTCCAGCATGTTGATGTTGTAGCGCAGCGTGTCGTCGTCGATGCTGCGCTGCTCGAAGTCCGGGTGCGCCCACTCCAACAGCTTGAACTTGTTCAGCACGTGGATTATGAACTCGTTGCTCTCGATCAGGGACGCACCGATCTGTGGAGATAGATATAATTCAATAATACATTAGTATGCAAAAATTACTGCCTACTTGATATGCCAGAAATGAAACATATTTCCTACTTTTCAAACATGGCTCCGGGTTGAAATCACCAACCCGCATCAGGCAAGCGTGGTGATTACGACGTCCTTCTCACTGTACTGGTTTTTAGTTAACTAGTATATTTTTAGTATTGACTCTTAACCTTAATTGTAATTGATACAGTTTACCTTAAAATGTTTAATAAATAAACTATGAGAACCATCATACCTGCAGCATAACGATGTCCCTGTCCAGCATCTCGGCGCGACACTTGACGTTGTGGTAGAAGTAGAGCTGGTTGAGCAGCGCGAACCCGTTGCGGCGCCACATGCCCGCGTGCACCTGCGCGATCATTGCCATCGTCTGCAGCACGGGCTCTGTACAGTAATAATATATATCATAAAAAGTTACTTCGACTAGGTTAGTGGCCCTAGTGTCAGAGTTTTTAAACCGCCTATAAGCTTCTGACATGATCTGACGATTTAACTGACTGCTTAACGTGCCCTCCTCGTCACGGTAGCGCTCAGATAGAAATGCCACTATCGGCCACCCATCCAAGTAGGAGTTGAGTTGTACTCATTAAATCTAAGGAAGCATTTGACATCTCCGAGTACGGGCGTTAGTTTCTACTTCCTAGAGGAAGTTTTGTTCAGTTCGAAATGGTTATTATGAGCGTGTGTTACCGATGAGCTCCTCGGGCGTCGGCTTGGGCCGGTCGGGGCGGTCGAACTCGCGGCTGTGGTACGACAGCGAGTGGCGCGCGAGGGTGAGGTGCAGGCCGGCGATGAAGCGCGACAGCGGCCGGTGGATGGACACGGGCTGCGCCGACACGTCGTACGGGATCACCGACGCGCTCTGGTTGCCCAGCTCTGGAAAATAATATTGAAACATACTTATTAATAAATTTTTATGGAGTTGGCTCTTTGAAATTTAAAGGCCAATGTCACGAAAAAAGACAACTAAACCCACGGCTATTCACCAATATATAAAAGAAGTTTGACCAAACCGCTTGATCGTCCAGACTTTAAGTGAAATAAACATCGTCAACTTCTATTTTCCGCTACGGTGCACTAGAAAATTTATTGATTAATAGGTTAGTTTACCTTTGACCACTTTCTGCGGCGGCGTGTAGGTGTCGACGTGTCGTTTGAGCGCCATCCAGTAGGCGGCGGCGGCCAGAGGGCGCTCCGCCGCGCACCAGTCCAGCGACAGCGTGATGCTGTGCGCCAGCTTCACGTGCAGGTTGAACGCAGACTCCCACTCCGGCTCGTACTCCATGTGCTGTCCCACCTGCACAACACATTATGATTTTAGAGAGGTTGCTACATTAGCTCGGAACTTACAACGTTGACAGATACCTATTGCGCCTTTGTATTATTCTAATTCAATGGGTTTAAAACCCTGGTGTCACACGCCTTTACACCTAAGAAACAATAGAAGTGACTGGCCTGGCGCACGACGGAGTCCATGCCCTGCATCATGACGAGCAGGTTGAGCACGAGCGACAGCCCGTGCAGGAAGCCCTTGCGCAGGTCGTCGTCGAAGGCGGCGGGCACGGCGCCCAGCAGGTACTTCACGTCGTACAGGATGAACTGCGCGCGCTTGAACGCCATCACCACGTGCGTGCGGTCGAACTCCAGCCGCCCCTGGGGGACAGATGGGGTTGTGTTCATGTAAAGGGCACTTGTATGCTTGTATCGTCTATCAATATACAAAATAATAATGCTCGATCACGGGTGGACTGTTATACCTCCTGTATCGTAAGAGTCGGGCGCGGGGGGATGTACGAGTACGTATTCACGGGGATCAACATGACTTTCAAATTAATATGAAAGATATTTATGAGGGCGAGTCGCTAGCTTAAAAATACACATTGCAAATAATATTAAATAATAATATTATCTTTTGCGTTTTTACCTAGTAATTGTATATTAGTGATAGCTAACAAAGGATCTGAAAAAGACAATATTTTACCATTGGGACTTTATAGAACTCAAATTGATATTGAATTACTCACATTATTACACCTCCTATTACACTCGCTGACAAAAGTGTTCATGACGACAAACAGCGCGTCATGTTTGGCGATCAAATGGTGCGCGAGAGTCGGTGTTGTGTACAACTGTACCGACAGAGAAGAGATGGAGAACGAGTGGTCGTGGTCGTCGCGGATGAAGTCCTTTAGGATTGATGCTGGAACAAAAATAAGGATAAAATAACATATCCTAAAATATGGATATATTAGGCTAGATGATCGTTATGTAGCGGACAACCCTAGTGTCAGAGTTTCTAGGCAATAAGGTTTTCGATACATACATAAACTTCTATTAATTAAAACTACAACACTGGATACACTTCGCTTTCAGTACAGATACAATAGGTATACGGATGGAAGCGAAGTGTATCTTCAAAAGTAGATTCAATTCAAAATGTACCGTGATCATATGACAGACTCTCAAGCAAATTTAAGAGTGTCAATCATGTATGACTTTCTTCTACGATATAAAGAGTTTGCGGTGCTGAGGTATTATCAGTTGATTTTTATACAAATGAAAGCATATTGCACCAAACTAAATTAACAAAATTCAAAATCCAGTTAACATTTCAGTTTGTTCCTTCGACCCTTATCCGAAGTAACATCTTCCAAGCTTCTCCAAATCACCCTATGAAGAAATAGTTGTTAGATGCCCAACTCACCATAGTTCTTAGTAAACAGTATCGCCATGGCTCGCTTGGTGGAGTAGTCCATGAGTGTGGTGGCGATGAGCAGGCGATGCCAGGCGGTGCGCGCCGCCTTCCACATGCGCGCGTCGTTCTGCATGACGGCGGCGGCCACCCCGCCCGCGCCGCCCACGGCGTTGGGCGCGCCGCCCTCCAGCCCCAGCGCCACCTGGCTCACGGCCAGCCGCAGCGACGGCTCTTGGGCCGACAGGTTCTGAAGCCTGTATGACGTCGGTAGTTTTGTGTGAGTATGGATAGAAAGTACTCCATTTGAGAGAGTACAATACTTCAAGTCGAAAATGTTGAACTCTATAAAAGTTCTTCGTAAGAGAATTAATTCTTCGTAAGTTCGTAAATATTTATCCTAACCAAACATTACAATTAATAGAATGGATTTATTTACAACATTCCTGCCCGCACTGGTTGGACAGTCAATTAATTAACTGCAAATCCAACTTAGGCGAAATTGTATCTTAGTAGTTGTATCTTAGGCGAAATAATGCCGATTTGATTTGATGAATTATCGCATAGATATTAAGGTTGCGTTTCCATGGAAGCATTACAAATATATTTTGACAATATCAATGCGTTGTGATTGGTGAACCGGGCTCCGCACCGCTCCGCTCTGCTTCAATAGAAACGCATCCTAAACTTTAAACCGTCTCCGAGACAATGTTAATTTCAAAATACTGATTCTGTGACAATTTTGGAACAAGCAGCATATATTACTCATAAAACTCTAATGCCCGGGCCACACATACGAGAAATGCCATACATTATCTAGATAATGAACGTATACCGTATGTGTAGCCACGACTATACGTGATAATATGACAATGGCATTAACAATGCCGTATGGCGTAGGCGATAGCTCGAGTGGCGGTACATCAAAGAGAGAAAGAGACAGTTTAAGTGTAGCCACCCACGTTATTGCGTTAAAAATTATGCCATAAATTATCTAGATAATGGGCATTGACGTTAAACGTATGTTTGGCCCCAGCATAAGGAACAGCTTACAACTAACATAACAAATAAGTTCAACTCACCAAGCCAGCAGCTTCATCGCGAAGGTCTGGTGCGCGATGACGTGCGCGTGCATCACCAGCACCTTGAGGCTGGGCCCGTGCCGCGACGTGTACCTTTCGAACATCGCCGTGCAGCTGACGTTGGCACACCCACCCCACACACAAAGCTCATCATACCACCCCGTATAGTACAACAGATATCAGGGTATTCATGTATTAAAATATTGGGGTATACATTATTGAGAATAGTTCGGGGTTTATATTTTTTATAATATTATTAATCCTACTAATATTATAGATACGAAAATTCGTAAACATGTATGAATTTTTGTATGTATACCCTATTTTTTTATTGTCACGAAATGTGTACCAATATCGTCAATTTTCAGCCGAAGACGATTGCTCCTGAAGAGGAAGGAGGTTTAGAGATAAGGTAAGAATGAAATAAAATCATTAAACCTTATTCCTCTTCAGGAGCATTACCGTATCTTCTTCGGCTGAAAATTGACGACATTGGTCCACATTTTGTGTCAGTAAAAAAAAATAGCGTATACAGTAATTATTATACTAATATTATAAATTCCCACGAAACCGGGTACAACGTGAGTGAAACCGCAGGCGGTTTTAATTGGGGGTATACATTATTGAGAATAGTTACTATTACTATTATATTGTATCATCCCCTTCTTGTATAAAGGACTGAAGTTTTTATCAAAATAATAAATACTAATTAAAGTAATACAAGTACTAATATACTTTTACTGAGAGGATTTACATTCTAGGGATGACTTCAACTAGGTTTTTAGGCATTTACTTGGTGTTTTGGAATACATTCTAGGGTACATCAAAGTGCTAATTAAGGTTCGAATACGGTTTCTATCAATATGGCATTAAGGTATGATTTTACTTACTATTCGGGGCAGTGGGTGGTACGGTGGTGCCACAAAATGAATACACCAAGAAATACAAGAGACTTCGCTCTAAACAGGCGCACGCACACATAAACATAGAAGATTCGAAAGGAATCAGACACGTATCAGACACGATCTTCTCTTTCGCGAATGAATTAATCTTCTCTTTCGCTTTTTGGAAAATAGAGTATATCAGAAAGGAGTAAACCATTTGACAATTACGTTTTGGTAATAAACGTTTATGAAGAAGGCTTAGGTATAGTATTTTTGTTCATGTTGGTTTGTTACGAAAGATGTGTACGCACGCGTCTATGTATGTGTGCGTCTTTATTCGTCTTGTTTGGTTATCCGGGTGTATTTATTTCGTGTTAGTGCTTTGTTTGTGGGGTGCGGGTATACAGTACAATATAAACTAATCAATATAGGTTTTATAGTCTGTCAACACAGAATAACAAACTTTCAAAGGTAAAAAGAGAACGGTTTAAGTATATTTGGTTTGTAGTGGAAACACATTTTTGGGAGAAATCTACGTGAATTTAATTTGTGTTGACAAACAAGACCTTTACCAACATACTCTGATGATAAAAGGTACGATGGTAATATTGAATCAATCTAATCTTAGTGGTTTGAAGGGCACGTGAAATCGTCAGTCCCGGTTGTTTCAATAGATAATTGTGGCTTTAAATACTTGTCAATCTATACTAATCTATACTAATATTATAAAGCTGAAGAGTTTGTTTTGTTTGTTTGTTTGTTTGTTTGTTTGTTTGTTTAAACGCGCTAATCTCAGAAACTACTGAACCGATTTGAATAATTCTTTCACTGTTAGATAGTCTATTTATCGAGGAAGGCTATAGGCTACATTTTATCCCGAAATTCCCACGGGAACGGGCACAACGCGGGTAAAACCGCGGGGCGCTGCTAGTTAAGATTATAACTTCGTATGTATAGTGAATAAGTCAATGACCAATCCTGGTGTCGAAGTTTATAGACCGCCCGAAGGCCTCCGACATGGTCTGTCCATTGTATCGGTTGTTTCAACCGAGACTAACTGCTAATGCCTTACATTCCCTCCACAGCACGGTAGTGCTCGGATAGAAATGCTACTTTCGGCCAACCATCCAAGTTGCGGCCGAGCTGCACGTTGTTTTACAATTGCAATGAACCGACATCGCTTAGTCAAACTACGCCACGAGGGCATCATTTTTAAAATACAGAATAAGTATCGTCATAAATAGTATTATTAGTTAAATCTCAATGTCGGTCTGTCTGACTTCTCATCTTAAGAGTGTACACTACCTCAGTTCGCGTATTCAGATTTTCCCCTGAGCCGAAGCGGGACAGAAACACCTGAGCGCTTGGTGTTTCGGCCCGCGAATTGTAGGTATTTGCTCCCTACAAACATTATGGTACTCATTTGAAAAAACCGCAACATATGAATTGTTCTGTAAACCCTATTCAATTTACTACACTTTATTTTAATTCAACAACTTTTGTATTTATTGAGATATTAAGATTTTAGTAAAAATTTAGAGATAACTTTGCGATTTTTTTCTATCGAGAAAATTTCATGGAGTCGTGTTTTCGAAACATATGATCGATAGATTATATCATGAACTTTACCATACATACGTTTCAAAGTTAAATATTGAGTAACGAGGAATATATGGAGATCCCGCCGAGTTGAAAATAAGCGATTTGAGGTAGTATACAATACACTCTTAATTATCGTAGTTTGATTCAATACGCTAAGCACAAGCCGCAATTTTCCAGCGGAAGACGATTGCTCCAGAAGAAGAAAAAGGTTTAGTGGTTTTATTTCATTCTTACCCTATCTCTAACATCTGTCTTCGGCTGGAAAATTGACGACATTGTTCCAGATTTTGGGACAAGTAAGAGAGTATATAAGTATGGCCTTACATCTCGATGTCGGTCTTGAGCTTGTCGCAGATCTGGAAGATGTTGCACTTGACGAGCGCGCGGCCCTCGCGGTCGATGAGGCTCACGAGCTCCACGGCGTCGCGGTGGTTCGACTTCATAACGCGCGTCAGCGTGCTGATCACCTGCGGGTCAACTGGACTTTAGAGCCAACAACAACAGGTCAACTAATAGGTGAAACATGTTAGGTTTAGTTTTGAAAATAATGTTTTAAGCTTTAAGGCTGTATCTTCCGTTCCTCTTTGTTTTGAAAATAAGACTAATTAAGTACTGCTTTCTTAGGTTTAAGGGAACAATACTCCTTTTGAATTGAAACTACGTTTACGGACACACTTCGCTTTAATTTTACATTTTTATCTGACGTTTCGTTTCTATTACAATGTAACATAAAAGCGAAGTGTATCCATAAGCGCAGTTTCTATTAATAATGACTATTTTAAGCATTAATCATGCAAAACACCTTGTAATTTTTAAAGTCTATAGACATACTAAAAATAATATTAGGAAAAACATGTAGTAATTAGGAAAAGCAATTCTTACATCTTCCCTTATGCATATTCTGGAACCAAGCTCTTGGCTTGTGAATATAAGGAAAAGTTACCTGTTCGAACGTATGCGTCTCGTCGTTATAGAGCACGGTGCAGTAACAGTCGGGTTCGTCCAATATCTGCTGCAAATCGCGCTCTTTGTCTCGTAATCTGAAACAAAACGACATTGGTTTTAGTTACAGCCATAAGTTCGAGGTCAGTGAACAATTCTGGTTGAGGTTAAGACCGCCAAATGCCTACGACTAGTTAATATTAAAGGTAAGGTAACTTCGTAGAAAATAGGCATCGATAAAGAAATTAGCTGGCAAATCGAATGACAAAGTCTGTTAGCTTGCATGATACATTTGTTAAGGTTGTGCGGTTGTAGGATGTATGTCCACCAGAGCTATGCTATGCCATGTGAGTACAGTTGTGGCCATATAATTAAGAACGATTTGAAGTTCTAGAAGTTTTTATTTAAATCGTATCATACACAGAGATGTGTACCTTCTGAGAAGCAACTAGTAATGTTATATAATAGTCACATTAATAGAGCAACCTGACTTAAGAATAAAGTATGAAATCGCTAACAATTTTTTGCACATTTTATTGATTTTATCAAAGTAACACATTCAAATAGTACTGAAACTGGACAAATAATTAAGAACGATTTATTTAACTGCTCGGGAATTGTTTTGTATGACACTCAGATTTAAAAAATCACAATATTATGTAGCACAGGAAACATAAAAAGAAATTTAATAAATATTTAACTAAAATTAATAGTTAATAGCATATCCACGGCTTTTAATTACAGCTTTACACCGGCGAGGCATTGACTCTATTAATTTTTGACATTTCGCAAGAGAAATAGAGTTCCATTCTTCTAAAAAAACGTCATACAGCTCTCTTAAATTTCCACACTTTGTATTTAAAACCTTTTTCTTTACTTCAAACCACAGATTCTCTATTGGGTTTAGATCTGGACTGTTAGCAGGCCAGTCTAAGACAGAAACTAATTGCGCTGTA
This sequence comes from Cyclophora punctaria, assembly GCA_951394245.1. NCBI lineage: Eukaryota > Metazoa > Arthropoda > Insecta > Lepidoptera > Geometridae > Cyclophora > Cyclophora punctaria. Next base: position 7,821,567 of record OX596186.1, read on the forward strand.
AGAAATTCCTTTACGGTGCGTGCAGTGTGCTTTGGATCATTGTCATGCTGGAATGTCCAAATGACCGGTAGAACGTCTTCAGCGTATGGTAACATTGTTTCTTCCAGTATATTTTTGTATTGGAACTGATCCATGTTACCTTCTATCAACTTTACAGGTCCTACACCATGTCCAGAAAAGCAACCCCAAATTTTCACATTTCCACCACCGTGCTTTAATGTAACTTTCGTGTACTTTGGGTCGAATGCTGTATTCGGGGGACGTCGTACATATCGTTTTCCATCAGAACATACTCTGTTTATTTTCGTCTCGTCAGAAAAAAGTACATTTTTCCACTGTTGCACAGTCCAGTTTTCATACTTTCTCGCAAATGCAAGCCGGGCTTGCCTGTGGCAAAGTTTTAACATGGGTACCTTTCTTGCTATCCTACCGTGCAATTTTTCTTCTACCAAACGTCTTCGAATAGTGCGTGCTGAGATTGCTGAAGGGTTGTTTTCACCAAAATATTCTTTTCTAAGCTCATTGGACCCTTTAAAAGGATTTTGTTTCGACATACGAACGATGTTTCGGTCGTCTCGAGGAGTTGTTTTTCTCTGTTTAGGTACACGTGGAACATTCGAAGTAGTTTGATACGTAGCAAAATGCTTTACAGCGTGGAAAACCATCGTTTTTGAACATTGCAGATGGTCGGCTATCTTTTTATAAGACCAATTCTTCCGGCGAAGTTTTATTATTACTTCCCTTGTAGATTTATCACAACTTTTATTTTTTCCCATTGTTTTTTCTAAAGAAGCAACCTTTTTCTAATCTTTTACAGCACGAAATGGCGCCAAAATTATACAAACAGTAACAAATCGACTGAGTGTTCTCTATTTAAATTTGAATAAAGGTATAAACTACTTAGCGTTCTTAATTACGTGACCAGCCAGTAATAAGGAATTCTTTGTTTAAAAGTAGTGTAAAAAGTTTGCCTATTGATTTTTAGCCAATCATGTGTATCAATGAATACAGTGGTAATATGGAAATGTTTTACGATACCGAGAGAAATAAAAACAAATGCATACAATTAGTTTTGCATCTTAGTTGGAAAAAATCTTCCCTTTATATCAGCGTTCTTAATTATATGACCACCACTGTATATAACTTTTGGCATCCACCAAAAATATTAAAAGTAACATAAACACATACGAAGCATAACTGTTCGAAAAAATGTTTTAAAAAGTAATAGCTGTAATATCCCACTGTCGGGCGAAGGAGTGTCATGTCAGTAATACAGTGGCCCTGTGCCGGAGACTAGTGGCGTCACCTGAGGTCGTTGGGCAGGCCGGGCGCGTGGTCGTGCGTGAGCAGGCGCAGGCAGTAGGCCAGGCTCACCGCCGCCACCACCTTCATGCGCTCCGCCACGTCGGGGCTGATGCTCACCTCGGGGCCTTCCTCCTCCTTCGAAGCCTGGAAATACTTCAGTAAGTTAGCAACGAGCACCTCGACCCCTACTTGGATGGATGAGACCAAACCGAAAATGCCATACCGACAATATTATACCGACAATGCCAAACTGACAATGCTAAACCGACAATGCAGGGTCGAATATGTGAGTAAAAACGCTCACCGCATGCAGCTGGCAGAAGGGGTCCCTCTTCCACGCCTCGGTGTCGCCGCAGTCGCAGCAGCCGCCGCCGCCCGACTGGCCCATCTTGTACTTGTGGTGCCGGTGCGGGGACACTTTGAAGCATTCCACGCATAACACGCAAGTGTTGTCCATACCTGAAATAGTGAAGGTATTGTCAGTAAAGTGAGTTTGGAAGCCTATACCCAGCAATGGGACTACCTACTACGCTTGCCTATAGCGACTTGGTGATCTCAAACCCAACATATGTTACTATTATGAAGAAACATTTTTGTATATTTATACTCGTACAATTGACTTGCTTTTTATCAAACGCTTGGACAGTTTCACAGGCAGGACAAGTTAGTTTTGAAATTGCCACGAAACCAGTACAACCTATAAAGCAGTAGTTACTGACCGCACTCCCTGCAGCTGTAGGCAGGCTCGCCTTGCTTGAAGACGCGGCCGCAAAGCGTGGAGCGGCGCGGCAACACGGGCTGCGACCCGCCCGTCGTGCCCCAGATGAACTGCTCCAGCGGCTCCATCAGCAACTTGCTGGCCAACTGCTCGTTGAAGGACCAGTCTGCAACGCCGAGTAAGTTGGTAGAAAAATAGTGCAAAAAAGAGTATGGTGCCGTTTCATTAGAGCTTTGTTGTTCTAAGTTTAATATTTATTCATCAATATTTCCTAACGTAATGTAGCAATGGGGGCTATACATCAACTATGAGTATATCAAACGTAGCATGGCATAGCTCTTACCTGATGCCACCTATGCAACAGGTAACTTAAGATTAATATTCAAACGTAAGATTTCGCAGATTCCACTCGCAAACAAGATATAGTAAAACTATCAGAAAATTCCCCAAAAACCTCATCTCACTGAAGTTCCAAATCACTTTTGCAAGGCGTCACTCAGAATTTTACATCAGTTTTATGACTGTCATTTTGCAGGGCACAAAAATCATCACTGGGTCGAAATGACTATGGACTTAGACCTGACCCAAAATCACGATTTCTGACTGTATGTGTATCCTTACCCAGACACGTCCTGTTGGGCTGCGGCGAGTATATCCTGGGCACGACCACGCGCCAGTGGTCCTGGAAGTGCGAGGAGGAGAGCACCCCCTCCGCCATCTTGGTGCGCCACAGCTCCACGACTGCATCTGCGCGCGCTGGCAGCGTGTATCTGATGACAAAGACATATAGAAATAAAATCACCTGGATAACTCCGTTTTGTGGAAATTGGTATAAGTAGAATAAAATAACGGATTACGGTAGCACCTCGTATCGATAGAAACATTCATTAACGACTAATATGTAAGGTGAAAGATAAAATCTCCTGTTTTTGAAGTGGAGAAGACCTGTACTGTAAGCGTAAGCTATCTTATCAATTTGAAACTGAGACATAGCTCTCAAGAAAACTGATAAAGCAATATCGTTAAATTTTTGCGTAATACGTAATCTAGTGTTCTAAGTTTAATCATTTTAAGTATAAAAAGTTTAAGTTTTCATTTACACTACAGCCTATCTGCGATTGTAGTAAGTAAAGTAAGTTCGAGTATGTTCGTGGTCAACCATGGTGTCGGAGTTCTTAGACCGCCTAAAGGCCTCCGACATGTTCTGACAATGCCGACAACCGACAATTAACCACGAGGTACACTTGTAGTAAACACGAAGGGACTTGAAGTGGTTACATTGAAAAAACGATTAGCAACGTCACATTATTTACATATACATATCACAAAGATAAAACAATGTTTGACATACTAATTAGTGCGCGTTGACCTTCTTACATACATTAATTGGCAATGGACGCGAATCGGAATTATCGTATTGATGGTATTGATTGAAACTCCCGGACGTAGCTTATTGATGCACTGTTAATTAATAATTGATTATATTATATTGTCCTCCTCGCTGTACTGATATCTTCAGCGAGATGAGATGCCTTTGCCCAGCAGTGGGACATTACAAGCTAATACTTTTCTTTGTATTATTTTAATATTCTAATTAGTTAGTGTACTTCATGTGGAGCTACGTTGAGATGTGTCTCAGTGAGTAAGTCCCCGAAGGACGGCGACGTTAGGGTCGATCGAGAAAGCGTTTGCAGGACAATTGGCGTAAAAATATTATAAAGATACTAGCTGCGCCCCGCGGTTTCACCTGCGTTGTACCCGTTCCCGCGGGAATTTCGGGATGAAAAATAGATGTTGTCCGATTCTCAGACCTACCCGATATGCACACAAAATTTCATGAGAATCGGTCAAGCCGTTTCAGAACAGTTTAACCACGCACCCCGTGACACGAGAATTTTATATATTAGATAGATAGAGTAAATTCGAGTACACTAGTGGCCAACACTGGTGTCACTTTCAGACCGCTTAAAGACATTATCTAGGACACTGGATGACCATCAAAAAGCGGGACCGATAAATAAACGTGTCCAAAGAAGCAAGAAGCTGTGACGGTGTGGTGCTTAGGTAGAAACCGGCCAGATATCAAATGTAGGACAAAGTAGGTTTATATCACAATAAAACTTTCTTGCTGGTTTTAAGCAAAAAATGTCATACCCATGTCAGAACTTAAATGAGAAAACCGGTAGGATTTTATGACTCATAATTTAAATGCAGATTAATGATGTTATCTTCGATCTTTAATTTATTAGTCATAAAAGGAGTAGGTATTACGGAAATATAATTAAACTATTTCTGCATTTAATTTAGTTAGTAAGTTTATAAAACATGATTACTTGTTGCACAATTTAGTGAGGATGTTGCTCTATGGTAGGTAAACAAAAAGTATATAGTACTAGCTGTGCCCCGCGGTTTCACCCGCAGCGCCCCCGTTCCCGTGGGAATTTTGAGATTTTTATTCCCTATAAACCTCACGGAGCCCGAGACCTTTCAAACGAATGCAAAACCGTGGAAATCGGTCCAGCCATTCACGCGTGATGCATTGACCAAGGAAAACGGGTTTCATTTTATATATATAGATGAATAATATATCAATTCAAATCAAATATATATATATATATTAAAGAAAGTCGTGTTAGTTACACCACTTAATAACTCAAGAACGGCTGGACCGATTTAGATTATTTTTGTATTATTTTATTTATCTTCGTTAAGAATAGGAATCGTTATAAATAAAAATGAATCGCTGAAGTGTATGTACGCGCATAACTTCAGAACGACTGCACCAAATTGGATGATTCTTTTTTTATGTGATCCTTATTGTCAGGACAAGGTTTTTATCTAAGAAAATAAATAATAAAAATCCCGAAATTCCCTAGGGGACGGGGCGCTGCGGGTGAAACCGTCGGGCACAACTAGTTAGTTAGAAAAATCCCGTAATTCCCACGGGAACAGGTAACCTGCGAGTGATGACGCCGAGCACAGCAGCTACTAATGTAGAATCTGATTCAGCAGGTTAGTTATGAGCGCGTAACATACAGACTCTGAACTATCTCCATCCCAATTAATATAAATGTCAAACTGTTAATCTGGTGCGCCATAAAAGCGTAACAGATGTTCGCATTTAATAAGTTACTAAAATGCTTTTCTCCTCGACAGATATCATTGAAATACAGTTTTAATTTTATTTTTTTAAATTTGAAAGCGATATCATTTCCAATTTTAATTTTTTTAGTCTTTTTAAAAATATTTAGGACTTCTACCCAAGCACGGCACGCCAGTCCCATCATGCCCAGAACCTTAAAAAACACTAAAAACATAGAAACACAAGCAGCAATTCCAACTGAATCCGATGAACTTCAACATACTAAATATGAATAAATGAACACAAAACAATATACACAAAACTCACGTTTCTTTGTTATTCATAAGTCAAAAGTCACTAATGATCACAACAACCAAACAATATATATTAACCAAACAATGCCATGTCTGCACACATCCCGACGAGGCGGTGTGGTGCAATAAACTGAACTCAAATTTGGCGTAATGCCATCGAAACCGTGACCACGACCCTCTGAGAACGAAGAACAAGTCTGCAAAGAATTGTTTCAAGGCGTAGTGTACACGAGCACGCGACTGACTGCAGCTGTAGGACAGACGGCAGACGTCGATGACAACTGAAAGCGTGACGTCGCAACAATAATGATAGTTGGTATTTCTTTTTTAAAAAATATATTAACTCGAGTATCTCATCCTAGTTGAAGTTAATTTGACTATCAATGACCAGACGCGTTACTATGCAGCAAACGTCGACGGCTGCAGTTACGTCTGCCGTTGACGTTGCCGCTTGTGTACACAAAGCTTTAACAGTTGGAAATAAAAATTGGAATTAGAAATTAATAATCGATTAATATTAATGAAGGTTAGTTACGCGACCGGTTTTGTTTTAATGTTTCGCGTAATTACGTACGTTTCGCGGTTCTACTACCTATTTGCACTTAACCGGGCGATTTGTTCGTTCCTGTGGGATTTTCGGGATAAATGCTCATAAAATATTGATAATTTAGGGATATAAGCAATATACCTAATAGTCGAATATTAATATTCTTTTTAGAACTGTTTTTGAAATTAAGATCAATAAGTGCACAAGACCAAAAAAAAACGAAATGTATTATTCCCGTGGTTTTATCAGCATTAATTGTTTTTATATATTTCGGGGGTAAAGTACAATCTTCTACAATATGGCTATAAATTACAAAAATAATTTTTCGAATTATTCCAAAAATTTCCAGATATTAGCGAGTTCAAAAAAACTTATACAGTTGTGGCCATATAATTAAGAACGATTTGAAGTTCTAGATGTTTTTATTTAAATCGTATCAAACACAGAGATGTGTACCTTCTGAGAAGCAACTAGTTATGTTATATAATAGTCACATTAATAGAGCAACCTGACTTAAGAATAAAGAATGAAATCGCTAACAATTTTTTGCACATTTTATTGATTTTATCAAAGTAACACATTCAAATAGTACTGAAACTGGACAAATAATTAAGAACGATTTATTTAACTGCTCGGGAATTGTTTTGTATGACACTTAGATTTAAAAAATCACAATATTATGTAGCACAGGAAACATAAAAAGAAATTTAATAAATATTTAACTAAAATTAATAGTTAATAGCATATCCACGGCTTTTAATTACAGCTTTACACCGGCGAGGCATTGACTCTATTAATTTTTGACATTTCGCAAGAGAAATAGAGTTCCATTCTTCTAAAAAAACGTCATACAGCTCTCTTAAATTTCCACACTTTGTATTTGAAACCTTTTTCTTTACTTCAAACCACAGATTCTCTATTGGGTTTAGATCTGGACTGTTAGCAGGCCAGTCTAAGACAGAAACTAATTGCGCTGTAAGAAATTCCTTTACGGTGCGTGCAGTGTGCTTTGGATCATTGTCATGTTGGAATGTCCAAATGACCGGTAGAACGTCTTCAGCGTATGGTAACATTGTTTCTTCCAGTATATTTTTGTATTGGAACTGATCCATGTTACCTTCTATCAACTTTACAGGTCCTACACCATGTCCAGAAAAGCAACCCCAAATTTTCACATTTCCACCACCGTGCTTTAATGTAACTTTCGTGTACTTTGGGTCGAATGCTGTATTCGGGGGACGTCGTACATATCGTTTTCCATCAGAACATACTCTGTTTATTTTCGTCTCGTCAGAAAAAAGTACATTTTTCCACTGTTGCACAGTCCAGTTTTCATACTTTCTCGCAAATGCAAGCCGGGCTTGCCTGTGGCAAAGTTTTAACATGGGTACCTTTCTTGCTATCCTACCGTGCAATTTTTCTTCTACCAAACGTCTTCGAATAGTGCGTGCTGAGATTGCTGAAGGGTTGTTTTCACCAAAATATTCTTTTCTCAGCTCATTGGACCCTTTAAAAGGATTTTGTTTTGCCATACGAACGATGTTTCGGTCATCTCGAGGAGTTGTTTTTCTCTGTTTAGGTACACGTGGAACATTCGAAGTAGTTTGATACGTAGCAAAATGCTTTACAGCGTGGAAAACCATCGTTTTTGAACATTGCAGATGGTCGGCTATCTTTTTATAAGACCAATTCTTCCGGCGAAGTTTTATTATTACTTCCCTTGTAGATTTATCACAACTTTTATTTTTTCCCATTGTTTTTTCTAAAGAAGCAATCACCTTTAATCTTTTACAGCACGTAATGGCGCCAAAATTATACAAACAGTAACAAATCGACTGAGTGTTCTCTATTTAAATTTGAATAAAGGTATAAACTACTTAGCGTTCTTAATTACGTGACCAGCCAGTAATAAGGAATACTTTGTTTAAAAGTAGTGTAAAAAGTTTGCCTATTGATTTTTAGCCAATCATGTGTATCAATGAATACAGTGGTAATATGGAAATGTTTTACGATACCGAGAGAAATAAAAACAAATGCATACAATTAGTTTTGCATCTTAGTTGGAAAAAATCTTCCCTTTATATCAGCGTTCTTAATTATATGACCACCACTGTATATCTATACTAATATTATAAAGCTGAAGAGTTTGTTTTGTTTGTTTGTTTGTTTGTTTGTTTGTTTGTTTAAACGCGCTAATCTCAGAAACTACTGAACCGATTTGAATAATTCTTTCACTGTTAGATAGTCTATTTATCGAGGAAGGCTATAGGCTACATTTTATCCCGAAATTCCCACGGGAACGGGCACAACGCGGGTAAAACCGCGGGGCGCTGCTAGTATTAAATAATGTAGGTAACTTATTAAATTTTTCACCTTTATCAATGGATGGATTCAAGGTCTTATAAAAAGCAGTTTAAGGAATAATAGGTTAACGTAACAAGTTTTAGCTTCGTTTCAATTCAATAATAATTTAATGGCATTAATGATAGTGACAAATGGGTTGTCATATATTAAAATAGTACTGCGACCTAATATTTAAAACACTTTGAAATAAAAGTTAAGCTTATTTTAATTTATTCCGTACTAACATCACCCCGCGGTTTTACCTGCGTTGTGCCCGTTCCCGTGGGAATTTCGGGAATTTTTATAACACATATAAAACTTCCTCTTGAATCACTCTATCTATTAAAAAACCGCATTAAAATCCGTTGCGTATTTTTATTTTTAAAACTACATGACGGATTTCGATAAAACTTTACAGTAGAATAAGTTATACATCAGAATAATACATGGGATACATTTTATCCCGAAATTACCGCAAAAACGGGTACAACGCGGGTAACACCGCGGAGCACGGCTAGTCTATCTATATGTAAATCATCTGTAAGTGTTTATCTACCAATATCTATGAATATCCACATACATACATACTGAAGATATCTATACATATTCACGCACCGATTAAAACATTCACCGTGTGCCAAACAGACAAAACGCATCTTCAGGTCGTGCTAATTAATCTGCGATGGGTAACTATTGGCATTGACATACAAATAGCCTTTAGTTCCTACTTGTTATGTTACCGCATCAATAGTCGTTTCATAGGGTGAAATTGGGACCTTATTACTAAGACTCCCCTGTTTGACTGTCTGTCAGCTGTATCGCATGCACTGTGATAGCTAGACAGATGGTGTGTTTCTATTGCAGCTATAACAAATACTAAAAATAAAATGAAACAAATATTCAAGGGGGGCATCCCATACAACAAACTTGATTGTTTTACCGTATCTTGCTCTATACTAATAACGGCGACAGGTAGACGCTTAAACTATTCACAGAATATTTTGTTTTATGTTCTCTTTAAATATAATTAATTAAAATAAAATGAATAATTACGGGGGGCTCCCATACAATAAACGTGATGTTTTGCTGTTTTTTAAAGTACGGAATCCTCCATGCGCGAGTCCGACTTGCACTTGCCCGGTTTTTTTATTGAATTAAGCTAGAACATTACAAAAAGCTGTATAATAAATAGTTGAAAAAGTATCAATAAATTTAGTTTTTTGCTGCATTTTTTCTAAAAGCCACATATGTAATATTATTTTATTTATTAAATATTATGCATTTTAAGTTATATATTAAAAATTAACAAACGTGTTAAAGATAGGTTTTTAGTCAATTAAACAGAAACCGCACAAAAAACTGTATAATATAGTTGACAATGAATATGTATTCAATAAATTTAGCTTTTTACTGCATTTTTTTCTTAAAATAACGTATGCAATGTAATTTTTATTCATGAATATGTATTATGCGTTTAAAATTATAAATGGTATTACATAATATACGAGTTTAAGATATTAATATGGGCTTTTACTGTATTTAAATCAAAAGTAAAAATGATGACAAAGTCTATGGTGTCTATTCACAAGTAAGTATGCTATCCTAGATGTGATATGATTGGTGGATACCAAGTGGTGGAAACTAAGAATAGCTCTGGCTCCAAAGAGGGCGCAACCACTACTTTCAAACTCATTTTAAATAGAAACTAGGTTTACGGATACACTTTATTTAACACTAGCCGCGGCCCGCGGTGTTACCCGCGTTGTACCCGTTCCCGTATGAATTTCGGGATAAATGTATCCCATATGTTATTCTGATGTATAACCTACAAAGTAAAATTTCATCCAAATCCATTCAGAAGTTTTTGCGTGAAAGAGCAACAAACATACATCCATACATACATTCATCCTCACAAACTTTCGCATTTATAATATTAAGTAGGAAGTAGGATAGTAGGATTTTTATTTTATCTGACGTTTCGGCTCCTTTACAGGGACCGTGGTCACAGAGGACTGAGGTGAGGTGGGCTTAAACTTAAGAAACCAGTATACTGTCAAACTCTTCAATCACTAAATCATACAGGTGTGTAATCCACAAGTATATTGGCCACACCCACTTGTTGAGCTCCCTACTTTACTCCAGAAATCCTACTGACATTATAAAAGCGAAAGTTTGTAAAGATGTTTGTTACTCTTTCACGCAAAAACGATTGAACGGATGTTGATGAAACTTTACTGATATAGTTAAGGGATCAAAATATAACATAGGGTTCTTTTAATCCCGAGCAATACGGGTGAAACGCCGGGGCGATGCTTGTTTTGAATAGGTATAATTAGACATACTAAACTACTCTATAAATCCGACAAACTGAGAGTATTTTCACTTTTCGCCTCAATTTGACATTAAAATAAAAGTATCATTACAGTTCGTTGCCCCTCTGTTTATCCACGATACGCCCACTGCGGTCTATTTGAGAAAAATACGATTATTTTACTCTATCTCGAGACGCTAGCCTAGACTTGTTTTTATGGAATAAGACACACAAATATCGCGTGATTTACGAAAGCATCGTAAACACTCGTTGTAATCTTTTCTTTATAAAATAACTAGCAGCGCCCCGCGGCTTTGCCCGCGTTGAGCCCGTTCCCGTAGGAATTTTCGAAAATCCTTTCTTAGTGTGCACTTACGTCACTTGAAGAACCTTCCTGCCAAATTTCATGTTTCTAGGTGTAGCGGTTGAGGCTGTGCGTTGATTATCAGTCGGTCAGTCAGTCAGGACTTTGAATTTTATATTTAAAGATTCATTTAGCCTATAACCTTCCTCTTGAATATGGCTCTCCATTACAAAAATAATTATTTAAATAGGATTGTTAGTTTCTAAGATTAACGCGTTCAAAAAATCAACCTCTTCGGTTTTATTATATTAGCATAGATAGATAGATTAGCCTATAATGTCACATTACTAGGCAAAGGCCTCTTTTCAGTTCTTCTTCTGCTGTGGGTTAATGATCTTAATTCTAAACCACGTCTGAAAAATTACTTGAAAACATGTATCTCTCGCTAGTAGATAAAAAACATTAAAATATGAGAGCTGAAAATGTCCTGCGTAGATTTATCGACGTATTGTATTTAGGTCAGGCCGGTTATGACCCGTTTTCAGGACATTGGCAGCGACCTATGTAGTACCTGGGCAGAGTTCCTGGTAATTGTAATCAATGCGTGCAACGGCGGAATGTGCTAGAAACTATGTTTTGTGAAGTCTTGAATCTGGACTGGTTTTTAAACCCCACGCAAAAGAAATGTTATAAGTTTGACGTCGATGCCTATGTGTATGAATACTCTATTTTTAAGATGAAATTTTTACGAGAGTTAATATGAAGACTTATGAGGTCAATTTTCCAGGCGAAAACGATGTTTGTTTTTCTCTTTGTCTTTGGAAAATGAGTCATGAAATGGTTGGAATTTTTGAATATTAACTTTCGTAAGAAAAAAAAATGTGTTTCTGTCTGTGGTATCAACGGATGGAGTGACTTTTGATTTTTCATTCAAAGCCAGTTTCCTTATGGATGTTCTTAGTTATGTTTGGTAAAATTGCTCCAGCAGTTTTTGCGAAGGGTTTTTTAATACTTTTTTTTAGTCACTTTTCAAACATGGCTCGGGTTTGAGATCACCAACATTGCATTAGGCAAGCGTGGTGATTATGCCTTATCCTCCTCACTATACTGATATCTTCAGTGGGATGAGAGGCCTTTGCCCAGCAATGTGACATTACAGATAAGAATGACATGACGCTAATGACATTACAGAATACTTAACTAAACTTATGTATTCAACAGTTAACTAGTGCTGATATTTACATCGAAATCGAAGGTTAATTGTTACGGAGGTAATATCTATTCTGTTATTTTGGGGACGTAACTGTGTCATGCGAAATGACTAAAAAAATATTTTTCGAGTTTTAGGGTTTCATAGTTGTATCATAACTAATCTACTGATTCTGTCAATTCTGTGTGAGGAAAATAATACTTTCAAATAGTTCTACCATTCTAATCTTAGAATGGTAATTAGGTAGAAGAAGATAAAAATAGACAATTCTTATCAAAACCCAGTTTGAAAACGATTGCAATCTTAAAACAAAACAAGTTTCTGAAGAACTAATATCAATTCATCTATCCACTTATAATAATCGCAATGTGAATCAGAATTCGAGTGCAATACATATATTAAATTTACATACATACATAATAATTAATACGAATATAAATAACAAAGATAGCTCTCGCAGCAAAAACACATACACATACAACAATCACTTAGTACTGTATCGCAATAAGATTCTCTTTCTAATCACCTACTTCTGCATATAGCTCAAAGTTATTACGGTAAGGTTGTAAATGGGCGACATAGATATACAATGGTGGAATCTGGCAGGTTGCCAGGTGGGTGAGTGACGTCATATTATACTTGTCCCTTGGGAGTGGAGAACAACGGCCTTGGGTGACATTGAACCCTTTGTATTAATTGTTTATATTTAAAGATAGTAGAATTATTAGATTGTAATGTGCCACAGCTGGGTAAAGGCCTCTCATCTCACTGAAGATATTAATACAGTGAGGAGGATAAGACGTAATCACCACGCTTGCCTAATGCGGGTTGATGATGGACACGTGCCATGTTTGAAAATTAGGAAACACGTTTTCGCCCGACCCGAGAATTGAACCCGAGACCTCTTAGTCTTGGCAGGCGAGCGCACATAAAGAAAGATCTAGAATTCTAGATGAAAGAAATAACAAGCAATATTTAAAAGTTGTTTTGTTTTATATCCTTCTAATACCTACGCATATAATATTGGCTCGATTTTATTTATAAAATCTATGAACTAAATAATAATTCAGTGAGTGGAGGTCTTTGCCCTCCAGTGGGACAATTCAGGACAATATAAAGTACAGTTAAGTGTAGGAATGGGGGGGAGCTTTTGCCCAACAATGGGATGATAAAAGCAGCATAATATAACTGCTCTTCTAAGTCTGAAATGACCAATCTATACTAACTATAGCAAAGCTGAAGAGTTTCATTTCGTATTTGTTTGAACGAGAACTCTAGAACTACCAATGCGATTGTACGAATTCATTTTATATTAGATACCTACATTTAGATAGAACTGGTAAAACGCAACTAAAACCGCGGGGCGCGACTAAGTCATAAAATTATTAGAACATTCTCCAAGATGTATAGTGTTTCAAGTGCAATGTTCAAATAGGTATTATCACATTCATATATATATAAACAACACCTCCATTTGTTGATAACCCTCATTATAATCGTATAAAGTAACGGAAGAAATATTTATCTCTGAGTAAAAGAATGTCAAAACTTGAAGATAAAGCTACAAGCTACGCTATAAACTTGACCATACGTTTACGGATACAATTCGCTTTTATTTCACGCTAGCCGCGCCCCGCAGTTTCACCCACGTTGTTCCCATTCCCGCGGGAATTTCGGGAAAAAATTTATCCCATGTGTTATTCTGATGTTACGTAACTTTTTGCTGTAATTTTAATTGTAATCCTGCATATTTGATTTTGTTTGAAAGCAATAAACGATTTTTTAATATTTGTAACTGTAAAGTTTCATCCAAATCCGTTCAGTAGTTTTTGCGTGAAAGAGCAACAAACATACATCTATACCTACATACATCCATCCTCACAAACTTTCGCATTTATAATATTAGTAGGATAAGATTTTTATCTGCTGTTTCGGCCCCTTTACAGGAACCGTGGTCACAGAAGACCATACGTCCCGTTTTGAACGGGCGAGCCCCGTTTTTCGGTAGTCAGTCCCGGGGTCTCCAGAAAGCAAAAATGTCCCGTTTTCAATGGACCCGCGTCTCGCCCCGTTATTCCAGAAATGTATAATTCGTGGTCAAGTCCGACTCGCGCACGTTCAATGTATAATACAAATAAATTATACATTAAATAAATTAAACAGCTAATTAATGAAAAAACAATATGGTCACGTTTAGGTAAACCGTATATACCTAGTGCCACAAATAGATAGCAGATATTATCGACCGGTACCGTTGTACCCGTTCTTGTCTAAATCTAAAGGTTAAAACTCGCGTTTAACCACTCTCTTAAATGTAGCTATCATATACAAGAAGAATAATCAAAATCCGACTGGTGACTCCAGAGAGTAGAGCCTTCAACTTTAACTAGCCGCGCCCCACGATTTTACTCCTGTTGTAACCGTTCTTGGCGAAATCTCGGAATTAAAAGTAAACCTATTACCTTTCTTTTAAATGTGGCTATCATATACCAAAATAATCATTGAAATCTGACTAGTGCTCGAGATTAGGGCGTTTGAACAAAGAAGAAAAAAAACTTCAGCTTTATATTATCTTAGTACTGGTACTACAGTAGAAATAACCTAGTGGTACAGATATACAATTATCTAACAAGGAAGGAATAACATAGTCATTTCGAAAATATTTCATTTATCAGCAAAAACGATCTTTAAATGATATCACCACAAGCTATGATACTTATTTTTAGATATTACCGATGTGATAGATAGATAATTATAATTAACTACCAATTAATAGCAATTACATTATATATCTCGACTGATCCTAACATTGGGAACGTCCCCAATACATCAGCTCCTATAGACTAGTAGCACTCGCTTCGGTCTTATCGAACTGTAAAAACGAATATCAAGTAAAGTGATTCCGAGCCGTAGACCGCACTCGCGGGCGGTTTGAGTCACTCTGCTGTCGTGGCAGGTTAGGGATAATTTGATAGCCAGTATATGAAGAGAGTAGATTTTATCCCCTGAATATCTAGGAATATAACGTTAGATCTACAAAAATCACACAAACACTAGTGCCATCCATTGGATCGCGGATGGAACAACTAATAGTGTGTTGATAGTCGTAATTGGTGATGTCACATTTCCAATCAATTCAATAGCGCATATTATTTTATATCGTGCTTAAGAGAGCACTTTAAATTGTCGGTCCCGGCTGTTTCAATTGTTAGACCATTTCGGAGGTCTTTAGGCGACCTAAATAATCCGGCAACAGGGTCGGCTACTAACCCGCTCAAACTTTCTTTATTTATGGTAGCGAATATAAACAATTCGTTAAGGTGTGTCCAAACATTAAGCAGCACGAGCGCGGCAGCAACACGCGGCATGTCTAGGACACATTTCTGCCGCGCTCTAGTTTGGACAAAGCCGACTAATGTTTGCGCGGCAGTACTGCGCGGCACAACCAAGATACGCCGCGCGCTTCAGTTGGAATCAGAACTAAAATGAAAGCGGTCGCGTGTGTCGTAGCTCTGCTTATTATTAAAAAATTGCGTAAAAGAGCTAAGAAGAAACATATTTTAATGAGGAAATGCTGGATGAAACCACTTTTTCAACTTAAAACAAGATGGCGGCGAATACTCTACCGGGATTAGTTAGAAAATCGAGATTTTTAAGTCCAACCATCACCCCTATGTCTGCCCCGACTGGATGATAGACACAAAAGTAGTAGTAAGCAATTTAAAGGTTTTGGTAACAAATAAATTATTACTTTATAAAACAAATCTACTCCATGTTTCTGCTGTTCTGTTTCACAAAATTTGCGCCAACGTTGGCCAAACATTTGTAGCGGTAACTTCAAATCAGTATTTTTTTTCAAAATTTGATATTATTTATTAGTTTAGCTTAAAATATAACTTATTCTACATGTACTCACAGAAAGTAAGACACTCCGGCCGTTAAATTGTTTTTCCGGCCATTATTTTTGCAACTTGAATAAACATTGCGGCATTATGACACGTGTTTACATCAGCTGTGGTTCGAGGGAACTAAATAAAAGAGTGGCTCACTTTTCAAATGAGGCGCTAAGCACCGAGACGTATTATTTGCGCCGTCCCGAAATCTAGTTGTGTATTGTTGATCGAAGATGTTTGTGCGCAGAAATACGTCCAAACACAAATTACTGCCGAATGTTTATTAAGAATGTTCGTGCGCGGCAGGTAGCCAGAAGCGTTCGCGCGCGGCTGTCGTCTAGTCACAGCGCGGCGCGCCGCGCGCGGCAGCCGCGCTCGATTGCCGCTCGATGTTTGGACACACCTTTAGCGGAAGCGAATGCGAAGCGATTGCCACTAGTATACAAAGGCTATTCGCTGTGGAAACACGATATCATATTAAACTAGACCTGATAAAACGTTGAAGAAGTTACGTTGAATCAGTCACGTCACTGTAATCAGAGTGTTGTTGTGGCTATCGCGAATGTTTTTATTAACCTTGTTTGTAATAATTTGTGGCGATTCCTTTGTCAACCGACTTTAAAAAACCGGTCAAGAGGTTAGAAACAGTTCGAAACTGTTGATTAAAAAATATCTGTCAAAATATTATAATAATCAAGAAACTTTTTTCGGAACACTCAATGTCACTTTGAAGACCTATCCAATGATACAACCTTACATGGTTATAACCTGTTGGTTTTTTTTTCAACCCTCAGTGACATGTATGGGGTGCGGCCCTTAATAATAAAATGTTAATCTTTCAAAATCGTACATAATTTTTTTGTTGTTTGCTAAATACTATCTTCTAAACAATCATGCAGCAACTATAATGATTGGGAAAAAGGACTGTGACATACGGACAGACGGACATGACACTACTATAATGCGGGCTGTACACGATCAAGTTCACCGTCTTGATTGCAGCGGACTTGATATGGCGTCCAATAAACTTGATGTGTAAGTAGACTTGTCATGCACACCCACAGCCATACACCGTCAAGTTAACTGGACGCAGCATCAAGTCCACTTCGAATGTGACGGTGAACTTGATCATGTATGGCCCTTATAAGGGTTCCTTTCCCATTTGGCTACAGCACCCGAAAAACGAGGGCTCTAAATTCTTGTGTTGTTATGTTCGTTTCATATCTCTATCGCTATTTCATGATTTTATCGTTAGGCATATTTTTTATCCTATGTTCTCGTAAACATATTTAATGTTGATAATAAAAACTAATACCTATTGCACAGCATAAATAAAACAGTATATAGTATATTAGGCAGTTATGTTCCAGGGCAGGGCAAAGACCTCTGAAGATATCAGTAAAGGTATGGCAAAGATATCGTAAAATAATACCCAAAATTCTTTCCTTTAAGAAATTAAAGTAGGTAGGTATATAAAAACGTAAGGGCCTCAGATTTCGAGTTTTAATAAAGGCAAGTTCAAACCGCAACAGTATTGAAAAATAAAGCAATTTCAGATACCGCTATTTTCTGAAGGTGTGAATGCATGAAAAGGTTCTATTAACGTAGATACTAGAATTATATTCTGCCCATCCACGATTCAAACATGTCCACTGTAAAATTAATTCTAGATTTTATCATCGTTATGGTGTTTCTATGGCAATTTTGGGGATAAAAATTCAAATCTATCTCAGTGCCAATTTCTCTCTACATACATTCGGTAACTTTTGCGAGGAGTAACAAAAATCTGCACAGACTTTTTCATTTATTATTTAGATTTAAAAAGCTACACTTACACGGAAGTTAACTAAAGAACTAGTTTTTAAAAAATGATGCACTTTTTCGAAGTCATGGTAGCAAGGCGAATGACTCAAGGGTAACCAGATCTCTTCAGCTACACCATAGCATATCGAAACTCCATATATGAATAAGACAATTAACTTCTTATACCGGTTTTGTATAAATAAAATAAGTGTAATAATATCCTTTCTGTTGTGAAGTGTCAGTAAGATATTGATAGTGTGTATTGGTGGATGAAGGATTTATGTGAAGGGCAAACATTTTATCTTAAGGATCCTAGTTGGTACCGGCGGTTTTTCCTGCAGCAAAACCTTTCTCTTAGCAATTTCCGGATACAAAGTAGTCTATATCCTTTCTCTTGAATATAGCTATCTACTACAAACATATAACATATAATCATCACTACATAGTATAAAACAAAGTCGCTATTTTTGTCTGTTTGTCTGTATGCTTAAATCTTTAAAATTACGCAACGGATTTTGATGCGGTTTTTTGTAATAGGTAGAGTGATTCAAGAGGAAGGTTGTTATGTAAAAAAATTACCGAAATTCCCACGGGAACGGGCACAACGCGGGTAAAACCGCGGGGCGCTGCTAGTCTATAATATAAAAATGAATCGCAAAATGTGTTGCTAAGCGCATAACTTCAGAACGACTGCACCAAATTGGATGATTCTTTTTTAATGTGTTCCTTATTGTCAGGACAAGGTTTTTATATAAGAAAAATAGGAATAAAAATCTTAAACTTCCCACGGGAACGGGGGCGCTGCGGGTGAAACCGCGGGGCACAGCTAGTACAATATATAATACAATCTATATCTATCTATACTAATATAATAAAGCTGAAGCTTTTGATTGTTTGAACGCGCTTATCTCAGAAACTAACAATTCAATTTAGATAATTATTTTTGTGATGTATAGCTACATTCAACGGGAAGGTTATAGGCTATTTTCATCCCGAAATTCCTACGGGAACAAGCCCAACGCGGGTGAAACCGCGAGGCGCTGCTAGTTTTCATACAAGACTAATAGTAGTCCCCGCGATGAAACAGACAAACTCTTAAAATTTATCAACTTCTAACATGTATATGATGTTTCGGCCCTTTAAAGAACTGTGGTTACAAGAGTAATCTTGTCATATAAGTTAGTAGAACATCCCATAGATTGTATTACCGTGCCAAAAGTAAGATTTGCTAGAATTACAGTGAAAACAACAAACATCGCAATTTTATTAATTTCTATACGATGTACGTAATTACGGATCAATTGTATAAACTGTGCAAATTGGTTTTGGGTTTCATTTTTATTACTTACATTATCGCCAAGTTTGCCTTCACAGATTTAAGAGGGCAAGGGCACCATTATGTTATTTTTGTGGAAGTAAACATACAAATCTGGCCTTTTATTCCAAAATATATTTTTGGCCAATTGGAAACCGTAAGGTTGTCACCGTTAGCGGACATTAAAAAGAGGAAAGTATTAACATGCAGCCAACTGGAGAGCCAAGTCCCGTCATCTCACTGAAGATTATGTCAGTTAGTACACTGAGAAGAAAAAATCATCAAATTATTTTTTAATTCCTACAGGCATCTGATATCCGAGTTCTATTCGTTTTTATATTTTAATATATATAAGTTTGGTACAAGTTGTCCAAGTTCTTCAGCGAAAGTCAAAATGCCCTTCGGTTAGTACACCCGAGACCTTATTTTAGCTTAGAATACAGAATAGCAAATGTAATAAAAGAAATAAAAAAATCCATATCCATGAAATAAAAAATCTTTTGACAGGTTAAAAGAGATAAAGGCCGCCAGAAGGACTATAGGAAACGTTATAAGTGGTCAGTTCCTATTGTTCAGAAATAGTTTTAATTCACATTGATTATTTAATGTTTTATTAACCCTAAGAAGCCATTAAAACAGGTTAAAGTATACTTAAAATAATATATATTTACAACTACAATTAAGTAATTTAATTACTTACTCAACATTATAAAGAACAGTCACATTATTCTCCAGAGGGACTTTACAATTCCTATTCTTTGTTTCCTCATCTTGTTTACAACACAACACTCGTAATAAGTAGTCGGTTAACATTATTAAATACAATCACATTATAATTATAATTTTAAAATAATAAAGATTTTTTTTATTTATTGTAAGTACAGTTTTTCACAGTATATTTTTAATACAAATTAATTAATATTTTTTTAATATTTTCAGAAACTTGTACGCGTGTCAAAACAATAAATTAAATTGAATAATGACAACTTTTTCGAAATATATATTTTCGAAATAATTTCGCTATTTTGATAAGGTATTGGTAACAGCTAGGTTGCGACTGTGGGTCGAGTGTTAGTGTTTACACAACCAATAGAAACTGATAAGCGTTATCCAGATTAAGTATGCATGTTATTAATGTGAACACACGGACCGATCTTGAAAGTGTACGTACAAAGAAAATATGTTGAGTGGTTGTGTGTCTCAATAATAGATTATTTACACCGACGCGATAAGAGGAGTGTTGTAAGTTTGGGGTCCGTATGTCTCGTGTAGCTCGCACATTAACGAGATGATAAATTTGAATTTTGTTTTATTTAAAGGTCTAATCGATAGTGCAAGAAGACTAGAAGCTATGACTGATTAATATATTATCGGATGGGGATTAGAAATTGTTATATTTCGTTTTTTGTAAATGTATTTGCAAGTGTCTTGTTAAGTATTAGCCTGTAATGTCCCACTGCTGGGCAAGGCCTCTCATCTCACTGAAGATATCAGTACAGTGAGGAGGATTAGGCGTAATCACCACTCTTGCTTAATGCGGTTTGGTGATCTCAAACCCGAGCCATGTTTCAAATGTAGGAAACATCGCCCCGGAAATTGAACCCGAGACCTCAATCTGGGCATATCAGTGCATATACCACTAGAACACAAAGCAATTTTTTTAAGTAACGTATAAATACCATTTTAAATACTTATTACAGACTAGCTGCGCCCCGCGGTTTCACCCGCGTTGTACCCGTTCCCGCGGGAATTTCGGGATGAAAAATAGATGTTGGCCGATTCTCAGACCTACTCAATATGCTCACAAAATTTCATGAGAATCGGTCGAGCCGTTTCGGAGGAGTACGCGAACGAACACTGTGACACGAGAATTTTATATATAAGACTAGCAGCGCCCCGCGGTTTTACCCGCGTTGTACCCGTTCCCGTAGGAATTTCGGGATGAAAAATAGCCTATAACCTTCCCGTTGAATGTGGCTATCTATTACAAAAATAATTATTCAAATCGGTTCAGTAGTTTCTGAGATTAGCGCGTTTAAACAAACAAACAAACAAACAAAACAAACTCTTCAGCTTTATAATATTATTAGTATTAGTATAGATTACTCATATCATAAATCGGATTGTGTTGCAGGCAGGTGCACTGCAGACATCTTTGTCAAAGCAATCAGTTTGTTCATAGCATCGTTGCTAATCGGTTCACGAGTTTGGGTGAACCATTTTTATTAGTTTTTTTATTTAAATTTAACACGGTCGAGAGTGCCGGGTCAATGTCGTTTTTTGCGCAGGTTTTTTCCCCTCTGCATTTTAATGCTTGTAATAATATGTCCTAACTAAACCTGCGCTGAATACCGTTTAAGTTAATCAAATACATACTTAAAGTTTCCACTTTGTATATTCACTAGCAGCGGTTTTACCCGCGTTGTGCCTGAACCCGTGGGAATATCGGGATGAAAAATAGCCTATGACCTTTCCGTTGAATGTAGCTATCTATTACATAAATAATTCTTCAAATCGGACAGGTAAATCCCGAGATTAGCTCGAACATACAAACAAACAAAGTAACAATTTTTACCGCTTTATAATATTAGTATAGATGTGGTAACTTGAAGTAGTCTCTCTTGATTATATCCAAAGTGTTGTACTAGTTATTTAATAACTGTTTACTGCTATCGAAAGTGCTTCAGGAGCTCTATCAATGGTATAAATAAAAGTTTAATAATGAACGCCTTCTATTCGAAATATCGATATCTTCATGTTCTATACATATATAATAGGAATAATGGTTTTGTTGTTTGTTGATACATAATTGTTTCGTATTGTCGAAAACAAAATAGATCCAAAAACTCTTATAAGAAATATCACTTAACGGTTCCGCCCTGTACGGTTAAGTTTTTTATTTGTTGTTTTCGGATTTAGAAATAAATCCGCATTACTTGTAGTAATTTTATTATAATTTGTATTAATTATAAATGTATTCGTACATGAGTATCATCCAAGTAAAACATGTACAGTATACTTACTTGATACAATATTACTAAGCAAAATACTCAACTTACGAACGTGCAACATTTAGACTACCTAATCTATTAATAAATATACTAATACCTATAATAAACCTGTAGAGTTTGTTCTTTTGTCTCTTTGTTTGTTTGAACGCGCTAATCTTATGAACTACCAATCCGTTGATGTCATTATTATTTGTTGAAACGGGAACTTACGTACGCGGAGGTTACTGTTGAGTTGTCCCTCAACACGTTTCGGCCACATACGGTGGCCTTCATCAGGAGGTGGGTGAAGCGCTCGCGACAGCGTCAGTGCGGGGAGAGACGCTGTCGCGAGCGCTTCACCCACCTCCTGATGAAGGCCACCGTATGTGGCCGAAACGTGTTGAGGGACAACTCAACAGTAACCTCCGCGTACGTAAGTTCCCGTTTCAACAAATAATAACTACCAATCCGATTTGAATGATTCTTTTTGTGATGTTTAAACAGGGTATTTTTCATCCCGAAACTCCCACGGGTAAATCCGCGGGCACGGCTAGTTGTCTAAAATGTTCGATGGCGTATTTACCTACTACCTGCTCTCTGATCTCAGACTACATCCTACCTCAACAGGGCTACATGATGCAATCACCCTGCCTGCCCAAGTTCTAAACTGGTTTAAATAAGTGTCAATGACACGCAAAGACGTTAGAAAAACAATTGTTTACCGGACATAACAAAACATATTAGGCACATATATATGTCGGAATGGCGTCCGCCATTATATTGAAAACACCAAATCAGTCAAAGTCAACTATCTTTATTCAGGTTTGAATTTACCACCCATTCGGAAGAGCATCAGCAGAGAAGAATGGGCAAGAAACTCTGCTGTCAGCTTAATCTTTTATACACGGGTTTATTTCATAACAATCATAACGTGTGCACCGGGCAACCGACGTCGAACGAGTGAGACGTGTTTCTGTTCACATCGCCTTATATAGGATCGAAGTGGTGGGGTTAACCGTTGCACGTGTTTTCATCCGATGAGGTTAGGCGCCGTCAAAACGTCCATCTCCGACACGGCCATCCTGCTAGCACACGTCCTCGTGTGTTAATCTGCAACCAAAAATCACGAGCGAACAATTCCGCTCGGCCATACCTCTTATTCATGGCCAATCTTGGGGATCTAGCCTTCATTGGCTCTTAATTTATTAATTAAAGGACCTTACTCATGATTACTAACAACTCAAATTCAGATTAATAATATGATCAAATAGCGTAAGAAATCACAAAGTAAATTATGATAACGTCTCGTCTACCAAAACCCTGAGGCCAGTAACAGTGACAGACTCTGGTTCATTATTCACACACAATTAACAATTTAATCACAATTGATTTACTACTGAGTCTTTGTTCGTGGTCACAACACAAGATTTAGCAAACGCATTTGCCCTTTATGCACTTCCATTTCGGAATGCCGAGTCGTCCCATGACTCTACGGTCTTCGCTACCAGGCAAGACCCGACCACACTACCCAGGGCTACCGCCTACTGCCTACCCACGGACTACTACAAGTAGTAGACACCGATTTCTAACGGGCTACAGCTACGGCACCCTGGTGCGGTCTCAGACTGACCCACCGACATAAAAACCCAGTAACAATCAACAGCTTAATCAACCTCACTGTCTCCACCTTCGTCTGAGTCAGCTGTTACCCGCCCCACAGGCATCTTCCTAACGCGATCATGTGCATACTTGTAAGTACGTTTAGAGTTCAAAGCTTTTCAACGTGTAACGATCACCATCGTTCGCTCACTCCTGACCTAAATAACTCTACTTCAACAAAAGACTTAGTAAAGCTCAAACTATTATTCTTTTCCAATCAACAATTTTAACTATCTCAATATTCATAATCACATTGCTTATCTCAACATAATACTAGAACATCGTCAGGCACAAGTACCCATTAAAAATCAAATTAATCTCAAATCAAAGTAAAAGTAAAGTGTGTGTGTCTCCATTGTCCGGCTATCCCCGTAGCCCTAATACGCAGTCATCCCTGTGACTAGCTGTGATCATCCCAGTGATCATCCCAGTGATCACCCATAACCCTGATCATCCCTGTGATCAGTCACTCCCGTGATCATCCCAGACTCAAGAGGACACGCACAACTATACCACACAGTCAAAAGTGACTACAGTTCATCATCACAAGGCTCAGAATTACTAACAATGGGTACTTGCCCTTCAGGCATTTTCCTATACCAGTCAATGACACTATATTGTGTACTCGTTCTCCTCTAAACCTCGCG
This sequence comes from Cyclophora punctaria, assembly GCA_951394245.1. NCBI lineage: Eukaryota > Metazoa > Arthropoda > Insecta > Lepidoptera > Geometridae > Cyclophora > Cyclophora punctaria. The sequence continues at coordinate 7,846,008 of OX596186.1, forward strand.
GCCACAGTAATTTGCACTCGCTCGGTCAACCTGACTATTCTTCCTTAAATTCTTGATTTCAATCAAAAGTTAATTACAATTATTATCAATCGGGAATCTTCAACGCTATGTAACACATGAATACTAGGTACCACGTCATTTTCAACTTTAACTTCAATAGACTATTAATCTCAAATGCACATTACAATATGAGCCATGAGTAAGTAACATTAAGCTTGTCTAGTCACGGCAACCAGCCGACCAGCAATCACATTGCTCAACAACACGCGGTCTCAGCAGACCACTCCACAGTACGGTCAATCCAGACCACGACCATCGCCGAGTTCGAACATTGAACTCAATAAGTCACATAGTCACATGAAACCCTTACTCATACTCTCATATTTTACAACGGGATAAACATCCAAAATACTTTCAATAAGCTTTCTACTTTATCAAGTGGTACGAAGATTCACTACAAAACTCAATGTTAACTGACTCAAATATCACAAAATAGCTCACCGGATATTTCCCAACAAACCAATCATTACCGCAATACATCACCGATTTAACATCCAATGTGAATTTGTCGTGATAGATTCTTGAATAATTTGGAATACCGCAATCCCTCATATTCCTCAGGTAACAGGATTGAGAAGAGAACCACGTTCTTCCCTGGACGAGGTTCATCAATGCTCACAATAATTACCAGCATTGAACCAACATGAAAGTAAGAAAACATATTAGAACATATCACATTACATCACAAGATTACACTTGACTCATAATTACCATCTTAACTCCACAATAGAATAGAGTACTAACTAACTATACTCACAGAACATTCCAAGTTTTATTACCAAATCATTGACCAATTCAAACATTCTCTACTGGTGGCTCAGTGGGCAAAATAGCGATCTTTATCATTCTCTGCTGGACGCTCGGTGGGCAATAGCGATCTTGATCATTCTCTGCTGGACGCTCGGTGGGCAATAGCGATCTTGATCATTCTCTGCTGGACGCTCGGTGGGCAATAGCGATCTTGATCATTCTCTGCTGGACGCTCGGTGGGCAATAGCGATCTTGATCCCACTTCTGATGTCGGAATGGCGTCCGCCATTATATTGAAAACACCAAATCAGTCAAAGTCAACTATCTTTATTCAGGTTTGAATTTACCACCCATTCGGAAGAGCATCAGCAGAGAAGAATGGGCAAGAAACTCTGCTGTCAGCTTAATCTTTTATACACGGGTTTATTTCATAACAATCATAACGTGTGCACCGGGCAACCGACGTCGAACGAGTGAGACGTGTTTCTGTTCACATCGCCTTATATAGGATCGAAGTGGTGGGGTTAACCGTTGCACGTGTTTTCATCCGATGAGGTTAGGCGCCGTCAAAACGTCCATCTCCGACATATACATGACTATTTACAAATATAATCAATTTAATCTAGACAAAACAATTTAAGTATCATTTAGGCCGTGATGGCACACATTTCTACGCACTTTCCTTATCTGTCAAAGCCTAAGATCTGATAAGATTGTTGTTTATGCGTGGCTACTAATGCAAGAAAGACGCTATCCATTCTTTGAGTACTTAGGGGTGGATCCCGAAGGGTTAAACAAAGATTTAGAGGGGTCACTAAGCAAATACATATCAACAATCATCGATCATTTCAACTCATAATTACTAAACAACCTAGAGGCCACCGTCATAGTCTAACGATTGCAAAAAAAGGATCGACAATTGAACGTGCCCTCTGAAGTACGGTAACCACGTGGTAACCACCCATCCGAGTACGGACCCAGCTGCAAGTTGCTTAATTACATGCTAGTTATAGTAAGATTATCAAACGTACAATAGATAATTTTGTTACATTCTTCACTACCTCGTAGTATAAAACAAAGTCGCTATTTTTGTCTGTTTGTTTGTTTGTTTGTCTGTATGCTTAAATCTTTAAAATTACGCAACGGATTTTGATGCGGTTTTTTGTAATAGGTAGAGTGATTCAAGAGGAAGGTTGTTATGTAAAAAAATTACCGAAATTCCCACGGGAACGGGCACAACGCGGGTAAAACCGCGGGGCGCTGCTAGTTGTTATTAAAAATAATCACTTTTATTTTATACGCAGCCATAATTTTTAGTTTATTTGATAATTTAATGGAATTTACGTGCTATTCGGAACTAATAAAGGATTTGGTAGATAAAACAAGAAAAATAAACTCAATACCTATATTTCAGACCCCACGTATCGTTTTTGTACGTACCTGCGAGATAAGAAACCAATAAAACAACATTTTGTAGGTACATAGGTATACAAACATTTTCTTTTCTCTCTACGGTTTATAAATGTATATTCTTATTGCGTCGGCGTTTTGTTTGTTATTTTTGAAAATATAAGTTCACATCTCTGAATAACTTCTCGTTACGTCCCTAAAGGACATAACAGTTCAAGGCACATTGTCTCTTACTATACTATACTAGTATTATAAAAAGGTAAAGTGTCAACTTTATTTGTTTGAGGGCTAACCTCACAAATTACCAATCCGATTCGAATAATACTTTTTGTAATGGATAACGTTAACGCCAAGATATTTTTCATATCGAAATTTTCACGGGAACGAGCACAATGCGGGTAAATCCGTTGGGCGCTGCTAGTCTGTTATAAGTCTAGTTTTGTCCACAAGTAGTGATGGGTATACTTTGGTCATAGTGTTTTCAACAAAAGAGTACTCCAATATTGGTAACTCCTGCTGAATGCGGCTATCTGGCGCAAAAATAATTATTCAAATTGGACTAATAATTCCTGAGATTTGCGCATTCACACAATCAAAAATACAAAGTCTTCAGGGTTATTATCTATACTAATATTATAAAGCTGCCAAATTTGTTTGTTTGTTTGAACGCGCTTTTCTCAGGAACTACTGGTCCGATTCGAATAATTCTTTTTGTAATGGAAAGCCACATTCAACGGGAAGGTTATAGGCTACTTTTCATCCTGAAATTCCCACGGGGACGGGTACAACGCGGGTAAAACCGCGGGGCGCTGCTAGTATTAGTATAGTAGTATAAACAGGTCCTACCTGTCAACGGGGTTCATCTCCTGCGGATCCTCGTCCATTGGCTCATCGTCTGCCACCTCCACCTCCAACTGCACAGGTGGTGGAGAACTCATCTCCGACACCCTGAGGATAATATGAGTACAAGCATGAGATCACACTGATAAGTCATAGGAACAACCTATGAGACCACCCTGATCATGTGTCATAGTGCATTCATAGCCAAAGATGGCGCCAAGTCATGGACAATTAGTCTTAAATTAATTATTTTATTATTTCTTTCTATTAAAATGGAGACCCAATTCAATTAAAATCTTATAAACTAAAATGTCAAACCAAAAATAACAAATAAAAATAATATTAATTATTTAGCAATTTTAACACAAAATAACTATTATAAATTGACTACAAAAGTCTCCTAAGTGTCTATTACTGAAAAATAAATATGATATTAAACAATTAGCTGTGATACCTATTTTAAAACATATTAGTTAGATGAAGGAGAATTAGAAGGGAGCTTAGAATTATCTTAATTAATTTAAAGGACAACTAGTGATATTTACTAAAGTTCACAATGATTCAATGAAAAACTAAGTAAGAATATAAACTAGATATATCCCTAGAAGACATGCCTAATTTGAATAAAGTTTTAGAAACTCTATCTAATTTAAAGCATTTATTATAATAAATATGTGTTAAAAGTATTTTTTTATGAACATCTAGATACTATAAAGAAGTAAAATGTTTATTTTTGTTGGAATAATCTCGAGAACTACCCATTTTGAATTGGATAACTACATTAAAGAATATAGGATATAGGCTATTTTTACCTAGAATGCCTATATTAACAGGCACAATTCGGGTAAAATCGCGGGTTGTGGCTATTAGGAGATATGAGAAGTTAAAAAAACTTATATCTCCAAACCTATGTAGAAATATAAAATATAGCAGCACCCCGCAGTTTTACCCGCGTTGTATCCATTCCTGTGGGAATTACGGGATGAAAAATAGCCTATGTTAGTCGTGGATAATGTAGCTTTCGAATGGTGAAGAATTTTTAAAAACGGTCCAGTAGTTTTTGAGCCTATTCATTACAACCAAACAAACAAAGTTTTCCTCTTTATAATATTAGTGTAGATAACTAATCTAAATAGTAGAACATCTGGGTCCAGCACTTTATCCTTCCTTTATGATTTATGGAATGAAGAGTGGTCTATTCATAGGCTATTAAATAAATCTATACTAATATTATAAAGCTGACGAGTTTGTTTTGTTTGTTTGTTTGTTTGTTTAAACGCGCTAATCTCAGAAACTACTGAACCGATTTGAATAATTCTTTCACTGTTAGATAGTCTATTTATCGAGGAAGGCTATAGGCTACATTTTATCCCGAAATTCCCACGGGAACGGGCACAACGCGGGTAAAACCGCGGGGCGCTGCTAGTCTTACATATACAAAGTAATGCTTCAAATCAAACTCGTAGTTCCAAAAATGTTTATATTCAAAGCAACAAACTTACTATACTTACTACTATATTATTATTGTTGGAGAGCAGCTCTCATTTGTTATTTTGTTCATAATTATAATATTTATTCCTAGTTTAATTAAGGTCTCCAGTTTAAATAATGGAATAAGTTACTCGGTATTGTAAGTCTAGGTTTCTTTGTTGTGTCAAATTATGTTGCAATATTGGATTTCTAAACAAAATAAGATAAGAATCGCAAATAGTAAACAATGTAATGTTGGTTATTAGACGCAGCAATACCTAAAACTTGATAAAATATATCCATGTCGCTGATAAAATCAGCACAAAGAAACAACCTGAGCCTAACCAACTATATCTTATCAGTGCTAGCGTACGAGCCACGAGCCCTTCTTACAATTAGAATAGATTAAAGCATTAGATAACTCCCAATATTACGTATTTAATAAATACACAAGTAGAAAATGTTCTTTTTTATCTAACAATATGCTGATGCTATTAGCTAGTCAGACAGCGCTGGGAAACAGATTTCTTAACTTGCAAATAACAAGTAATACTGTAATTTCAGCAAAATACGGAATAGTAAGCATGACGAAGTTATTATCAACGTTGGAAACACAAAAGAATCCTTACCTTCACTTTCGCGATATACGTCAAGTCATACAACACCCGTATCACAATTTCAACACTATTCACAAAAACAAATCACATAAAATGATTATAGTTTTCTTTGTGTAAGTCCGAGCTCATTCATCACAATTTTCTTTCTCTAGAAAAAATCTTGGATCATTGGCACCCATCCACGAAAATTTTGACATTTCATCACAGCGAAATCAAACAAACCTATTGAATGATTTTGCGAAAAATAATTTAGACATTGTGGTTATCAAATTGAATATTGAAATATTTGAAAAAATAAAGTATTAAAATAAATTCAAATTAACAACATCTACAAATAAAAACATTAACAAACATTCAAATAATTATTCGGAAAATCAGTCAGTCGCGTCCGCGAGATGAGATTTCACCGTGAGTGAACAATAAGGAATGAATGAAAGAGTGGGGAATGAATAATTAACAGACTGCTGAAAGAAATTGAATGAATGGAAAAAATAAATAAAATATTTTTCTTTCCAGTTGTTGTCTTGAAGGTACTATGGAGGGTAGAAGTTAAAGGAGAACCATCTCGTATGGGGGATTAGTCGAAAGTGTCCACTTGTAAACAGCCATGGACTTATCACTAAAATCTAATAAGTCCATGTAAACAGCAAATTATTAGCGCTAGTGTAGCATTTAAAAAGTTATTTTTTGTGCCATCGACACGAAGAAAAAGAAGAAGAAGCAAGTGGAAATGCTCAGAATACAGTAAGTACTTTCTGTATTCTGAGTGGAAATGATATGAACTTAGCAGTTATAAGCAGAGTGAAGTGTGCTGGGTTGAAAATTTAATATTCCTCTTGACTTCTGTATAAATATGCAGTACCTATTTTAAATCTCAACTATTTGCGTACTCTAATAATTTGTGGCGCTCTATTTAAAATTCTCCCACTTGCTACTATAGCGCCACCTTAATTTGCTCCCTTTCAATGGACACTTTATAATATGCTGAGATGGTCCTTTCTACCCTCCATAGAAGGTACGAAAAACAAAAACAAAATTTGAGCTAAGCTTCCTTTAATTCATAATCCATGAGCACTAGTCACAGGTTTTATTTTATTTTCCTCTCAAAGAAAATACAATCAAATCAAATCAACATGAGATAACTGTTCAAATTATTCCCTTTGAAACTTCGGGGAAAATATATATTCTTATTAACTAATCCAAGGAAATTGCGTTGTAAAATAGAACTGTACAGAAATAATTTAACAATGAATAACATTTATTAAATAATTTAGAACTATAATGAACTGGTTTGTTTTACTTTTTAATTGTATCTATTTGTGGCATAACGGGAGTTGAAAAGCCAAGAGGCGGATGTTCATTCAAAATTTCCGCCATGGAAGAAGGATAGAAGGCCATAAACTTGAACCGCTCTCCCATCTTCTTTGGATCTACCAGCATTTCATAACCACCTAAAATATTTCTTCTTTCTTCTTCAGTTTTGGCGTTTTCCAATAACACCTGTAAAAAGGGGAAAAGTTTAATTAACAAATGTAAAAATAAACTGTCTGTAGGAATGTACTGGCATAAGGCAAAGGCATAGGTTTATTGAAGTTATCAGTATTTAACTCGCATTTCTATTTCTATTTCGCTACCATGCTTCGGAGGGCACGTTAAATTGTCGGCCCCGATTGTTGCAATCGTTAGACCATATTTTCAGATGGTCTAAAACTTACTTACAATACCCATTTACTTTATAGAATTTAATGAATAATAAGAACAAGAGAAAGGCCAAAAAGGCATATGAAGACTAACTGAAAGAAAGAGCAAAGGACTTACGAACAGCTGAAGAGGACGGCAGAAGATAGAGAAAAATGGAAAGAACTCCATCGATAAGAGTCCAGCTCTTAAGTTTAAGAGAGAAGAAGAAAACATCTGACCTTTCATTTTATTTATTTAAATTTTGTTAAATTAACCTCATATTTGCTTGTATCAAACTTTTGCTAATGTGTCACAAAAATTCGTTTACCTGTAATCTCATCTGTGCCTGCGACCTCTCCAAGAAATCCTTCTGTGTGACGGGGCCTAGTACCAGAGCATAGCTGGCATGGTGCGGCGACTTGGACGCAGCTATCCTTAGCTGGGAGAAATCAACGTCGGCCGTCAGGTCGCTCTTGCCGGGGTCCTCTAGGGGATCCACTAATTTGTGCTGCCGAAAGGCCTGAAATTGAACGAAATGCCCATTGTAATAATATAATGATAGATATTTTTTAATTATTTGTGTAATAAATAACTGACCGAATTTATTATAACAACTGCTAGATTTGACTTTTGTAATTTAAATTAAAACTAATTTAATAGAATATTTTGCTTCGATTAGCAACAAAATTGAATACACCTATTACTCTTTTCAGAACCACAAAAGATAATCATTTAAAATCCCATTTTTATTATTGCAGTGTCTCTTACTCTGCCATAAGTTATTTTTGTAAAATATTGATCATTTAACTAAACATAACCAAACCAACCCTGAAAGTATCTCCTTTTTCCCCTTCATGTCCGTAATCTGCTATGAGGGCTATGCCTCCATTTTCGTCGACCCTGGTGGCCAACTGGCGGGCTATACCCAGGGACCTGGCGCTCACTTCCAGCTCGGTCCTATCGCCGGTGTCCAATGGCGGTCTGATCAACATCTTGATACTATTGGTCTCTTCTCCAGATATCCGATAATACAACTTTCCAAAGTCATCCAAATCAATTAGTATTTCGCGCCAGCCATCTTTAGTTTTCTGTAAAAGTAAAGTAAATAAATAGTGAGGCTCTAGAAAATTTAAAAAGCTAGTTGAAGTAATTTAATAATTAATATGGTTATTAAACTGGTATACATTACATTACAGAACTTCTATAAAACTGAATACACGGTAAAACCGGTCGCGTCAAACCGATCGAAACGACGAATCGATGGTGTATGTCAAGATCGTTAACGATTTACTTAATCGAAATTGATGTCGGAAATCGCAACCAAAACCCATGAAATCATGAATATCGTAACGATGGATCGACAGTGTATGGCTCTTCACGATCAACGACCCACATTTTTCTAGGCTTTCTTTTTTTCTTTTAAATCCGAATCAACGCTACCGCCACATAGGTAAGGAAAAGAAGTTCATTTTCCATTTTATGAAACACGAATTTAATTATTTGAACACGTCCTTAACCTTCCTTCAGCTTCAAACAAGTAAATGATCGATCGTTACGACCTGTCTGTCGTTTCGTGTATGAGCGACATTTTTGATGCGATCAATCGTTACGATTTTCATCAGATCGATCGTATAGACGAATCGTACCGTATATGGGGCCCTTTATAATTATCAAAGAAAATTATCACAAAATTCAGAATTTTAATTATTTTGGCCTGTATTTTTCCATTACTGGGCAAAGGGTTTATCTCTAGGCGCGCGAAATGTGAATTACCAAAAATAATTCTTTAAATCTGAGTGGTTATTTCTGAGATTAATTCGTTCAAACAGATAAAAAATCAAGCTATTTTGCTGTATTATATTAAGTTATATGGATAACAAAAATATAAATCATTAGGTATCCTCCAACTCTATGGCGGAAAGAGCTGGATAATTTTGATAGGGATTGGAAGGAGTTGGCCATAGAAAGAGATAAATTGAAGGAAGAGACCTTTGACCAGCAGAGGGACGTAAAAAAAAAGATTACTGTACACTCACTTCAAACTTATGAACCGGTAGAACATCAAAGAACTCATGAGCAATGTACCATGAGAAGGTTTTAGGGACTTTCTTGAGGTCATTGTACCAGTACACTTTTATGCCGCTTAATGTCTCGCCCTGAAAATGGGATACAAGTATTTAATAAAATAAATATGTAGTGTCTATTGAATATTTAAATTGTTTTTTTTTTTCAATCCTTTGTTAATGAATATGTCCTCTATGGTTCTGAGCCAGTCCATTTGATTGAACTCTAAAATAATAAATACTAGCAGCATCCCGCGATTTTACCCGCGTTGTGCCCGTTCCCAAGGGAATTTCGGGAATTTTTATATATACATAGGGATAGACAGACAGCGGACTTTGTTTTACACTATGTAGTGATTGCATTATTATTTACCAATAAGAGCATGTCAGATTGAACAGATCTAATATGTTGTAGTGACATACCAGATAAAATCATCATCATCACAAAACCTATTAATATTATATAACTATTAAATAAAATCACCTCATAGCAATGTGGGGAGTTCAAGTCCGTAGCCTTATGAGAAATACAGAGTCGGTGAGCTTGAATATTGATCATTGTGCTGGATATCTCTACTAGATGCAGGGTGATGTCGGGTCGCGAGTGGTAGCCGAGACGATTCAGAACCTGAAACATACCAACAATTATGGACTGAGTTATGTAATAATTTTGTATGAGACAATATGCAGTATTGAACTTGACTACTGGCTGATATGTTGTAGCTTAAAATCGAGAATAGTGGCGGGATTAGAGGCATTTGCCCAACAACAGAATGTACAAGCTAACTGTTACAGTATGAAATCTTACTCTTAAAAAGTCCATCAATAAAGTTCCCTTGCCTGGCCCGAGCTCCACAATCTGCAATTTTTTCCCACCATACATTTTCTGTGTTTCGGAATAGAACCAAATAGCAATCATTTCACCAAATAGCTGACTTATTTCAGGAGAGGTTATGAAATCTCCGGATTCACCAATACAATCCTTTTTCATGTAATATCCTTCTGTAGGATTTGTGGTTACGATGTGCATGTATTCAGCCACAGTTAGAGGTCCGTTCAGTCTTATTTTCTCCTTAATAATTTCCATAATACTAGGGGCATCGCCCGGCGCAGGCATTTTTAGAGTGTTAGGGTCCGGTCTCTTCACGGTTTTGTAAGAACCGCGAGGACCTCCACCAGGAAGAACCGTATCATATTTGAAAAAAAGTTGCGATAATCTTGGTGTCCTGCACATTCTGAAAATTTGTCTAGTTTTATTCATTTTTAATTTTTCTATTTTTTTTATTGGATTTTTGTTTTACTTTTCATCCAAAACAATTATTTATAAAATGACATTTGCCTCATTGCCTGTCAAGAGTGTCAAGCAAGTCAAGACTCAAGTCAAGTCCAGTCAAGTCAGTCAGATGTTTATGTCATGATGATTGTCACCACAAATTGTCACTCAAGTTGTAACCTGTTGCTGTTGTCACCACAGGTTGTCACCACAGGTTGTCACCACCACAGGTCACCACGTTGTCACTTTATTGGTTGAGTTACTATCATAGCACTGTCACTGTCAGCTGTCAGGCAGTCGGTTCGGTCAGTCACTTCAATTCAATTCAATCAATCGGTGAATCGAGAATTTGTGAAAAGAAAAATAGAATAGCCGCTGGAAGTAAAAAAAAATTAAATTAATTTGCTTTATTTACGAGCGGATGGAATACGATTTCTAAATAACAATTAATTACGTAATTTTATTAAGTGGTGGGTATAATATTGCTGTATTTATACATATGCAGAAACAACTATAATATATGAGGTTATGTTTACATCGTTCCACGTGAAATAATCAACATTACTGTGCCTATATAATAAAATGACCCAACTCGCCATGGACGATGCTAAGGACAACAATAAATACAAGGATGGCGTCAATAAGAACGCTCGGTTGATGGTCAGGAACATATCTTTCAAGGCGACAGAGGAAGCACTGAAAGAGCATTTCTCAAAGTATGGCACGGTGGAAGAAGCCAAGTTACTGCGGAAACCCGATGGGAAGCTGGTCGGCTGCGGGTTTGTCCACTTCACACAAGTACCGATGGCGAATAAGGCTCTCGCTGCTACTAATAAAAAGCCATTTCTTGGTAAGTTACATAGTACTTGTACCACGAACTTGTACACACTACTGTGTTGTTCAATGTTCATAATTTTACCCCACAAAAACAGTAGCGCTCTTTACACAAATTCTGTGATCTGTTATCTTCGACATAAAGTTCTAAATGAATTAAAAATTTAATTTATTCATCCTCCGTTAAGCCTACTTTATTTGTAATTCTTCATTAAAATAGCATGAAATGGCGATATATACTCACTCTCTACTTGGATAACTCAATAATTGAGCTTAATTTTTCAGATCGCCCCATTAATGTTACCTGGGCTATTCCCAAGTACAAATATGCTGAACAATTAAACGAAGGGAAGAACCAGAACCACTCACCTGATATCCCAGTAAAGGAGGAAAACGAGAAGAGTAAGTCATTGAATGTTGTGATATATTATGGCTGACCTGGAGATATACACTGGATTATATTGTTCACCGCTGACATGAGATTAGCTTTTGGTTCAAAATCTGAGTTAACAGAGCATTGTGATGTAGATGTGAAACATACAATAGGTTGGCTGAGCGAAATAACTATTTTCAGTCTTTTTCTTTTACTTGCAACATGTAGGAGGTCTTTAGGCGGTCTAAAAACTCACCAGGGTTGGCCATTACTTACTTGCAACATGTTTTAAGTAATTAAATTATTTAAAATTTAAATGATTATGCTAAATCCACACTGTACTGTTAACAGTGAGATTAGCGAGGCCTTTGCCCAGCAGTGGGGCATTAGTGGCGAATAATACTATAACTAAGTCTTAATTAAATGTCTTAATTTTAGAACAAAAACCACAACCCAAGGAAAAGAAACCCAGAATAAACCGCAATGCTCGTCTCATCATTCGCAACATCTCCTTCAAAGCAACAGAGGAAACTCTGAAGCAGCATTTTGAACCTTATGGTGATGTAGAAGAGGTGAAATTGCTTAAAAAACCAGATGGAAAACTTGTTGGGTGTGCTATTGTGAACTTCAAGAATGTACCGATGGCCAAGAAGGCTTTATTGAATACCAATATGAAGCCATTCTTAGGTAAGTATTTTGGATATCTCTAAGAAAATATGTATTAAATTTTTAAAGAACCATATTATTTTATATTTGGTGCCTAAACCAATAAAATAAAGCAACAGAGTTTTTGAAATAATTATTAGCTTTCTTATTTTAAAAAGTATTTTTGCTTATAATAATTTTTCATCTTTCATCTGTCTAAACGCTTGTTAAATATTTACAGGTCGTCCAATTTCTGTGGATTGGGCAGTAGCCAAAGACAAGTATATGCAGCATGTTGTAAGCAAGCAGATAGCCATGGAAGAGGATGTTAAGAAGGAGGACTCCGACTCCGATGATGAGGCACCCAACAGCAGCAACGAGGCACTGAAGACTGAGATTAAAAGTAGGGGACAGTATACTTATTCAGTTCTTTTAATCTTTCAAGACACGGGTCTTCGATAAGACTAAATTCTACTGTGGAAACTTTCATCAGTTTATAACTAAGACATATCTTGTATTGCTACTAACTTATGTATTCCACACTTTAATTGAAAGTAGTTATTGTATTGCTACAATATTATCTTTTCTAGTTCCTTGTATATGCCACAATAGTAGAATAGCAGTAACTTTATGGCAATTTTTTACAGTTGTCTCCATTGTGTATTTATAGGAGATCCTTTTTTGGAGTATCTGTTAGTGAATTAAATGAAGCAATTAAATAAAAAAGGCATAAAATGTATGCATACTCAATTTATACTGTTACTTATATAATGATGGTTTACATACAATACATAATATCATTATCTTTCCAGGTGAATCAGATGATTCCGACAAAGAATCTGATGATTTAAGTGGTTCCGATGACGAAAAGGTTAAAAGTGAAGATGAGAGTGATGAAAAAGGTTCTGATGATGAAGAGGATGACGATGATGATGAAGATGAGGACGAGGAAGAACAGGAGGATGATACAGAGAGTCAAACTGATGTTCAGGAGAGGAAGAGGTGAGGACATTTTTAAGGGAAAATTTCTTGTTGAAGGAAAGGTAATGGGAGAGTTATCCATCAACAGAATAGATATAATAGAACATAGTTTAAGATTCGGTTTGGATGAAACTTTACAATAATATAAGTAATAACATCAGAACAACACATGGAATTATTTTGACATTTTATCCCAAAATTCCCGCGGGAACGGGTATAACGCGGGTAACACCGCGGCGTGCGTCTAGTAACTGATATTTACTGGCTAAATTATATTAACAACCATAATTATCTTCCAGAATAAAACTGAACGACGCCGAAGACGGCTGCACAGTGTTCTTAACCAACGTTCCGTTCACCGTGGACAACGACCAGCTGCTTTCCTTCGCTCAGAACACGGGCCCGGTCAAGTACGCGCTGGTGTGTGTCGACAAAATGACCGAGCATTCTAAAGGATCGGGATTTGTTAAGTTTGAGGTAGGTTCGAGTAGGTTAGTGGCCAACCCTGGGTCGGAGACTGCCTAAAGGCCTCCGACTCGAACAAACAATTATATGAGCCGCCCAAAGCATGGTAGCGCTCAGCTAGAAACGTCATTATCGGTCACCAAGTAGGGGCTGAGCTACATATTGCTTAACAATCGCAATGAGTTAACATCGCTTATTCAAACTATTCCATAAGCGCTACGTTTGAGGTATGGTATCATATTCTTCTTCTTTCATGTCTTGCTTGCTACAAAAACCAAAAATCGAAAAATATTCAAATCGTTATATATAAGGTTATGCTATTTCATCAGACTAAAGAGGACGCAGACAAGTTCCTCTCGCTACCATCAGACCAGCTGAAGCTCGAAGGTCAAGTGCTGCAAGTGAAGCCGGCGCTCAAACGAGAGAACCTGAACAACAACAAGAAGAAGGAGGCCAAGGATAATAGACACTTGTATCTGGTGAAAGAAGGAGGTAGCTATACTTTTCACATAGTCCTACTTATACTTAAAACACAGTATACACATCTATTCTTATACTAGCAGCGCCCCGCGGTTTTACCCGCGTTGTGCCCGTTCCTGTGGGAATTTTGGGATTTTTTATACATATAAACCTTCCTCTTGAATCACTCTATCTATTTTAAAAAACCGCGTCAAAATCCGTGCAGTAGTATTTGAGTTTATCTCGAACAGACAGAAGCGGCCGGGGACTTTGTTTTATAATATGTATTTATCTATACTAATATTATAAAGAGGTAAAATTTGTAATGTGTTTGTATGTTCGAACTAATCTCGAGAAGCTCAATTCCGATTTGGATAATTCTTTTTGTTATAGATAGCCACATTCAACGGAAAGGTTATAGACTATTTTTTATCCCCAAATTCCCACGGGAACGGGTTCAATGTGGCAAAACCGCGGAGAATAGATAAACAAAGAACAAAAATAATTATTAAAATCGGACTGGTAATTCCAGAGATTAGCAGCTCGAACATACAAACAAATAAACTTGCAAATTTTACGTCTTTATAATATTAATTAATAATTAATGAGTATGTTTTTAGCTTGATGATACTAAATTCAATATCCGTATGTTCTAGTGGTGGTGGCGGGCACGAAGGCAGCTGAAGGCGTGTCCGCGTCCGACATGGCCAAACGACTGGCACTGGAGCGCAGCAAGACGCAGATGCTCAAGAACTTGAACAGGTATACAGATTACGTTATAGGAAGTGCGAGAAAACAACTGCTATCAAGTAAAAGTAAAAACGTAACTGCTTGTAACCACTGGTAGTGAGGTGTTATCGCGTTGAAGTGGTTATGGTACTTGCGAAATAAAAATATGAACGTTCTGGCCTTTAGTTTTATCCACAATTAAGGTGACGTGAGTCCAGCAACTCGCAAAACGCGGTTTTTCCATCCAACTATTTTCATATAAATTGTCACAATTTTGATTCTAAAAAACTATAATATTAAAGTTGAGGATATATTCTAGTGGCAAAGGTATTTCAGTACACGATTAGATTAATTTCCCTCGATAGAAAAAAATCACAAAGTTGCCTCTTTTATTAATTTAAAAATAATTATTTGGCTAAACTATACAGATTTTTCCCAAAGAAAAACAACTATAATATAGGTCGTAGCATGAGCTAGGGCATTAGGTATTTTTTTGTAACCTTTCATTACATTCTTAAACACAATTTCAAAATACCTAATAAATTTCGAGAATTTGCCGTATTGCGGGTGACGCGGGGCGTGATCAGTCGCGCTCAAGCGCTTGTGGAGGACGGACCTATGCCAAATATTGCTGGAGCGCGGAGATGCAAAATTTAAAACTTTTCGCAGTAATAAATTTGAACTATGACGGTTGCGTGAAAATAAGGTTTTAATATATACTTTAATATATAATACAGAGAGGGCGGCACTTGCGCCAGTAACAATAGCTCCGTATTTGAATCATTTAATAACTTGATAGAATTCATTAAATAGTCATAAACAGTGTTCTAAACAAAGATTAGTGGACAATTTATCATATATATTGTAGGCAGTGGAAATAGTGTGTGACAGACAAAGTTTTTAAGTGAAAAATAATTGCGCGCCAAAAGAGTGAGGACAACGAACTGTCGAATAATAAGTGAATATTTTGGTGCGATTGTGCAGTGGACAATCAAAAAATCCATGTGAACTTAACTCAAAAAGCTAGCAGTGATAAAACAGTGCCGTGAAATTCGAAAAATTACTAAATACAAGACTTTTCTACAATAATTTGCATTTTTTGACCACTTGTACTCAGACAGCGCCATCTATGCAAATTTCCTTGAATTATCTGATTGAATACCGAGATTGACATCGATCAGAGTTCGGATCACCTTGCGTTAATTTCTTTCAAAATTACGTCACTAGAGGGAGTTACTTGTACATTAACTCGATCAATATGAATACCCAACAATGTGCAGGCTGCCAAAGCTCACTTCCACGTCGAGAGCATTTACAATGTTCCAAATGTAAAGCGAAATATGATCTCGACTGTGCAAATATTACCTACAAATTCTTTTCCTTAATGCAACGCAAAGATGAGTGGATATGTCCTGAATGTCGAAATAAAAGGCCAAAACAAGGGAATATAAACACTCCGATCCGCAACACTGTTAAAGAAGCGGAAATATCATCCGATAAAATAATAATTGGTGATCACGCAGATGCCAATATAACTCTCCGTGTAAAACAGCAACAACAACAACCCACTGAGTCAAAAGAATGTCCCGTCTCAGGCTTGGAAGGATTTAGGGATTTTATGTTGGAAGAGTTAAAGCTACACCTAAGCAGCTTATTTCATAAAGAAATGGAAGGTGTTCGGGAGGCGATTACGTCTTTAACTGACACAATTAAGGAGCAGCAGTCACGCATACAGCGGTTGGAAGCACGAGTCGCGGAACTGGAAAGCAAACCGGAGCGGGACTCTTCAGAACTGGAAAGTACAATACTACGACTGAATACCAAAGTCATTGAGCAGGAACAGTCATTACTAGCTAATGATATAGAGATATCTGGCTGTCCGGAAGTCAATGACGAGAACGCCATGCATCTGGCCATGACTATAGTCCAAAAAATAGGCGTCAACCTGGACGAGAAGGATGTCGTGTTTGCGGAGCGAGTGGGACCGCGACGAGCCGAGGAGGACGGCGCGCCGCCCCGCCCGCGGCCCATCGCCGTGCGGCTTGCGCGTCGTGACTGCAGAACAGCTGTTCTTCGCGCAGCCCGAGTCCGCCGCGGTCTAAACACCGAAGGACTTCAACTGCCCGAGCCGATACGTCCTATTTATATTAATGAACGCCTTTCAAAGCACAACCGACAACTATTCCAAAGAGCCCGTACTTTAGCGCGTGAGCTAAAGTTCCGTTTTGTATGGACCCGTGACGGGAATATTTACGTTAGACGCGAGCAGGGTAAGGAGCGTTGTAGGTTGTGTTCTGAGGGCGACCTGTTGAAGGTTTTTGGGAAAATTTAAAATTTGATATCGGTTGTTATTGTTTCTATTTAATTTCAATTTTTATTTATGTTGCTAGAATAGTATTATATTTCATCACTTATTGTTATTGTTTAAAAGTAGTGTTCTGCTCAAATTATTCATCTCATACACACTTCACACAAACACTCCACACACTCACACACATACATTATACCTGTAAATTCATATATCAACAAATTGATGCCACTAAATGTTTAGTATATTCATGATGTCTAAACCATCGAAGAAATGTTTGAGATTAGGGTTGTTGAACGCAAGATCGCTACACACCGGCACGGATGAATTAATGGTAAGTTTTGATAACTATTTACCAGATATTTTAGCTGTAAATGAGACGTGGATTAGAGATGGGGAAGAGGCCTTTGCTCCTAAGATCTCTAATTACATATTTTTACATAAGGCTAGGTCGGGGAACCAGAGGGGAGGGGGTGTTGGTTACTATGTCAGACAAGGACTGAGTACCCGCGTCGTAAGTCATCCTCCTTCGGCACTTGAACAGATGTGGATCGAAGTGCAGGTGCCTGGAGGTAAGATGGCGGTTGGTACCGCCTATAGGCCTGAAACTGTCAGTGTAAATGATATGATAGATGCGTTAAGTGAATCAGTAAACTCGTTTGCATATTGTAATTATATTTGCGTACTCGGAGACCTCAATATTAACTTGTTAAATACAGACTCTACCCAGACTAAAGATTTCACTTCATTTTGTTTTCAACATAGCCTAGAACAATTAGTCAAAGAACCCACCAGGGTTACTGAAACCTCCAAAACATTAATTGACGTTGTACTGACCGATACGCCATCTAAATGTCTAAATATAAATGTAATTCACAACAGAGATTTAAGTGACCATGCATTGGTTTTAGTAGATTTCAATATTAAAAAACCTAGATTCCAAAAAACAGTCAAAATTAGAAGGTACCTACAGGATATTGATATAGCTTCATTTAATACGGATCTTAACTTAATTCCCTGGCAATCTATAGCAAGTCTGGATGACGTGGATCGAATGATTGAAAAATTCAATTTTTATATGATGGCCTTATTCGACTTACATGCTCCTATTAAGAAAACTATTGTTAAAGATAAGCCTAAACCATGGATTACTGACTTACTGAAGTTTATGATGAGTTTAAGAGATGAGGCCTCAGCCAGAGCTGATGAAATGAAAACTGATAGTTCTAAAAGATATTATCGCAATCTGAGAAACTTGGTGACATCTACCTGCGAGAAGGAAAAAAAGGCTTTCTTTAATGAGTCCATAAACCGCAATATCAATAAACCCGCAATACTTTGGAAGAACTTAAAGGCCACGACGCAAATTCAAAGTAATAATAATCAATCAATACCTAACCACCTTAACAATCCCAATAAAATTAATTCTCATTTCCTATCTCTTCCTCCATATAACGCGAAAGATCTGAAAAAAATAGCCGCTAGACCTAAAAATAATCTTGACGTTTTTGAATTAAAACCAACGAATGAAACAGAGGTCCGAAAAATAATTACCAATATCAAAACCAAGGCAGTAGGATACGATAATATAAGTTTAGACATGTTGTTTTTAACCATGGATGTAACTTTACCTGTCATTACCAATATATTAAATAAGTCGATTTCCACTCATACATTTCCCACTATTTGGAAAAATGCATTAATAACACCCATACCTAAGAAAAGCCCAGTACAAGACCTAAACGACTTACGACCGATTTCCATCCTACCCGTACTCTCTAAAGTGTTGGAAAGAGTTGTATTGAATCAAATACTAACTTATTTAGAAGCGCACAATATAATTCCTAAGTTCCAGTCTGGCTTTCGCAAGGGTCACGGTACAGAGTCCGCTCTCCTTAATATTACGGACGACATAACGCAAGCTTCAGACATGGGCTTGACTACCCTAATGATCCTATTAGATTTTTCCCGCGCATTCGACTGTATCCTCCCAGATCTACTTCTAGCCAAGCTAAGATCCTATGGGTTTTCCGAAAGTACTTGCCTCTGGTTCAAATCGTTTCTGGGAAACAGGAAGCAAATGGTAGTCACCGAGGGTGGAGACGGTCAAAAGCAGCACTCGGAGCTGTCACCTGTTGAGAGAGGCCTACCTCAAGGTTCAATATTATCTCCTATCCTGTTCACCCTGTTCACAGCCGACTTGCCCCTGCGCATTAATACCTGTAAATACCACTTTTATGCCGATGATACGCAAGTATACTTTTCATTCCCAAGTAAAGATTTAAAACAAGCTGTGGCTAAAATAAACAACGATCTGAACAATATTTTTATATGGTCACAGGAAAATGCTTTAAAAATCAATCCATCCAAATCTAAATTGCTAGTACTAGGCACCAAACATAATATAAACCAAATCACAAATTCGGAGATTGAAATCAAATTAAATAACGACTGTATAGAACAGGTCCAGTGTGCTCGTAATTTAGGCCTTATCTTAGATAGTGAGCAAAAATTCATAGAACATGTTAATAGTAAAATTAGATGCGCATTTTTTAAATTAAAGACTCTGTACAGAATTAGACCATATATTAACAAAAATCTTCGCCTTATGTTAAGTGAAACACTGGTTCTGTCGCATTTTAATTATTGTAGTTCAACATATGGCCCTCGACTTAACCAAAAGCAGGAGAAGGCAATACAAAGAGTTCAAAACGCATGTATCAGATATTCCCTAGATGTACCAAAAAGAAGTCACATTACTCCGTATTTGAACAAGCTTGGTGTCCTCAACATGAAGGCGAGGAGAGACTTACTATATGCATGCACAGTACACAGAGTAGTTTATAATAAAAAACCGGAGTATCTGTACGAAAAGTTACTGTGGATTAAAGATCTTACCAAAAGAAGTATGCGCTCTAGAACTGAAAATCTTCTCAGAATTCCTACCCATAACACATCTCGATATAAAAGCTGTTTCAGATACTTAGCAGCGAAAATCTGGAACGATCTTCCGCCTCCCTTGAGGTCTAGCTTAAACATAAAAAGCTTTAAAGCAAAGTATAAAAATGCACTACTGAAAAGGCAGATTGCTGCTGAAAATCTGAAACACACATACCAAAATAACTTAAACCTAAATCAATACTTCACATAAACCCTAATTAGCTTGCTTATTCAAGATTATAACACACACACACACACATACGCACACACACACATACACACACACACGTCGTCCCTCTTTCTTTATTTCCCAACCCGCTTAACATCTTTGGGTTCTGGTGGTGGCTGAAAAACAGCGCGCTGTACGAAATCCTTCGACCAGCACAAGCTGAGCCTCCCACCATTTGCCTTTTTATTTAGTATTACTTTTTTATTTTTTATTATTATCATTGTGTTTTTAAAGTTTATGCAAATTTAGTTTTTAAGTAATATTAGATTTAGTTTTGTTTTGATTTAATTATGTTTTCTGTAACATTTTGAAAAGGCAATAAACATGTTTTTTTTTTTTTTTTTTTTTTTTTTTTAATATAAATAAGAACTGTCTGAATAATAATCCGGTCAATTTAAACCAAAAATTTAGAGTGATGTTACATAAAGTCCCAACAAGCTGAAAATCAGAAAATTTTTTCAAAACATAATTATAATCAATGTAAACTAAAAGTTCCCCATCATTCCCGTGTATGGAAATTTTTTTTATTCAACGTCAAAGGTAAAAAAAATGAGTTTTTCGCGATTTTCAGCAAAACGGTAAGTTTGATCATAAAAGTACCAGAGAAAATAAAAAAGCTTATAAAATTCTCTATAACTTTAATTCTATCCACTTTTTCCATATTCCAACCGTTATTGAACTACACGCTGCAGAAATGTAAAAATTAAGGACCTCGGGCAGGTAACTATGGAGCCTGCCCCAATGCTCAACAGTGACATGACCTATGTCATTTGAAAGGTATTAAAGAGTTGTACGGTAACGGTTTGGAATATGGAAAAAGTGGATAGAATTAAAGTTATAGAGAATTTTATAAGCTTTTTTATTTTCTCAGGTACTTTTATGATAAATCTTACCGTTTTGCTGAAAATTGCGAAAAACACTTTTTTTTTACCTTTGACCTTGAATAAAAAAAAATCCATACACGGGAATGATAGGGAACTTTTAGACATTGTTTATAATTATATTTTGAACAATTTTCCTGATTTTCAGCTTGTTTGGACTTTATGTAACCTCGAATGTCTAAATTGACCGGAGTATTATAGATTTAGTAGATTATTGCTTTGCAAAAAAAAACAAAAAAATATGTTGTGTCACAGTATAAGAATATCAGCAGATCAACTATACAGCTGCAATGTTGGTAGTGGGGATACCTAGGACAAGACTTGTCTCCTCTTGTCGAAACGGAGGTGGGAGTTTGCAACGATGCGGAGATTGCTACGATAAACAAATGTTTTAAACGATCTGTAACGAAACTTAAAGCGGCAAACTAAATTCCACGCGAGCGAAGCCGCGGGCAAAAGCTAGTATTATTATAATTATTAAGTATATTATCACAAACCGGCCGGTGGAAATTTATATTATCTGCCTAGTCCTAAATAAAAGGAGTGAAATAAGAGGTATGATACAATATATTTATTTGTTTTTACTTTTGAAGGTGGCGCCACTGAAACCTAACAATACGTAGATATTCATATTTTTCAGTTATGTGTACTTTACTGTTGTTTGTTAAAACGTGTATGAACACCGCCACTTTAAAATATTTCTGCTCGTAATATTAGACAATAAAAATGATTTCACCCAGGGTTAAGACCGTTATTTTTTTAAAAACCTTTTATCTCTTTTTAGTTATTTTTCCCAAGGCTACCTACAATATAATACCAACCTTCGTAATATCTACGATTAGTTTTGCTTGATAGGCTTTTTTTACTGTAGTCACTACACTGTGGCATCTCAATGAGTGACATATTCAAACTTAGCGCGCAAACTACGCGCGAGCGGGAGATCGCCCGCGGTCGGACCGCAGGCCCCGCACCTTACCCCCTCTATAGTAGGTAATCGCTGGACTCACGTCACCTTAAGTTATAGGTCGACAATGGATTGATTTGCTTCAAGAAAGGGATGATACGTCGCTTTTTGCTCGACTTTGCTGGGGCACTACTGAGCTCCCATATGTTATGCTATTTTCTGTAGACCATGTCGGAATCCTTTTGCCGGTCTGAAAACTCCCACATCAGGGCCACTACTCGATATGAATGAATGAAAACAAGGGTTTAAATGTTATTGAACAATTTCAAAGTATATGATTATTATCTATTCTATTTTAAAATTAGTGTTTTAATTAGTTATCAGTATCACTCATTGAACAAGATCTATCCATGTATATACTACCATCTCATTCCAGATTCGTATCCCTGTACCGCATCGTGGTGTCGAACCTGCCCCCCTGGGTGGACGACAACAAGCTGCGGCGGCTGTGCGCGCAGGGCTCCGCCCCCATCAGCGAGTCGCGCGTCATGAGGGACCTGCGGGCCGCCGTCGGCGGCGACGGCAAGTACCCGTAAGTATTACTTGACTTGAACTTAATGGTTAGCGTGTGTGTGACCAATGGCGTGGCATTTGAGGGTAGCTGCGCTGTGATTGGTTACTTGAGACTTTAGAGAAAGTTCACGTCAACATTTTCAGGGGTTTCAAACTTTAACAGAAGTTACCAGAAGAAACAGAAGTTACAATTATGCCATCACTACAAGAGCATATCATTAAGCGTTATAAAACTTCTTAGATAACACAGAGATTCCAAAAATCTAGTGAAAGGTATCTTTGTAGAATTTTTTTTATACAGTTTTAATCATGATTACAAAAATATATTTCTTATAGAAAACTGTTATTAGACACGACTATTCTTTGCAATCTCTAATAAAGATCAATTACTCATCTCAAATTGATACATATTTTGTGTATTACAGCTCGAAAGGGTACGGGTTCGTGATGTTCACGCGGCACGAGGACGCGCTGGCGTGTCTGCGGCGACTCAACAACAACCCCGACATCTTCGACAAGAACAACGTGGGTTAACTAGTGTATTACATTCATTAATCGAGTTACCTAGAAATATAATATTCTGTTTCATAGATTCAGAGAGAAAGAGAGAGAGAGAGAGAGAGAGAGAGAGAGAGACAGGGAGAGAGAGACAGGGAGAGAGAGAGTTGGGGAGATAGAGAAGGAGAGAGAGATTGGGAGAGAGAGAGAGAGAGAGAGCGGGGGCTGAGAGAATTTGTGAGAGAGAGAGAAAGAGAGAGAGAGTTAACAGCGAAATGTACGCTCTGAAATAAATGTCTACAGCTTTATCTATTAAGTACGATAAATAATCTGGTCCTTCTATTAGCCTAAAATGTCCCAGTTAAAAAATATCTTAATAACTAACATATTCAACCTCATAATGTGATAACATATTAATATCACAAAACCCTGTCTCTCTCGCTGATGCAATCGGCTAAAACTAATTTATCTTCATTACAGAGACCAATAGTATCATTCTCGATAGAAGACCGGACAGCGCTCAACGCGAGAAAGAAACGTCTAGAAAAATCTATCGCGAACAATCCCCAAGCACACCAGAACGAGGAGCAAAGCAAAAATAGGAGGAACAGGAAACGCAAGATGCAGGCCCCCGAAGAGAGCTACGCGAAGAAGCAAAGGGTTGACAACAAGAAGAACGAACCAGTCGGCAAGTTCGTTAGAAGACCGCGAGAAGACCAAACTGGAGACTACTCCGGTCTTACGGCTAAAGAAGGGACGCCGCACAAGATCAGAAGCTTCCAAAAACTCAGAGCCCAAGCGGATATCCACAGGCAAACGGTCAAAAACCAGAAGAAAATGTCAAAACACACGCTAAGACTCAAAAAGGCAGCTAAGGAAAGGATAAAGCTGCCCAAACAAATGATCAATAAGAACAAAACCGGTAAATCTAGAAGGAATAAGAATAAGAAGAAGAATTTCAATGATGAATTCTAATTTCTTAATTTAAGTTTGTTTTACTATATGTATGTCGAGTTATATTCTTGTTACGATGTGTAATAAAAGTCAATGTATACTGTACGCCCAGTGGTTTTATTTTTGTTATAAAATTCATCTTTTAATCTATACTAATATGAAACTGCAGAGTTTGTTTGTTTGTTTATACGCGCTAATCTCAGAAACTTCCAATCCGATTCGAATAATTCTTTTTGTAATGGATAGCCACATTCAACGGGAAGGTTATTGGCTATTTTTCATCCTGGAATTCCTACGGGAACGGGCACAAAGTTGGTGAAACCGCGGGGCGCTGCTAGTAGATAAATACTCCGCAGAGATCTTAAAGCCATAATAAAGAGACTATAAATATGATTACTTCATTTCTTAACTAAGAGGTGATGTTTAAATTACCAAATAAAACTATATAAAGTTCAGATTTATTGCCAAAGGCAACGATAAAAATGTATAAAAACAACAACAGTTCATAAAACATCCTCGACTGAGAATAAACCTTATTACCTACGCCTAAAGTAAAGTTTTCACTGAGAGCGAATAACCCAAGTCCCCTAAGCACGTTACATCCATTGCATGATTATGTTAGAGCTCCAAGATAAGTTATAACAAAAACTTACTTAGTAGCGATGAATAATTTTAATGATTGAAAATGGTCTCATTATTTGCTGAACAAATTCAGTCACATAGCCATGGCATTTAACATATTAGTTATGGTAATTTTATGGGCCTTGATCCTCAAAAAAGATTCGTCAAAATCAATCCGAGACATTCTCCAACAAATCTTGTAGACCTGTTGATAGTCTATGGCTGACTTTCCCATCCATAGAAAATAGTAGACCTGGGAAGTCGGTCAGCACCCTACAACTATCATTAGATGCCTCAACATTTGTACTACCTAACGTCCACGCTTGCGAATTGAGACATTCCAATCGCTCACAGTAAACCCATAATCACAGTAATATCACGAGTAGCTTCCTTTAATAAGACGCAGCCTGCTTCAGTCGCCTCAACAGGCCGGCTTCCTCCAGATGTTGGTACAGGACGTCCTGGTACTCCTCGGGGTGGAGGCTGTAGTGCTGCACGTGCGGAGACGATTCCCAGCTCTTGAAGTTACACTGAAAGTGAAAATAATGGTATTCGCTACCAAGCACTTTTAAATAATTGCCTAAGTCATTCACAATCAAGATTACCTTAATACCGATCCCAACCATAGCGTCCCTAGCTCTCAGGCTGCGCTCCTCAGTGCCTATTGGATCAGTCTTGGACACCAGGAACAGGGCAGGCGCGCGGCACGGGGGCTCGCGGTACACGGCAGTCGCTCGGAGGTAGTGCCGAGTAGCTATGTTGTAGAATATAGAGAGGTGCGCTCTGGAGACAAAAAAAATGTGGCACTGCATGAGCAATAGCTGTAGCTTCCGATGAATGCCACAATAAGGGCGCGTTTCCATAAGGGGCTGTGCACAACCCATCAAAATTGACAAATTGCTATGATTGGTTAATTGAAGTCCACACAGCTCATAAATGGGTGGTTGCAGTAGTTTAAATTATATGATGACATCTTCATATGGTCCAGTTTAAATTCAGCTCCATTTATGTGCAATAGGTTAAGTATAAAATATGTAGAAAACCATGAGCTGGACAAATGCCCAGTGGTTTCAAGATAGGTGAGACGACTAAGGCGACCTATGGTATCGATCCTAATAGGGTAGTATACACAACTAAGTAATACAGCTATTCCGCACCCCGCGGTGTTACCCGCGTTGTACCAGTTTCCGCGGGAATTTCGGGATAAAATGTATCCCATGTGTTATTCTGATGAAAAACCTATATTACTGTAAAGTTTCATCCAAATCCGTCCAGTAGTTTTTTTCGTGTAAGAGTAACAAACACACATCCACATTAGTAGGATAAAGAATACTTACAACTGAATATTTGTAAGTAGATAAGTGCATCTGATTATATTTAGAGCTTGCACGTCTTAACGAAAGTTCAAGATGTGATAATCTATTAGAACTAAGCCTTACGTCAAACACTTGAAGAGTGCTTTCTGCAGGAACTTGTTATCAGGGAAGATGGCCTTGGACACGCCCGTGGGGAACTCCTCGACGTCCGCAGGGGAGTCCCACACTTGGGCCGCCACCCGGTCCAGCACGGGTTGGTACCTGGAAATATCAAACGAGGTAAAACAGGGGAAAAGCACTATACGTTTTTGTTCTTTTATAACCTTTCGCATTTTGAACACATAATGTAAGTTAAGGTTTTTATCTACCTAGATACTTAATTTTATTTCCAGACGAAAGTTTCAAAGACAGGTAAAGAAAGTTAAGAAATGAAAGTTACACATCATGTTTGTAGTTATGAAAACGGGAGACCACGACTATTCGAATCTATGCAGACGATAAAGGTTCGCCATTTGAATACCCACATTCAATAAATAAAATACTTACTTGAAAAATTTATAGTAAGTACCTGATATTAAAAAAAATAATAATACACAGGGATTTCGCGGCAAAATAATTTATAAAGCAAGTACACTTTTCGGACGTTTTTAGGTGCGATCCCGTCGTTACGGCAACTACCAAAACATGGTTAATTTTAAGAATTAATTTATAAAAACGTTTATTTGGGAACTAATATTGTTTTACAACGTTTGGAATTGATGATATGACGATAGACACAAGACTGGTGTCGTGTCATGTCATGGCGTGTCGATGTCGTCGATGTCGTCGAAATCGTGTCGGGGTCGTGTTCGTATCGTATTGGTAAGTAAGTAAGCGTAGATAAGTGGGTCACTGTCGATGTCGTATTGGCTTTGTGTACCTATTCCGTATTCTGGCAGGATTCCCACCTTCTTACCGTTCGATGTCTTGTAGTGCCCTCACTAACAGCTCCGCCCATATGTAAGCCCCCACCGAGAACCCGTGCACCACCAGTGGTTCCTGGCTGTCATTAGCTTCTAGAAACTTGAGCAGGTTGCCGGCTAACACCTGTGACAGATTGCTTAAACTTATCTTCTAGAACGAGTAAGTAAGTTCGAGTAGGAAAAAATCAACGCTTCGAAAATAAAAAAAAACGAACTAAGGTTATTCAAGTAATCCTTTCGAGTGCAAACTAATCTAAGTCAAAATGCCTCCTTGATTTGGGTCCTTAATCCTAACTAATATTATTAAATGCGAAAGTAACTCTGTCTGTCTGTCTGTTACGTTTTCACGCCTAAACTACTGAACCGATTTGAATCAAATTTGGTACACAGTTAGTCCAGAGCCTGAGAAAGGACATGAGCTACTATTTATCCCGAAATTCCCGCGGGAACGGGTACAACTCGGGTGAAACCGCGGGGCACGGCTAGTCTATGAATAAGTAAGTTCAAATGGTTTCCTACCTGTGACCCCCGAACAGGTACCATCACCTGCCAAGGGCTGCACTTGACCGCCGCCACGTCGAACCCGAGGTCCAGGTACAGCTTCGCGTACTTCAGGAGATGCTTGTCCTTGGAGAGGAGCCAGGTCGGCATGATGCACATGGGGCGAGAGAGGGGTGTCTTGAATCTGAAGCCATGAAGTTACTATTTGTTTCAGTGAAGACGTTTCTATGTCTATGTATAATAAAGCTGAAGAGTTTGATGTTTACATACTTTTTAAACTCACACGATTTGCACTCATTATTCTAAATGAAACGGGTCTGTATCGCGTTAGATAATTTAACGTATTTTACTAAAATACGTACCCATCGTTTCGAGCGGATTACACCGCTCTAGGTCACGGGATGGCTCACGGGAGTTATTATTAAAATTATCTAACGCGATACAGACCCGTTTCATTTAGCATAATGAGTTTGATGTTTTGTATTGTTTGATTTACCTATTGTAATAATATGACTTAGTAGTTTGAGGGATTTGAAGATATAAAACGGAGCTCACTTCAAAGTGTTCCTGTCAATACTGAGATCGAGCTTCTCATTGCTGATGTACTGGATGTTGTTCGTGATGTTCTTGAGGTGCACGCCGCGGGAGACCACTAGGGCGGGCCACCATTGTTGATGGATCTACCAACATACAACGCAAACATACTACAAACAAACATACACATAATTGGATATTCTTCGTGCACCCAAGCGGTTAACATTTAACCGCTGACATAAGAAATTTCTAGCTATTTCTCAAGTTACCGATTCGGTTATCGGTTACCTGTTACCGGCCTGTCACCAAGTTTCTAAGACTCGATTTAATTGCTCTATTTAAATTAACAAACTATGACGAGGCGAGTTCCAACTACCTATTATGTTATGGGCGTAGGTATATTAGGCGACACTAGACCCTTCTTATCAATCGAAAAAATCTGGAACACCTTATTAGCATTGGTAAATTCCACTAATTTATTTATTTATTTCGAGTAGGACAATGGCCAACCCTGGTGCCGGAGTTTTTAGACCGCCTAAGGCCTCCGACATGGTCTGACGATTGAAACAACCGGGACCGACTACTTAACGTGCCCTCTGAAGTAAGGGTCAAGCTGCATGTTGCTTCCACCGAATTCGAAGATTCGCCCTCGACAAGTGTATAGGTAGCTGTCTGTGCTTAATTAGTGTATTTACATGACCTAGATCTCTCGTCAAGAGATTTAACAAGCAGGTTAACTTGTTTATAATATTTCAACATGATTGTCGCTGCATTTTGATATTATATTGGCAATACCTAAACTCCAAATAAGGAAAAACGAGATGAAATTATCGTTGCGAAGTTAATTGCCTCTTACAAACCAGACAAATAATACCTGTTTCGTTTTCACAGGTACGGAGTCCATAAGACCGTGACCACAAGTGGAGATAAGGTGACTTAAATTTCTGTACCTACCCATAGATTTCAGTTGATCAGAACTTCAGAGGTGATTCTCGTAAACAATAATAAACTAAAAGACAAGAAATACTAAGAACGTTTGAACTTCTCTCTAACTAATCAAACTACTACATGTTTCGCGCGAGTATATATGTATACACAATCAAGATTTCATGTGAGGAAGAATTCGGGATAATACCTACATAGCACGTCTTCGTCGTTCGTAGTTCGTAGGTAGGTACCTATATCCCCGCGCGCTTTGACCGCACGAAACAGTAAGTAGCCATAAGAGACCCGCCATCGAGCATTACTATTTTGTAAGCAGCGCCCCGCGGTTTTACCCGCGTTGTGGCCGTTCCCGTGGGAATTTTGGGAATTTTTTTACATAAAAACCTTCCTCTTGAATCACTCTACCTATTACAAAAAAACCGCATCAAAATCCGTTGCGTAATTTTAAAGATTTAAGCATACAGACAAACAGACACGAAACAGAGACGACTTTATTTTATACTATGTAGTGATATTTCTCATCATAACTCTGAAACTAACTGTCCGATTTTAATAATTTAAAGAGGTACACAAAGAAACATAATTAACCTTGATTGTAGAGCCATTTATTTTGATGTAGATTCATATCATCATATGAATATCATCAACTTAAAATTACACTCCTTTTTTAACTAATTAATTTTAACTTAAAACGGTTAATAGTTAGACATATGCCCTTGCGAACTTATTTGTTCGCAATGATATGTACTTTGATTGTGTAGAACATTGTTTTTGTGTATCATCAATAGATTTAGTAGCGCACGCCAATAACCAATTTTTTTAGGCATGTTTTTCATACCTTGGGTTACATATACCCGCGTTGTGCCCGTTCCCGTGGGAATTTCGGGAATAAATATAGCCTATGTCACTCAGGGATAGTGTAGCTTTCGAATGGTGAAAGAATTTTTTAATTCGGTGCAGTAGTTTCAGAGCCTATTCGAAACAAACAAACAAACAAAAAATCAAACCTTTCCTCTTTATAATATTAGTATAGAAGTATAGATTAACTTAAAACGGTTATTGTGTCTTAACTATAATAGTTAGACATATGCCCTTGCGAACTTATTTGTTCGCAATGATATGTACTTTGATTGTGTAGAACATTGTTTTTGTGTATCATCAATAGATTTAGTAGCGCACGCCAATAACCAATTTTTTTAGGCATGTTTTTCATACCTTGGGTTACATATACCCGCGTTGTGCCCGTTCCCGTGGGAATTTCGGGAATAAATATAGCCTATGTCACTCAGGGATAGTGTAGCTTTCGAATGGTGAAAGAATTTTTTAATTCGGTGCAGTAGTTTCAGAGCCTATTCGAAACAAACAAACAAACAAAAAATCAAACCTTTCCTCTTTATAATATTAGTATAGATAGTATAGATAGATTGGATCTAATTTTAACACATTATAAGTACTTAGGTAAGTACAATTACGATTTAATACCTACATTGCATGATCTTACTTCGCAATGTGTTTTCCTATAGTATGTGTGATCTAACGAAACAGATAGCAATGATCGGAAACGCTTCCTCGGAGCGTTCAAATAAAATTTACGTATTCTATCGGCCTTCGGGACAAACGATTTCGTTTTGTGATGTAGACATAACAAATAACAATAATTAAACACATTGTTATGTATACTAATATTTAAAAAGAAGAGGTCAATTTGTAATTTTGTTTGTTTGTATGTTCCGGCCAATCCCGGGAATTACCAGTCTGGTTCGAATAATTATTTCTTTAAGGCTATTTTTATCCTGAAATTACGACGGGAAACGGGCACAACACCGTTAAAACCGCGAGCGCTGCTAATTATTTTATACAGTTATTGAGGTATAATTTATAACAAAACACTAGACTTTAAAAATATGCATCATCTTTCGACCTTGTCTAAACAAAAAACGTCTCGCTTCGTGTTAAAATAAATAGGTACCTACATAATGTTAATGCGTTCAAAATTACCTGAATAACTACTTGGGTACTTACATGAGCTTCGATCAACAATACACAACTATTGTTGATCGAAGTACATGAGTATAAAATATTAAAATATGATCGACCTAGAATATGTAGGTACACTGCCCACTGCCGGGCAAAGGCCTCTCATCTCACTGAAGATATCAGTACAGGAAGGAGGATTAGGCGTAATCACCACGCTTGCCTTAAGCAGGTTGGTGATCTCAATCCCGAACCATGTTTGAAAAGTAGGAAACATGTTTTCGCTCGACGTAGGAATTGAACCCAGGACCTAAGTCGGTAAGCGAGTGCAAATACCACTACACCACCGAGGCGTTATGTAATGTATTTTCTAATTTCCTTTATATGTTCAAAGTGGTACCCACTTGGACATAAGAAAGACCTTATCAATTATTTTGAAGGTTCCACAAGAAACTCAACTCTTTCTTACTTCTGTCTCTTTAAGTATCTATGTTATCGTTGATTGGTTTAAAGGTTTGGACGCAAACAGATAAGATTACTTGCATTTAACATGCAGTGACTAAAACGCAGTGATTTTACTTGTTCTCTTCGATCAACAATACACAACTAGATGTCGGGTCGGCGGAAAAATACGTCGCGGTAAATAAGGCCTCGTTTTAATGTGAGCTCTTATTTTATTCATAAGATTTGCTACTTTATTGCTAGGTGTCATGGTTGTAATTAAGTTGAGCTTCAAACTGTTTTAAAACTTTTGTTTCAGTTCGGTAGTAAAAAAAATAAGCTGTCACACATCATCCACGCGGACAGTATTTAGCTTTGATATTGTACGTGCCCCGATATCTAGTTGTGTATTGTTGATCGAAGCTTGTTCTGTACACTTTTTTGTGACAAGCAAAACATCCACGCGCCCGAGTCAATTGCGCACTACTGCGCCAATTGTGCACCGGCGCGGCTGGGCCACAAAAACACTATCTATATCTATCACTATCTAACTATGTTGTCATGGACAACCTGAACAACCTAACAGAGATGTTTAAAGAACCTCCCCAATCATTACTCTCTTGCTAACTCGAGGTTTTAGTGAGGTCTAGTGAGGTCTGAGGTCTGAACAGGCCTCGTCTCAGCGTAATGCCGCCACGGTCGTGTGACCCTGGCAGCGCTGATTTTCAGACGAGGCCTAGAGGTATGTCGCTATATTAAAATAAATACATATACCTACATATAAATACATAATAATAAATACATCAATATACTACATATACACCAAAGTAATCCCATTACACATACATACATAAATACACGATGTAAACTAAACATTAAACATTACAATCTCTGCCATTGCTGAGCGGGACCGTAAGATTCGTAAAATTATTATGTACAATTGGTTTGTTTACTACCGTAACACAATAATGACTGCCAATAATACGCGGAAATTTCCAGGGACCCCTCTATGACAAAACTGTAAGTATAGACATAGCTACTAAAATGTATAGGAAACTCTGCGATAGGAAGTACTAAATAAATATCGACTCACATGACTCCTTCGTACTCCCACCAGGATCCTCGAAGCAGTGGTCACACTCCTCATGTCTCTAGTCTCGAGGACTCAAAGACGTCTGCACTTCACCCAACTTACAGCCAAACTGGCTTACTTCAACTAAATAAAAAATAAAATATTATGATAGCATTTTATTGTGTAGGTAGGTGTTTCTTATTTATGGTACTTGAATGTAATTTAAGGTAAGCAAAGGTTACTTAATCAAAAATATTACAAGGGTTGTAGAAAATATAAATATATACAAAGACTCAGATATATAGGTAAGCTTTATAGTAAGAGTAGGTACTTAGTTTAATAGTACCTGGACAAATAAAATTACCTAAAAAGTAATACATAATTAAAATGTGAAAGTAAATTATGTAACACGATATTTCATCGCCTCATTCGTACGAGCGCTCTATTAACGCGGGTTAAAAAACTTTGAAGTAAAATTTTGAACGCTGGGCATTGGGAATAGAGCATGAAACGTCTTACTCGATTGCAACTTCTATTTCAGCAGATTAATTTGACGTTTCAAGCGCTCTTCCGAATGCTTAAAATTCAAAATATAACCACACAGTTTTTTAACGCGCGGTAATAAAGCGCTCGTATGAAAGAGGCCTAACAGCTGTATAAACAAAGGCTAGACGCTAAGACAAACGTTTTCCTTGCACTCATCATTTCAGGTTTACCTAAAGGTGGTATTAAGATAATTCAATAAACTGTGAAGATGACAATAGATAATTAAAGGTAATCAAATGGTTCTATCGTAATAACATTGAGACTATTAATTAAACTGTCTTTGAAATATGAAAAAATCCTAGCTTTGCTTATGCTTACAAATGTAAACTTTATAAAGTAAATAGTTAAATTAATTTGGGATGAAGGGGTTGCTTATTTTACTAAAGGACAAAGGAAACCTCCCCTTCTTTACATATATACTACTCTCTAGTTGTGAACAAACACTGTGTGTACACTATCTCTAAGTCAAATTCCATCAAAATAGTTTAATCGTGGAGACAGATGGACGAACGCTCTCGTTCACATTTATATACTTTACTATGCATAATATAAAACAAAGTTCCCAACAGCTGTCTGTCTGTATGTAATTGATTATCTCAATAACTACTCAACACATTTTCGTGGGGTTTTCTCCAACATATAGAGTGATTCAAGAGGAAGGTTCGTGACTACTTTTCATGCCAAATTTCTAACGGAACCGGGTAAAATGCAGGTAAAACCTCGGAGTACTGCTTATAGATTTTTTATGTTCAGTTTTTATATGTTTAGTAAATACTCGTAGTGGGTAAAACTGGTAAAGACTGTTTTATCATTTACGATTATCTGATTGAAAAACAAACATCATAATCTTATTACAATACCGCGTGATAGTAATTACTTCTACTTAATATTTACTAACCTCACGCAAGGGAATACAAATTAAAACTACATTATTGGAAGACAATAAATTACACGAAGATTAACGAAATAAAATTTAGTTAAACAGTTTATAATACTAGAAGGAAATAGTAAAATCTTAAGTAGATATATTGATATGCCTGTAATGTCCCACTGCTGGGCAAAAACCTTTACACTCATTGAAGAATGAAGATATAAATACAACGAGGAGGATTTCACGTAAGAAAATGAATAAATTGTTATAAAATATTCAAACTATTATGAATATTGATGTGTATAAAACCTGATATAAAACAAAGTGACGTTTATTTTTAGTCTGTCTAGGTATGAATGATTATCACGCGAAAACCGCGTGCTCATGAATCAGACTTTAATATCTAAAGGTGCTGATAGACTCAAGTATTCAGTCGAATGTAAAAACGCAATGCGGCGATTAGTCTAGTGACTATTATAACGGTTTAGCATAATAGCGAAAAATAAAGGCAATACCCTGGCCTGTGATGTCCCACAGCTGGGCAAAGGCCTCTCATCTAATCTTCTTCTTTTCGAGTCGAGTCATCTAATTGAAAATACGAGAGTACCTACACCGAAATAATAACCGAGAAAACAGTGAAATGAGACTTAATTTTACTATTAATTGAAACGTACGTTAATGTCATTATTATTAATTAAAACGGGAAATTACGTACGACGGAGGCTACTGTTGAGAGTTCCTCAACACGTTTCGGTCACATTCGGTGACCTTCATCAGGAGGTGGGTGAAGCGCTCGCGACAGCGTCTCGAGCCGCACAGTGCGGGGAGAGACGTTTAAATAAATAATAATGAGACTTAATTTGCTGTTAGACTAGAGCATTCGCAAGAGCAAAACGAGCATTCATTTAGCATGAGTTTTATTTGTGCTCTTGCTATGTTATCCTCAGTGAGATGAGAAGCCTTCCCAGCCGTGGGACAAAATATGTAGGTTAGAAAAATCTGAAAATCTATTTCATACTAGCTGTGCCCAGCGGTTTCACCCGCAGCGTCCCCGTTCTCGTGGGAATTTTGAGATTTTTATTCCCTATAAACCTCACGGAGCCAGAGACCTTTCTAACGAATGCAAAACCGTGGAAATCGGTCCAGCCATTCACGCGTGATGCCTTGACCAATGAAAACGGGTTTCATTTTTATATATATAGATAGATAGGTACATTTTAAACGCCTCGGTGGTCAGGCCGTGACAACTTAAGGAGCCAGCAGTGTGATAGGACATAGGTTAATTCCTTGTTTAAAGACGCAAGTAATTAAAAATCTTTATTCAATTCAACTACACAATTCTTATAACATACGACTAATACTAACAACAAAATAGTATAAAATTAAACTTACAACTATTTAGTAGCACAAATTTTGCATAACATAATATTTTCGCCAATTCATTGTACAAACGTTGACCACATTGTATAATTATTTAACAGTCCTTTGAAAACGTTATACCTACTAAATTTATGTATAATTATACTAGAAAATAGACGATTTTATTTATCATCTCACACCAAATTTGACCAAAAAATTAAAAATCTATCTAAGGTCTTAAGGCTTTAATTGCATTTAGAAATGTACATTGTTTCCAAAATAATAATTGTATAATTATATCTTTTGTATAAATTGTATATAGTTTAAACCATTTCATTGACATGTCGTAGTGTAGTATAACTGTATTTTATTTTATCCTACATATTTATTATACTACTTGAATTTAATAACTGATAATTTATACTAACACCTAATGTAACCGTATAAATAGGGTATAAAATACAAGACTCTTTATACAAATCATTAACAGAAAGATGCAATACAATTTATAGGCAAAAATATCTTTGACAAAATATATAAATTAAGAAACATAGATACAAATAAGTCTTTTAAGAGGAACCAATTCAGATATATTTAAGAACTAATTATAGGCTCCAGAAATACTAACTTCCCATATAAAATAAAATCGGACCTATGATAAAGAAATGTGAAACACAGAATACCTCTTTTTGAAGTGTGTATCTCAAATTCTTGTTTAAAAAATACTTGATGCGATACAGCTCGGGTCAAACTATTTGTCATATAATGGCGACAAGAAGTTTGAAGGAAGCTATATGGTGAAAAAAATAGTGTAGCTTTTAAATTCGCGCTTTTACTTAGTGTATGGAACACAAATTTTGTTATGAGTAAATATTAGCTGTTCTGCCAATATTCGCTCAATACCGAACACGTTCGCTCGCTCAAGCGTTTTCATTCACCGCAACAACGAACGGTTGCTCGCTTTGAACACTAAATAAAACGCGTAAGTGAAAAGTGAGCGAAAATAGCTTAAAAATCAAATAACATATAACGTCAAACAATTTTAAGCCTAAAATAGACAATCGCCAAATTCCCTGATTGTACATGTATAACTGCATTTTATGTACTTCTTTGTACGCTATTATCAAAAATTTAGTAACAATAGGTATAAGAAAAAGGATCAAAAAAGAGCATTGTTGATTTTGAACTTTACGTAAATGTGTAAAACTTATTGTAATAGATAACCTTTGCAGTTCCGGTAAAACATAAAAACTTAATGCCTACTTTCGAATATTTCGTGACATTTAGACCATTAAAGACTTTCAAAATTATTTATAGGTAAATAACCCGGCTTAGTTAGGTAGCCTTTCCACCAGAGACATGCAGCTGTGGTACATGTTTGATAAGATTGGTACCGAACATAACACAAGAAAGTAACATAGCATATTTCTGGTTGAAATGCACCCTTAGTACACACAGTTACACGTAGACATAAATTAGATATAAATGAACCTGAGACATATGTATAACCCAGGTGGTTTGGATACATTTTCATCCCTAAAGACTTACAGGAACAGGAAAATGGGCTCTATCTACAAATTATATAATGTTTGTACACATATGTTTATGTAGTTGCAGTGCAGTGTGTGTATATGTTCCGCATAAGTCCCTGTTTTGTGACACACTTAATATGTGTATATGTGCATATTTCTCCATCTTCAGACAGCGTATGAGTCTCATTGTGATTATGTGTTCCGTATATGTCCAGCATAGTTCAAGTTCCTTATCTCGACTGTGTCTGTATTTCAATATTTTACTATTAATTGAAACGTACGTAAATGTCATTATTATTTGTTGGAACGGGAACTTACGTACGACGGAGGTTGCGGTTGGAGGTTGGAGACGCTGTCGCGAGCGCTGCACCCACCTCCTGATGAAGGTCACCGGACGTGACCGAAACATGTTGAGGAATTCTCTACAGTAACCTCAGTCGTACGTAAGTTATCGGTTCAACAAATAATAATGTGTTTCAATATATTGGTACGAGTGCTACGCGTGTCTCTCTCACTCCCCTCCCTCTCTCTCCGACCCTCAGAGCCGGACGCGCATCTTGTCGGGCTGCGAGACGAGTCCGTTGGCGTGGAGGTGCGCGTAGAGCGCCGCGAGGTACTCCTGGCGGTGGTGCGAGTAGTGCTGCACGTGCGGCGATGACTCCCAGCACTTCCACGTGCACTGCGGACAACACAACAGTTTACGGTTAAAAATTATCATCAAAATCCTCTTTCTCTTTTTTACGAAAAAACTATTGGGACGGATTTGGATGAAACTTTACAGTAATATAGGTTATACATCGGAATAACACATGGGAGACATTTTATCCCAAAATTCCTGCGGGAGCGGGCACAATGCGGGTAACACCGCGGGGCGCGGTTAATATTTTATCTACACTAATGTTGTAACATTCTACTTATGTTTCCAATACTTGACTTATAATTACTACTGTTATAGCGCAGACAACTAAAACACTCAATTTAAGCAATTGCACATGATGGTATAATATCCACATCGATATCGTAAAATCTCATTATAACATCGCGCCCTGCGGCCCTGCGCGCGCAGCTGCGCTCTCATTGGTTAGATATTAATGGCGGCAAGTTCACTGTGACAATACACGTACGCGTGAATTTAATGTTTCACAATGTGTTTTGTTTTTAAAATTTTGTTTGATTAATTGCATTAGTGAAGATAAAGTAGTGTATGCAACTGCATATAACACGGGTATTAAAACACTCGTTACTATTATGAAACTCGCTGCGCTCGTTTCATAAACTCACACTCGTGTTTTAATACCCTTCCTTATATGACAGTTGCATAAACTACTATTATGCAACTGTCATATAATGAAGGGTATTAAAACACGAGTGTGAGTTTATGAAACGAGCGCAGCGAGTTTCATAATAGTAACGAGTGTTTTAATACCCGTGTTATATGCAGTTGCATACACTACTTTATCTTCACTAATGCAATTAATCAAACAACAAGAGTAAAAGCTGACAATAGTTTTTCACGCGTACGTGTATTGTCACAGTGAACTTGCCGCCATTAAAATCTAACCAATGAGAGCGCAGCTGCGCGTAGGGCCAATCAGGAGCGAGCGAGATCTTACCAAAGAGTTTTGTGTATGTAGTTTCGACGAAGTTTTCACGTATAACCCAACTGTTTTCAAAAGCTAGCCTATATCAAAATTTGATACAACTTGTATGAGGATTTTGACATAAGGCTCGCCAGGTTAATTGGTCGCGTTTTATTGATGTTATAATGAGATTTTACGATATCGATATCGATGTTTTAGGATATTATACCATCATGTGAAATTGCTTAAATTGATTGTTTTGTTGTCTGCGCTATAACAGTAGTAATTATAAGTCAAGTATTGGAAACATAAGTAGAAT
Source organism: Cyclophora punctaria (assembly GCA_951394245.1). NCBI lineage: Eukaryota > Metazoa > Arthropoda > Insecta > Lepidoptera > Geometridae > Cyclophora > Cyclophora punctaria. Next base: position 7,884,517 of record OX596186.1, read on the forward strand.
GTTACAACATTAGTGTAGATAAACTACTATTATGGGCTGAGTGTACACATGAGAGCAGTGAAGTATACCCGTAATAGGGTGAGTGTACACGTGGGAACAGTGAAGTATAATAGTGTGTGTGTGTACACACGGACACAGTTAAGTATAATACGGTGAGTGTACACATGGGTGTGTGTAAGTGTAGGGTGTGTGTACCTTGATGCCCATCTCGTGCCAGGAGTCGTGCACGGAGCGGTTGCTGCGCTCGGCGCCCACCGGGTCGGAGCGGCTGAGCAGGAACAGCGCGGGCGCGCGGCACAGGTTCGTGTGGAACAGCTGCGACGAGCGGATGTAGTGCAGCGTCGCCGCCTCGTGGAACGTCTTCATGTGGTATCTGCGGGTGGGTATAGGGGTTAGAGCTAGTCACGATTAGGAGGCGTTACCGTTGAAGCTCGATGGACGAATCACAAATCATTATGAAAAGATTTGATAATTTCAATGCTTTATGATTTGTCCAATTTTAGTATTGAGTCATCTGTGGCATGGTGTGTAATCTGTCATGTGTCTATGTCACCATCTTGCCGCCTTTTACTTATATTCTCTCTCTGCGTAAAGCTGAATAGCTTTATTTAAATAAACCAAGTAGTAACAAATAATAAATGTACCTAAATTCAGATCGAGATTCAACATGTTTGATGCCTTAAATATGGAATCCAAAGTGCATTAATCAGTAAACTAAACCCAGATATAGATAAAATACTTAAACAATACCGCTATATGGGGAATTACCAAAAACGTAACACAATCACAAATAATTCGTGTTGATAAACAAACACTATCAGACTCAAAGTTCAAGGGTGCTCGTGATTATTTGATAAGGGTCAGGTGTATTGTATTTTGGTTTACTGGTTTCTTAAGTTAAAGTGGACACTACTCATTTGGAATTGAAACTACGTTTACGGATACACTTCGCTTTTATTTTACATTTTTATCTGACGTTTCGGCTCTATTACTGACATCGTGGTCACAGAAGTCTTCTATTTTCACAGTAGTTGAAATTCAAACGATTATTAGTGACTACTATCGTTCGAGCAAATCTTTATGAGCTCTCTGAAGTTGACGCGAGAGTCTGCGCAGTACGCGATTTTTAGGTGTCGACGGGACGGGTGGCTCGGGTCGGGAAGGTGACCGCCCCGCTCGCGCCCCTCTGCGCACCCGCTCACGTCCTGCGACGTTGTAGGTCAGTGTGAGTGCTCCGTCTCGACACAACACACATGCGCGTTTCGACTAGAAAGTACAGTCGAGTAGGATTTGTTTGTTAGAATTTCTTGTTACCGTTTTTGTTTTGTTTTGTTATTATTGTTAAAGTTTTATTTCTATATAAAGTTTAAACTATACTTATTTGAAAATGCCACGTACTACCTACTACCTACTACCTACTTTACGTAAACCATTTATATTTTAACCGAATCTGTTACGCGGTTACTCGAAGATACCTAGACCGATTTCGAAATTTTATACGTACTTATTTGTTTGAAAACGTAAACTTTATAAGTGGTCCTATAGATAGTAAATTCTTAAAAATCGGTCAGTAGTTTAGTTTTAGGCAAAATAAAAAAAAATGAAACACCTACCACGAATCATTGAAGTCCATGTTCTTTTCAAAACGTAATTATATCTACCAACAATCAATGCTATAATGTATAAAACAATGATAGGTAGGTAATTATTTGAATAATATTACTCTTCACTTTTTTCATAATTTTTGTCCGCCTGACTGTACCATGCGCAAGGACGATGTTCAGAGAGCTCATAAAGATTTGCTCGGAGTATACCACGGCATGGCGGTTTAAACGATTTTACTATATACTTAACTACTAATACAACTTCTACCTACTCTACGACTACCTACTCCACTAAGAGCTAACGCATACATACAACTTTTAGTTGAACAACTTTGTGTATCACATGTTTATAGGAATATATTAGAGTGCTGTTTCAATTTGCTTTTGGTTTCAAAGTTGGACAACAATCGATTAAATGCTCAATTTGTATTGCATTGCTTTAATTGGCGCATCGATCCACGACTGCCAGCCAAAGTACAAACTAGAACATTCTTGTTTTTTAACAGTTTAGTCGAAGCATGTTTGCGCTAGCCCTAAGTCATACCACAGAATAATAACTAGTACTACGTACAGAAGCTTTACTTCGCAATGGTTTTCAAAGAAATATGACTCGAATCTGATAAACAATATGATTTAATTTAGCTCGCGGTCCAGTCGAGCACGTGTTCATTTACATACCTACCAATTTCTTTTTGAAGGAATATGGGCCTTAATTCACTATACTACGGTTCATAATAAGTTATACATGGTTATACGTATTGAAAGAGCCGCGGACTAGGGTTGCTTACTTCGAGAAACTACTTATGCCATCTAGCGCACAGCACGAGCGTTTACTCCTACTTGTGGCGGGCAACGCGCAGCAGGCAGCGCCGAGTACGTTCATGTAGTCTGGAGCTAGCTGCATAATTGTATATGCTATACGATTATTGCCAAAGATTTAATTTAATGAAGTAATAAAATAAAACACATTTTGTTCATTATACTTATATAGACAAAAGAATAATAGATGTTATGTATGTGTAAAAATGAATGTGTAGAAATGAATGTGTGGATTTTTTTTTGTTTCGGACAAAACATAATAATTGTATCATTTTTACCTCACTAATAAATTAATTTATTAAATGATCTCTTTTGAAATAATCCTATCCTACTAATAAAACATATAGCGCGTACGCGTGTGTTTTCTTTCGCTTGTGGCAGCCTACTAGATTGGCCCTTGCGCAGTGGCCGCCGCCCGTAGGTATGTTTTTAATACCTACACGCGGAGTGACACAGGCCTGGTCATACTCACTCCATGTAAGCCCTGAGCGTCTTCTGCATGAGATGGTTCTTGGGGAAGATGGCGGCGGGCACGCCGATGGTGATCTCGGTGATGTCGGCCGCCGAGTCCCACGTCTGGGCAACGATGCGGTCCAGCACGGGCTGGTAGCTGGGACACAGACAAATTACAGGAATTTTAGTTTGGTATTTTTAGGCCTGATTATTTGATGAAGGCTGTAGGTCGCTTCCAAAGGAATTACTTGGAGATCAATGAGGGAGGCAGTCCAACAGTAGACGTCCTATAGCTGCCATGATGATAACCTTGATTTTTAAATAAGAGTGCATGCATGGCTCTAAAATGGTAAAATCATGTATCAAAATGGTCATTAAACCTGATAAAATAACGTAAGCGCTATCTACGTAATTTTCACAGTGAGGCCATCTTTTAAGGATATACCGATAGCTCTGCTAGTCTAGCACACTCACAGCTCCCTGTTGTTCATGACGTGCACGCACAGCTCGCCCCACATGTACCCGCCCACCGAGAACCCGTGCACCACCATGGGGGCGTTGTCGGTCGTATTGGTGGCCATGAACCTGAGCAGGTCGCCTGTCACCAGCTGGAAACGAACAATACTTGCATTTATTTATTTTTACTCTTACTATATAGTCCGGTTCCAGGTCCTAACAAAAATCAATTTTACGGTACATTCGTGAAGAAAGCATGAAACTTGGCATGAATGTAGCTCTCATGTATGTGCTTCAATCTCGATATGGGAAGCACGTCAGCAAATGAATGCTTCCCCCCTTTCCCCCCCATTTTATCTCCCTCATTCTGGTTTTTCGAATTTTCTACAAAAACTATACGACTGAGGAGTTTACTCTTCAGAGACCAAATCATCGTCGATAAATTGCCTACAAAACGATACTACATTTATAGTGGTAAGATTAATATATTTTTTAACCGACTTCAAAAACCGAAGGAGGAGGTTATCAATTCGGTGGGTATATATATTTTTTTTGTTTTATGTATGTACACCGATTACTCTGGGGTTTCACATCCGATTTACGTGATTCTTTTTTTGTTCTATGCTGTACAAATTCCCATTGGTCCCGTTGAAAGTTTTATCCTAAAATTCCTTCGGGAACCTGACTTAAATTGAAGTAATGTAACGCAGGGTATAGAAAAAACCTTCATCGACGTGCTTCTATGGCGTGCGCTGCGAAAACTATAGATGATACATAAAAACAATGTTCTACACATTTAAAGTACTCATTATTTTGCACATTTAAACCCGCGACGGCATATGCCTATCTATTATAGTTTACGTACAATTACCACTTCTAGTTAATTTTTTTCAATTTTAAAACAACTTCAATAGTTAGCTTGTGATATTCGCGTGATGATATCAATATTATATCAACATAAATACATCTACAATCAAGTTCAGGAAAGTGACTTTCAATACCTTTTTAAATTATTAAAATTGGACCGTCCGTTTAAATTTAACGACGAATTAAAAAAAGTACGAAATATGCAGCGGGGCGGGTTAAACAAACCGCTGCACGCGCTGTTCGAATCAATTGGAAAAAATAAGTAATTCACTGTTAAAACATTACCAAGAGTTATTGAATTACGAAGCTAATTAACTAACAAACAAAGAAAGTATACACTAAAAAGTAAAAAATAAAATTAAAAAATTATGTTTTAACAGTGAATTACTTATTTTTTCCCATTGATTCGAACAGCGCGTGCAGCGGTTTGTTTAACCCGCCCCGCTGCATATTTCGTACTTTTTTTAATTCGTCGTTAAATTTAAACGGACGGTCCAATTTTAATAATTTAAAAAGGTATTGAAAGTCACTTTCCTGAACTTGATTGTAGATGTATTTATGTTGATATATATTGATATCATCACGCGAATATCACAAGCTAACTATTGAAGTTGTTTTAAAATTGAAAAAAATTAACTAGAAGTGGTAATTGTACGTAAACTATAATAGATAGGCATATGCCGTCGCGGGTTTAAATGTGCAAAATAATGAGTACTTTAAATGTGTAGAACATTGTTTTTATGTATCATCTATAGTTTTCGCAGCGCACGCCATAGAAGCACGTCGATGAAGGTTTTTTCTATACCCTGCGTTACATTACTTCAATTTAAGTCAGGTTCCCGAAGGAATTTTAGGATAAAACTTTCAACGGGACCAATGGGAATTTGTACAGCATAGAACAAAAAAAGAATCACGTAAATCGGATGTGAAACCCCAGAGTAATCGGTGTACATACATAAAACAAAAAAATATATATACCCACCGAATTGATAACCTCCTCCTTCGGTTTTTGAAGTCGGTTAAAAAATATATTAATCTTACCACTATAAATGTAGTATCGTTTTGTAGGCAATTTATCGACGATGATTTGGTCTCTGAAGAGTAAACTCCTCAGTCGTATAGTTTTTGTAGAAAATTCGAAAAACCAGAATGAGGGAGATAAAATGGGGGGGAAAGGGGGGAAGCATTCATTTGCTGACGTGCTTCCCATATCAAGATTGAAGCACATACATGAGAGCTACATTCATGCCAAGTTTCATGCTTTCTTCACGAATGTACCGTATTTTCGGATTTGGACCCGTACTAATACGAGTATACATATTATTATAAAGTATTTGTGTATGTGTATGTTGTAGTATCAGTGAGTTAGATTCTATAATACAAGCTTAGAGCTTAGTTTGGCTTATATTATTATTATTATATTGGAGGGAGGTCAGGGTTTCATCCTACTAATATTAGAAATGAAAATGTTTGTGAGGATGTATGTATGTAATATGTTTGTTACTCTTTCACGCAAAAACTACTGAACGGATTTGGTTGAAGCTTCACAGTAATATAGGTTATAAATCAGAATAACACATGGGATACATTTTATCCCGAAATTCCCGCGGGAACGGGTACAAAAAGGGTTATAATAGAAGATTAAAAAGAACTTTACGTTACTTTACGTCTCTGAGTACTGAGTAAGGCAGTGATGCAGTAACATCTTTTCGTGCATACCTGCGTGCCCTTCATAGGCCACATGAGCTGCCACGGCGTGCACGACACGCTCAGCACGTCAAAGCCCTGCTCCAGGTATAAAGTGGCGTACTTCATCACGTGCTTCTGCCGTGCGAGGAGCCAGTTGATCATGACGCAGAGGGGACGGTCGCGGGGCGTCACTAGTCTGTAATGTAATGGTAGGCATTAGCCTATGGGTATATCACCTCAGGTGGAAGTGGCGGCGGCAGCGGAATTAGCCAATCGCAGAGCATGAAACTTTTCAAGCACCGTGATTGGCCATTTCCGAATTTTCACTCCATGTTGTTAATGAAATGAAAGAGCCAGTAAGTCATGTCTTCGTAACCGTTCAAAGGACTAGGTGAAGACTTTAGGACTATTCATTGTGGAATAATTCAATATTTTAAAAAACCACACATGACCATCCTGACATAAATCTAAATCATAGCTCAGGAGCCAACCCATCGTCCTAGTAACGGAGTTTATAGTACGCCTACGGGAGCATAACTACAAGACATAATATGCTAAACTGATATGACGATTTAAACATTTTAAACTTGTTACTCTTAGCTATGAATCTAGAAATGTTTCAATTTTTACATTTCGATTAAGATATCATTAAATATCATTAAAATGCAATTGGTCAATGTAATAGCCGGTACATCTAATGATACAGATACATAGCTGATACCACTATCAGGCGAATCGCAGCCGTAAATAGGGCAGGCGAGCGGAACCGTATATCACGGTCAGTTGGCCACTAACGCTCTCAACCCATTCTAGTTCAACTATTACATGAGCTGTGGTTAAGACAAACTAACTATTACACAAACTGTGGTCTGGACGAAGTAACTATTGAGTGAGCTGTGGTCTGGTCTGGCACCTCGTTGAGAGTCGCGAACGCATGTATCACGCACGGTTTAAGTAGATCGTTATGAGACATTCTAAATTCAATATGAGAGGAGATAACGTGAGGTGTGGACTCCCATTTGTTTATATAAGGTTTAGCCCGCAATGTCCCACTGCTGGGCTAAAGCCTCTCATATCACTGAAGATAAGAGGCCTTTGGCCATGTCATATTGGTATTATAAGGCTTGTAGTTGGAATGAAAAAACTACTCAAATGATAGAAAAATTGAGTGATTGAGTCGTTCCTTAGCTAAGTATATTTAATAGCATACTTGGTTCCAAAACTGAATTTTTTAAAATGGGTTGCACTCCGGGAGTGCCGACAGAAGTGAAAACTTGAATATTAACGTCAAAACGTCTTACGAATTTTCGATCAGGTCCCGTGTCCTGATGCGGGTTTAAATTTTTTTACCCATCACAAAAAAGTGTGCAATGAAGTTTTCACTTCAAAAATTGACATTCACTCACTTCATGGTCGCAGGGTCCGCCTTCAGCTTGACCTTGTCGTTGGTGATGTACTGCATGTTCTTGGTGATGTCCTGCGTGTGCGCAGACCGGTCGAAGCCCACCATAGCGACGGGGGCGCAGGACAGCAGCGAACGGAGCGACTGGGACAAGGGAATTAGTTGAACATTGAGCGTTCTTTTACAACAACCCTTGTGTCATCATCATCAGGTCATCACAGCCTTAAAAAACTAAAAATGACAATTGCATTCGAAAACCATGCCGCCGGAATCTATACTAATACTAGCAGCGCCCCGCGGTTATACCCACGTTGTACTCGTTCCCGTGGGAATTTCAGGATGAAAAGTAGCCTATATAATCTTCCTGTTAAATGTGGCTATCCATTACAAAAATATTTTTTCAAATCGGACCAGTAGTTCCTGAGCTTAGCGCGTTCAAACAAATAAACAACCTCTGCAGCTTTATACTATTAGTATAGATAATAAAGAGGTAAATTTTCTAACTTTGTTTGTTTGTTAGAGCTAATCTCGGATCCGATTTAAATTTGTGTGTGTGTATAATTTATGTCTGTTGTGGCATTAAAGCTCTTACATAGAGGATTCAATACCAATTAATAATTTAAAAAAGTTTCCTCTGATCGTCCTTAGGTTTTTGATATAATTCAAGAAATTATGTTCTACGCGAAAAATCATATCATTCTCATGCCGGAAAAACCATTTTATGCACTCAACGAGCAAGATCCTTGAATAAAATTTCACCAATAAACGAGTTCTAAAAATAGACATGGCATATTAATATAACGGTGCATTACATCTTGCAATCAACGCTGGTATTGCATCAGCTGTTACCGGGTCCAAGAGCAGAGTTGTTTGTGTATTCATGTTCAAATTGTGTGGTCAATTACATCGATGGAAGTTCAGATGCTCTCTTGACTAAACAATACATTTCTTAATAGAGATAGAGAACCTTGTGTTAATTTGTGATATGATTACTACCCTATGGTCTCGGATTCACCGGCAGAGTCCTTCCGAATAATTTCTGGGTAAAACCTTAAAAGCATCCTAAACTTGGTACCTATCTAACATTGTCTCCATGTTTTAATAAATTGAAGTAATAACATACACTAACTCACTTTTTACTTAAAATCAACATAATTTGGAATTCTCTGGAATTTCAGGATAATACCTTCTAGAATGGGTATGAACATAACCGCAAAATGTCCACAAATGTCAACAAATGTCCACAAAATAATCTTAGTGATATGAACCCTATCATCTGTGCTATAGAGTAAGTATTGCATTGTGACAGTCCATGAGGGTGTCGAGTTCCGTCACCGGACCCGCCTCGCGTGACCTCGATCAATAGAGGAAGGGATACATTACGCTGTTTAAATATTCATTAAGAAAGGTTGTGGGTGTAAAGATTCGAGGATTTGATTAATAGTTAAATGTATTGGTTTAACAAGTACATATTAAAAATAAATAAATAAAATAAAATTTATTTATTTCGGATAACATGGATCCATATTACAAAAATATTACAAAATAATTTAAATTCAAATTAATCATGCAACCTACATTAAAATTGAATAAATAAAATAGGTTATGGTACAATTATGAGTAGAGAAGTTCTATAAAAGTTTGCACCAGTGCAGTGCATGTCACCTTTAATAAAAATTCAAGAAATGTTTCTGGTAATATATTTGAACTAATTGGTTAATTAAAAGATAATGTGTCTTAATATAGTGTATAGTGTGTTCCGGACTATTAATTTGTCGACATTTGTGTTAAAAAGTGCGGTTTTGGCCACGTCAAAAAAAACAGACTTCAGGAAATGGAAAAATGAAAAATCCCCTTCATTATACTAATATCTTCAGTAAGATGAGAGGCCCTTTGCCCAGCGGTGGGACATAACAAGCTAAGGGCCTTATTCATAAACGATTATTAACAGCACTTTATCTGATAAATGGTTGGTCCCTTTCCGACATACGCTATTTGCCGAAGAGCAAAAGAGACAAAACACTTTAAAGCAGTGTTTAAGTTAAAGTGCGTTAATGAATAAGGCAGTAAGGGTGTGTAATATTAACCAATAAGATTCCATGAAATATCTGACCGGAGATTTTATGCAATCCTATTGGTTTATATTTGTCCGTTACTCCGCTCCGAAGCAGCGCTCCGCATCAATGGACAGGCACTCTAAAACTTTACTTTTTAGGAAATGGAGCAAGTTGCCAAGTGCCGGCACGACAGAGGCAAATTGTTATCAACTTGTCACGTGACGCTAATGAGTTGATAACCCGCGTCCGGTCAGGTGAGGTCGCGGATAACAGGTGATTGTACGCTGTTCCTGCATCGGACACTTGATTAGCTTTTGACACAAGCGAAATTAGTCACTAAACTATTAGACACTATAAATCAATTTATCTCTACTTATTTTGTAGAGAAAGACATTTTTCTGTTCATCAAAATCTTTGAGCGCGGCGCCATTAAATCTGTTAAAAAACGTAAGCTCTACCTACAAATTTTGATACTAGCGTCATCTACTGCATCGTGGGTGGAACGTAAGGTAGTAAAAGCGTAATTACTTGCCAACAAACTAATATAGTTTGGCAAGAGATAATTTCTTTGTAAAGTGTGCTTACTTAATATTAAAATAAATTAAAAAAAAAAAAACTACCGCGCGGAACATCTGGTAACGTCAAAAATACAAAGGATATCTTAAATCCTAAGTTAATCGAAAGTGTAAAAATAGAACATTCATATCTACACTAATATTATAAAGAGGAAAACTTTGTTTGTTTGGTTGTAATGAATAAACTCAAAAACTGGACTGGACCGTTTTAAAAAATTCTTTCACTATTCGAAAGCTACATTATCCACGAGTAACATAGGCTATTTTTCACCCCGAGATTCCCACAGTAATGGATACAACGCGGGTAAAACCGCGGGGTGCTGCTATATTTTATAACTTAACAGCAACTTTCAACATTTTTTCATATTAGTCCATTTGCAGGACATTTGAGACATACATATACATATGTATAACACTCCTCTTTAAAGAAAAATAGGGAGAAAATTTGCTATCAGACAAGGATATCGGATCATATACCCAGTTCCTATCTATTCAACATTTCACAGCATAAAAAACAAGTAAACAAAAAAGTTCAAATTATAAACACAAAGAGAAAAACCATGAAAAATTTAAATAAAAAACCAAGTTAGCAAGAAGACTGTTACCTATACCATTAAAATAATTAATTACACACACACAGAAACGGATCATACGATAGTTTCGTATGTTTACACAGCGAACAGAATCACGCGATATCTTATTCATCACTACATAGTATAAAACAAAGTCGCGTCTGTTTGTCTGTATGCTTAAATCTTTAAAATTACGCAACGGATTTTGATGCGGTTTTTTGTAATAGGTAGAGTGATTCAAGAGGAAGGTTTTTATGTAAAAAATTCCCGAAATTCTCACGGGAACGGGCACAACGCGGGTAAAACCGCGGGGCGCTGCTAGTAGGTATCATAAATGTGAAAAGTTGTAAACATGTATGTTTGTCTGTTGCTATTCTAAGTTAACGTATTATGATACTAATTAATATAGTAATACTTAGTTTGATGATGATTATTCCCGATTCCGGCAACGGTGACCGTTTTCTAATATGGTTGAATTATCCTATAAGGTAGGTATATCCCGGAAATCCCACAGCAATTCCTTGTTTAACGCGGATCAGAATTTGTTTGTACTTTAGGTGCATCTTATGCCAAAATTTTCTTAATTATGTAGCCTTATGATTTTTTAAATTCCCATAGGAAAAAAGCGGAACAGCTTCTTTGTTATTAAGTTTAATTAAACACATAGGGGTTTTATAAAACCCAAGTATTATCCCCAAAATTCTCCAGTTAGGCCCAATTCCTGGTATCCCTTTTTATACCGTTATCTCCTACTGCTCAATACGACTAAACCCGCATGCGCAATCTATAGTAATATAATAAAGCTAGGTACTTTATATCTATACTAATAAAATGAAGACTTTGATTTTTTATTTCTCACTCTTAAATTTTTCATCAAACATTTCCAACTCGGGGAAACGCGGGTAAAACCGAGAGGCGCAGTATTTGAATATTATAAGAACTAAATAAACCAGATAGCCTTGTACGAGTGGGCCAGCAAAAAGTGAAGTTCAATGCTAACGCGAGTCAATGATCGCACTCAAACAGACGGCGCACGCCTATTCCCCGTGATTGGACGGTTAGAGACGTTATTAAATACTGGAATACCTACTATCGACGGTTCTAAGACAGGGTATAGGTGGGAACTGATCTACTTATGGGGTACTCGTACATCGGACATAGGGCATAAACATAGCTATGGGTGTACGCGTACTCTGCGGGTCAATTTATGAAAGACTAGCAGCGCCCCGCGGTTTTACCCGCGTTGTACCCGTTCCCGTAGGAATTTCGGGATGAAAAATAGCCTATAACCTTCCCGTTGAATGTGGCTATCTATTACAAAAAGAATTATTCAAATCGGTTCAGTAGTTTCTGAGATTAGCGCGTTTAAACAAACAAACAAACAAACAAACAAACAAAACAAACTCTTCAGCTTTATAATATTAGTATAGATTTTAAATGCGAGAGAATAATCCTTTTGAATTTTAAAACTAAAAGAATTCCCATTCCATGATAGACGCAAACTTTGGGTAGTTTGGTAAGTCCTCCTTATATGAGCTTTGTCATCCCTGGGGGATGCTTAAACGCATTTCCCAACTTCATAAACGAAAAAAGGGTTGGCATGTCCTCGTGACCTCACGTACAATGTTTTTAGACCTTCGAAGCGTGGTTAGATAGAAATTCTATACTCCTACCATAATCGGCCACCTATTAATCAATCACACTATTATTTTATTTTTTATTAGTTGACGATTAAACAGATTGAGCCAACACATGACTTAATTAGTTTTATTTAATGCAGCAACAAGGAATACAAAGTCTCGAAGCACGCCATATTATTATTATTACATAGTTACATTGAAACATATGCAATACAGTCATAATATTAAAATATATTAAAATTAGCATCGCCCCATCCCATAAATAGACCCCAATTATTTTGACTATTTCAACTTTGTGCCAAAAGTTATCCAAATACGAAGTAACAACTCGATAAGTATCCAGTCAAAATATCTTATATTATAATATTAGAGAAATAAATAATCTTTATATAAATTTAATTCTACCGTGTATATGTCACTGAACTCCTTCCTAAACGGCTGGACTGATTTGAACGATTTTTTTTGTATGCGTTTGGGTGGCTCCTTGGATGGTTAAGATTCACAAATGTACCCGGCATATGGCGCTTTGAAATATCATGCAGGAAAACGTCTGTCGGGTCCACTAGGATTATAATAAGATTCAAACCATCAAGACTGACTTTTCAACCTAAGACAACTTCTTTTAATGAGGAAAAGGGTTCAATAATGGGGTAAGAATGGAATAAAGGTTACCAAATCAATTTCTCAAACGGAATCGTCTTCGGCTGCAAAATCGACAACATTAATCCACATTTTAACTCGCGTAAGAAAAAAATGTGTATACCGCTTATTTAGTATTAATAATATTTAGTAAGTTATGGAAATAATTGGGGGAGACCTTTGCCCAGCAGTGGGACAGCGAGGTTACGTAAAAAAAAAGTAAATAAAAGTAAGTTCGTGTAGGTGTCACAAAAGTAGGTTGTTTCCATCGATAGACCAAGTCGGAGGCCTATAGGCGGTCTAAAAACTACGACACCAATATTGACCATTAACCTATACGCTCTTACTTAGTGGCCAACCCTGCTGTCGGAGTTTTAACTTTTCATAGCGCTTTAGTATTATCTAGCAAGTACTAAGTACCTAGGCAACAACAATAAAATCACGTGATACGGAACACATCTATGTATGACGCAGTCTCCACATAGTGCACTAGGTTAGGTACAAACACGTACCTAGATATTAATATCGATGCTTGTGCGCACTTAGCTATGTATACTTACTGCAATTTTATTCAGTTGCCAAGACTATTACTCTATGTAATCTTTATTACTATAGTAATACAAGTAAATACCTAACATATAATATGGTATTTTTGTATTTTTTACCTTTATTTACAGTTATATAGTGGACATTACAAAGAATTAAATTGGCGTTGTTAGAATTTGTTAGGGCTATTTTGGATTGAATCAATTTTAGAAACTTCCTACTAATCACTACATAGTATAAAACAAAGTCGCTATTTTTGTCTGTTTGTTTGTTTGTCTGTATGCTTAAATCTTTAAAATTACTCAACGGATTTTGATGCGGTTTTTTGTAATAGGTAGAGTGATTCAAGAGGAAGGTATTTATGTAAAAAAATCCCGAAATTCCCACAGGAACGGGCACAACGCGGGTAAAACCGCAGGGCGCTGCTAGTATTATATATGCGAAAGTTTGTAAGGATGTATGGATGTATGTATATTGTATGTTTGTTACTCTTTCACGCAAAATCTACTCTACGGATTTTTATGAAGCATAAATATAAGACAAACATTTTACCCAAAGATTCCCGCGGGAACGGGTACAACGCGGATAAGTAAATTAATAAACTTGCAACTTCCCGCGGTTTTACCCGCGTTTTGTCGGTACCCTGATGTTCTTTTCAATACCTATTTGTTAACTACAGTAAGGTAGAACGAAGTCAAGTGGTTCCGATTTTGTAAAGTAGTTTTTGAACAGCACTAATATTATGTACTCACATATTTTCCATTGCTCCTGAGACCAGCTCTGCTCTGGCTGGCCATCGAAAACGCAGTCCTGAACACACCCATAGTGGTTTAGCTCCTAGTACCTGCAAAATAAGGTTCAAAATAACATTCATCTTGACGGATGTATGCTAGTTTTTACAGTAGGTATATTCAATGTGAATATTGTATGGTAATTTTTCATTAGTTCAGTACATTCAATTTTGATTCCATTTAAACCTTTGAATCTATACTAATATTATAAAGCTGCAGAGTTTGTTGATTTGTTTGAATGCGCTAATTGAATGCGCTCAGGAACGACTGGTCCGATTTGAAAAATTCTTTCGTTGGATAGTCCATTTATAGAGGAAAGCTATAGGCTATTTTTCATCTCGAAATTCCTACGGGAACGGGCACAACGCGGGACAACTGCGGGGCGCTACTAGTATAAAATAATTTTAAGAGTTTTCTGACTTTTATTACAACAAAATTGAATGTGGAGGTAACTATTATTTAACCTGTGTAACCCAACAACACTCAAACTAAAGTACCTCCACTTATTTAGGGACTTAAATAACTCTCCAATGTGAAGTCCCCTCTTGATTCAATAACATTGAAGATAGTAGTAGTTCCTGAGATTAGCGCGTTCAAACAAACAAACAAACTCTGCAGCTTTATAATATTAGTATAGATTAGCCTATAATGTCCCACGGCTGAGCAAAGGCCTCTCATCACACTGAAGATATTAAGATGAGGAGGACCTTAAGACTCTGTATGTAATCGATTTTATCAAAACTGCTGAACGGATTTTCATACACCAATAAACAGTAATTCAAGAGGAAGGTTTGTTTCATTAAAAACTTGTATTGATAGTTCATTTACCTACTTGAATGAAAGAGTATTGTAAAACACTTATTACAAATTCTAATTCATTACATACATTGAATGTAGAGTTGACATAATGACCTTTGTTCTACATTATTTATGGTAGGTACTTTATTTGTGTATATTCTTAATTCTCCTATACCAAATGCTATACAGTAGTAGAATATATCTATAGACAACAATGAATAAATTAGAAGTGTCAATAAAATCTATTTTAAAAAAATAGGTGATATAGGATACTATTACAGTTCCTATGTATCAAATAATAATATAATTAGTTTAAAAATCCTTGTGTGGGGTAACTTTGAAAGTACCAATTTTGAGAGTAACTGACACAAACCAGAACAAATAAAATATACCCACATAGTTGACATTAAAAGAATAACTTGAACATTTTAATTGTATTTTCCCAACAAAAGGTTCATTGAAAATTAATAATAATGTATTTAATTTAATGCAATAAATAAATATAATAATTGCCTATTATGTTGTCAAAATAACTAATAAATATTTTATAACATGATAAACTTATTCCTTCTATTATTAGCATTTAGCTTTTATAATTATTATTTATTATATAAATAGATACCTTGTATATACCTATATAAAATAGATATTTAAAAAAAGTTAAAACATTTATTTTAAAAATAATTAATGTACTAAGAGAGAGATAGATAATTGAATGATAGTATTTTGTAATAATCATGACATGAAGTAAAGAGGAATCACCTAAAATAATTTTGCTTCATCTAAGAAACAGTAAATTAAGTTAAAATAACATTAACACTTATTTTACTTAGTTCACTATGAAAAAATAAATAGATAAATAAATAAACATATGTGCTTTCTACTTACTTGAATAAAATTAAAAAGGTAATGTCCAAAAAATGTCTTATCTTCCCTAATGATTATATCAATTTATCAATAGTCTGACATATTTTATCTGATGTACTTACTTACTGCATGCACATGTATATAGGGCAGTAAGTACATATTAACTGAATTCATTACTTATACACAGCAGTACCCAAGCTAATGGCAATTCAATTGGAGACAACTACAATGTAGACTAGTTACATTGTAGTCAAGGCAAGAGATAAAATTAGATATATCATGCATATCTGTAATAAGTAAATAATATATAAAGTCTATGCTCACAGAATAACATAAATATTGATAAATAAGGGCCTTTGGCTAGTTTTTTAACGAATTAGAAATGCAAATAATTAACTACGTTTCTCGTTATGCCGTTACTAGCTCAAAGTACCTAACTTCTATTCAAGATATTAAGAAATAGACTTTTATTATTATAACCATAGTTTTATTTTGTTTCTGCTATATTTAAATCAATTTAAATTATAGGTTGAAAAGGAATATGTTATTATATTAGTAAGACCGGTAATAGATACGCTAAATCGCAGTACATGCGTTGAAACCCACATTTTATCAATGTAAAATGCATTATGCACAGAGTAGGTGTACTATGCACTCACATATTTGTAAATAAATGGTAAATTGACACACTTACCTATTACTTAACAAGAGTTTTTAATAATTAATAATATGGAAGCAACAGCACAATTATAATTATAATAATACAAAAGGTGTTTGAATTGAATTTTAAATAAAAATGTTTCGGAAAAGTAAAAACACGCTCACCGTGCGTGATCGTGATCGACTGATGACGTAAAATAATTCGTTCAGAAACTAGATTCAATTATTTAAGGAGAATACATTGCTACGTCTATTTCTTAGTTAATTTAGTACAAAACTCAGTAAAACGGTTGATTAGGTAATAAAATATTATATTTCAGATTTATCGTCCTCTAAATTATTATCTTTTACACAAAAAACTTAAATAATTATTATCAGATATATGTACAAGAAACCGTTTCTGAACGTAATCAATTTTATTATTTTCAAAGTGACAGCTGGAAATGTCAAATTACAATAATAAAATAAACAAAACCATGTGATTGCGCCTTGCGGGCACAGACCAAGAAACTAAAGAATTGCGGGTCTC
Source organism: Cyclophora punctaria (assembly GCA_951394245.1). Lineage (NCBI taxonomy): Eukaryota > Metazoa > Arthropoda > Insecta > Lepidoptera > Geometridae > Cyclophora > Cyclophora punctaria. The sequence goes on from OX596186.1 coordinate 7,901,481, forward strand.
GTCATTTCGAGCGTGTTTTTTGTTTATTTATAAATATAAGAATAATAGGAAGTGTAATTCGTTTCGGTATAATAAAAGAAAATATTCAAAACATCGTGATGTGCATCCCTGTACTTCAATAAACCCTCTTTTTATTTATTTCATTGGGTAAGGTTAACCTATGTGCTTTACACACCTGATATTATATCCAACATTCCTGCTAAATAAACAATTAAACTGCTCTATTTTAAGGTACACTGCACAAGTGAATAGTTATAAAATGAATGAAGCTGAAGGCTCGGAATTTGCTGGTTTGGGAGTCAAGACATGGCTTATCAAACAGTTATTTACATTGGGTACCTAAATTCTTTATACCTACCTACTTACTTTTATCTTTACTAATATTATAAAGCTGAAGAGTTTGTTTTGTTTGTTTGTTTGTTTGTTTGTTTAAACGCGCTAATCTCAGAAACTACTGAACCGATTTGAATAATTCTTTCACTGTTAGATAGTCTATTTATCGAGGAAGCCTATAGGCTACATTTTATCCCGAAATTCCCACGGGAACGGGCACAACGCGGGTAAAACCGCGGGGCGCTGCTAGTTTAATATACAATATATCATACAAGTTATACGTCCAGTCTTATAGATATCCAGTTAATAAGGCCCTTTAAATATATTTAATTTAATGTATGTAGCACTTTTAATATTAGTGACAAACTAAAAATATGTAAATAATCTAACTGATAATATCCCATTCAGGTATAAAGTCGCCGACCCCTATTCAAAAAGGCTGTATATCAAGCATATTGTCTGGCAATGACTGCATTGGTGCAGCCAAGACAGGGTCGGGGAAAACATTTGCTTTTGCGCTTCCAATATTGCAGCATTTGGCTGAAGACCCTTATGGGATATTTGCGTTAGTTCTCACACCAACACATGAGCTAGCTTATCAAGTAAGTAACTAATGTTTTGTTTACTTTTTCATACCATCTATACTAATATTATAAAGCTGAAGAGTTTGTTTTGTTTGATTGTTTGTTTGTTTGTTTGTTTGTTTAAACACACTAATCTCAGAAACTACTGAACCGATTTGAATAATTCTTTCACTGTTAGATAGTCTATTTATCGAGGAAGGCTATAGGCTACATTTTATCCCGAAATTCCCACGGGAACGGGTACAACGCGGGTAAAACCGCGGGGCGCTGCTAGTAAGAAATAAAGTATGTTGTAAAGACGCCACAATGCACATTGTATCTCTTTAAAACCAAATCAAATCAGCTATGAAGCTAATGTAAAGCTGATGTGTTGACTTAAACAAGATTTTTTTAGCTGTCTTTTCCAAATTTGAAGTTTAAATGTTTTTGAGGGGTGTTAAATTATCAATTCTAGATGTTCCAATCAATAGACAATGTCAGAGGCCTTTAGGCGGTCTAAAATTCCAGGGTTGGCCACTAACCTACTCAAACTTAATTACTTACTGTAATTTTCCAGATAGCTGATCAGTTCAGTATACTAGGTCAGCCGTTAAAACTCCGTGTGTGCATCGTGACAGGCGGCTCCGACCAATTAGAGGAGTCCCTGAAACTGGCCAAACGACCGCACATTGTAGTGGCCATGCCGGGCCGACTGGCCGACCATATCACCGGCTGTGACACTTTCAACTTGAAGAAGATTAAGTATTTAGTCTTGGATGAAGCAGATAGGTGAGGACCGATGTATTATAGAAGTATGTTGTTACTGAGTGAGATGAGAGGCTTTTGTCCAACAGTGGCACATCAAAAATAAATAATTTACTTTAATACATTATAGTGATAAAATAAGAGATGAAATAGTGTACAGTAAAGACATTTTGGGGCAAAGGTCACTTAGTGACTGGAAATAGTGTAATATTTCTTTACAAAAATGTTATGTTTTAAACTTGAAGTTTGTATGTAGGTCATAGACATAGACTTGGTATATTTACATTACAATGGTAACAAAAAGAGGAGAATATTTCTATTGGTGATTATTTCAACTGATTACTTGAGTCTAAAATCATCTTAATTTAGCACTTTAAAGTCATCCTTTACGCCGTACTCAGAAACGTCTATATTTTATTTATATGGAGTATATTGTTTTAGTTTTATGAGATAAGTTATTGGTTAAGGTGAAAATATTGCAATAGCCATTGGCAATACATCTGCTTTTATTACTTTCTTAACCGACTTCAAAAAAAGAGGTTTCTCAATTCGACCGTATTATGTTTAAATGTTATATTTCTTTACAGACTATTCAGTGAATCATTCCAAGACGACCTTGACACTATATTCAATGCGCTCCCAGCTAAGAGACAGAACTTGCTATTCTCAGCTACCATCACGGAGGATGTTAGAGATTCTAAACTAATCCCACTTGATAAAGAGGTAAGGTCTAAAATCGCCTGTCACTGCATCTATAAGTAATGAATAATTTTAGGTATAAAGCAGGTTAATGCCCTCCCTCATAGTTACTGTGGAAGTAAGTGTTCCCAGAGAATGGTGACTGCTTAAAACATCCTTAAAAAACTCTTGACACTCACCCACAGAACTACCTTTTTTCAGATCCATAGTTCCTGAGATTAGTCAAACAAAATAAAAACAAAATCTTCAGCTTTATTATATTAATACTAGCTGTGCCCCGCGGTTTCACCCGCAAACCCGCCCCCGTTCCCGTGGGAATATTGAGATTTTTATTCCTTATTTTTCTTATATAAAAACCTTGTCCTGACAATAAGGAATTTGGTGCAGTCGTTCTGAAGTTATGCGCTTAGCAACAGATTCAGCGATTCATTTTTATATTATAGATAGATTCAGTACGGCTGTAAAGCCTCACATTTGTGTCATAATCTACAAATCACATCATTCCAGAGACTTACAATCTGGACCGAGTCCGACAGTCAGCTGACAGTGTCAACACTCGACCAACGCTACGTGGTGTGTCCGGCGTACGCGCGCGACGTATACCTCGTGCAGACGCTACGCAAGTACCGGGAGACCAAGCCCAGCTCGCATGTGATCGTGTTCACTGATACTAAGAAGTGAGTGAATTTTATCTTGAAGTTCCCCGCGGTTTAGCCTGCGTTGTACCCGTTCCGTTCCTGTGAGAATTTTGGAGTGATAAGTAGTCACAAATCTCTTGAATCATTGTGTATGTTAGTGAAAATCGCAAAAAAATCCGTTGAGTAGTTTTGAGAAAATCAATACATACAGACTGACAGCTTTTGGGGACCTTGTTTTATGATATAATAGCAGCGACCCTCGGTTTCACTCGCGTTGTACCCATTCCCGCGGTAATATCCCCCAAAAGTAAAACAAAAACAGTCTTCCCAACAACCTTAAACAAAGTCTAAATCTCCTCCCCAGAGAATGCCAAGTCCTCTCAATGATGCTGAACGCTATATCCATGGACAACGTATGCCTCCACGGGTTCATGCGTCAGAAGGAGCGCGTGGCCGCTCTCACGCAGTTCAGGAGCAACCTCAAGTGCACGCTGGTGGCCACGGATGTCGCGGCGCGAGGGCTCGACATACCCACCGTCAATCTGGTGGTTAACCACAAGCTGCCGTTGGAGCCTAAGGAGTATGTGCACAGGTGAATAAATCTAAACTATCTGTATAATACTATTGTTCTTATTAAGCTATTGCATAGCTTCTATCGCGGGCCTTGAGCGTGGGGACCGAATCCAGAAATTCCGTAACGAAAAAACCTCATGTGAAAAAACCTCACGCTCCCCACTAACGCCATCTAGTGATACAAAAAATAACTATGCAATAGCTTTACCGCGGCAGTCCCCGAGAGTCTTTTTTTATTTTTTTTTATTAACCCTGTTGTGTCCCACTGCTGGGCAAAGGTCTCCCCCCAATTCTTTCCACCTGGATATATCTTTTGCCACTTCTTTCCACTCTTTATCGAAGTCCTCCAGTTCCTTCCTCGTCATAAGAATAGTCTTATACTTATATTTAAATAATAATTTATTGCCACAATTACAAATGTAAACTATCTATACTATACTAAGCGCTCGTAGCGTACTTTAACTTAGCGATGATAACTCATGGCCACTCTTAAGTAACGTGCAGCTTGGCTACTTGGATGAGTGGCCGATAGTGGTATTTCTATCTAGCGCTACCGTGGGCCAGGGTACGTAGAATTATTGGTCTTGGTTGTTTCAATCGCCATGTCGGAGGCCCTACGGTCTACAGTCTCCGACACCAGGGTTGGTCACCAATCTACACAAACTTACTTTTGTCCCCAGGGTGGGCCGCACGGCGCGCGCCGGCCGCAGCGGGCTGGCCGTGTCCCTAATCACTCCGTACGACCTGCTGCGCCTCGGGGAGATAGAGGCCGCCATCAACACCAAGCTGCAAGAGTACAAGATCGATGGTATGTTGGGTAGCATTCATTGAATGTAGCGAAGAGGTCTCTATGACCATAGTAGCATTAACTCTGACATAGCTGTTCCTTTCAGTTTAACTGCTATTTATCCGGTCCCGTGGGAATTTAGGGATAAAAAGCGGTGGGTAATACGTAAGTTGCATTACTGAAGTTTCACCAAATTCTGTTCAGTAGTTTGGCGTTACTAGTCTACGCTCCGTCTTTAACTTACGCCTTTTCTTTATCCGACAAATTGTTGTAGTTAGTCATTTAGGAATTTGTTTTTACAAGTCCAAAATATAAAAGTTAGGCTGAATTTGGACGGAAAATTGGCCATATTATTATACATTAGCATTCGTAAGAAACACAGTTTTAGTTCATTATCTTATCATACATCTTTAAACATCAAACAAAACCAAGAGATGTGATGAAAGTTAAATTATTACAACATATCTATTACTTTTCAACCCCTTTCAGACGACGAGGCCGTAAAAGTGTTCACAACAGTGAGTGTGACGCGGCGCGAGCAAGAGGCACAGCTCGACAACGAGGAGTTTGAGCAGCGGAAGAAGAACTACAGGACGAAGAGGTGGCTGCAGGCCGGCGTCGACCCGCGCGAGATGGAGGAGGGGTCAGTGAATAGATTCTAGAGTAACGAGAGAGTAATTCGGGCCGGCATTTATCGGCATTGCCGGGCAGCAAGCCAAACACATAGACAAAATAATATATTATGTGATTGTGTGGGTGGATTAATATAGAAATGTTGGTTGACAAATACAAAAGAGTATTCTTCTTCTTCTTTTAGAAGAAAATACTATTTGTGGGTAGATGTTGAACCGCTCGGTCTGCCCTAGGTCGAGACGCTACTACCATTCATTAATTCATTTCGAGTAGGTTAATGGCTAACCCTGGTGTCAGAGTTTTAGACCGCCTAAAGGCCTCTGCCTCTAAGTACTACCGAACTAGATGACGTATCACCCCGATCAACATTTATTTTCATTAGGCATTTTCTTTATTTGTACAGACTAGAAGAAATGAGAAAGAAAAGAATAAAAGTGGCTAAAAAGGCGAAACTGGCTAAAATAAAAGAAATCCAATCACAGTTGAAAAAAGAAGATTTACCTCAAGATAGATTGAAACCAGATGTAGACGAGAAAGACATAGACTTGTCTATCAAAGAAGGAATGAAAAAGGTTAACAAAGGACTCATGAAGAAAGACGACAGATTCAAGAACGTGATCGGGAAAATAAGCAAAATAAAGAGAAAAGCGGAGATTGTACAGAATAACCCTGTGCTGAAGAAAAAGAAGAATGTAAAAGTAAATAAATGAATATTTGAAATTAACTTTTCTTTTATTATTGTGGTGATACGCCTAATCCTCCTTACTGTACTGATCTCTGAATGCTCACGGTGCCGGTGCCTAGCCGTGGGACATACAGGCTAATACTTTTTTATATTATTATTTTGAAGATTTGAGCCTTTTTTACACAGTACTATTGCAGTAATGGTGCTTAAGTTTCGTATACTATATTTAATTTAAAAGCACTATAAATCAAACAACCATCTTGGAATAATAATAATTTATTAAATACATTGTAAAATTACAAATTAAATTCAACAACAATACATGTCTCAAGCTAAACGCTGATGGCAAATTATTTGGCACGAACTCTAGCCGTCAAGCCGAGGACATATTCATCGAAAGAAACAGTAAAATATTCAATCATGTGTGCTGGGAATGTTCGGTAACCAATCAGAACGTTCCATTTGCCAACTGTCAAAGTATGTCATGAAAATAACGTAATTTGATTGGATGATATCAGCCACTGACAACTTCTGTCACAAAAGCTGAACTTTTGACTATATATCTTTCGCAACTAATATATTGCCGTCTCACACGCAAAATACATATATAGACTGTCAGTAAAACGGCAATAAAATTGTATGTGAGAGACAGAGAGAGGAGAGGTTAATGTATTTTTTTCCCAAAAGCCCACATAACTTGATGATATAAATATCCCAGATTTAACTATTTTTAACAAAAACAATTACAAGTATTGGAATAAACATAGTCATTGATAAAATTATAGACAAGACAAATAATTATGCTGACACAAAAACGTATAATATACTGACACGATTTTAAAAGTGCATTTTATTTTATACATTGTATATGATTGCAAGAGGCCATTGCCCTGTGAATTACAGGCCGATACTCGTGAATTTGTGATTGTGACATTATAAAAGGTGAAGTGACAATATTGTTTACATTTACAGAATAAGAATTTACATGTATTTTTGGAAATATTAATTTTTAATTACGTACATATCAATTTTAGTGTATTCATTACACAGTGTATTTTCATTTTATATTATTCTGGGCAGTAAATAATGCTCAGTTAAAATCTAACTAAAAATGTTTTCAAAAACTGCTCTAGCATTATGTACTCTAATACATACGTACTAACATTCAATTCCCATTGTTCAGTACCAAACGTACTATTTTAATATTGATTTTAGACTTAAGCTTACAATAATGTGTTTCAAATGAGTATGAAACTAACCTTCTTTCTGAAGTCGGTTAGTAATAGAGTTTGTGTCACAGACAATAATGTAGATAGCTGGAGAGTTGCATCGTAATATCTATTAGGATAAAGTCAAGATATTTTATGAATAAACTTTATCTGACGTTTTGTAATCTGCTTCTAAATAAGTATTTTTCTTATAAATCTTAATCGAATGTCAAAAAATAAATTGAGCAACTCAATACATACATCATTTCACATAAATAAGCACCTAAGAAAGCTACAAATAATAAACATTGATATTCTTCCATATACATCATATTTACATGAATGATTAAATGTAATATTTTCGCAAAAGGCCATTCATTTATTCACTAAACATATAATGACATAAATATTTCTTTATACGATTAATAATATATTTTTATCACATGATAATTAATCTTTAAAACTAATAGTTGTTATCAAAAGCCGTCAAAGCTAACGGTTCTATATAATGACATTAATGACATACACTATGCTATAATCCTTTTAGGACATTGTATCATATAACTTTTTGTCAAAATATGACAATTAACTTTGATAAGATCCAAGTATGTTTATTATTTTTTTGTGAAATATCAAGGGTGTGTATCCTATTCCTCCTAGCACAACGAACATGACTGAAGGCGACAAGACATGACACGACACTGACCGCCTTTTTAATAAACGCTCTGTAACTAAAACACTGTTATAAAGTGTTTTGTCTCTTTTGCTCTTCGGAAAATTGCGTATGTCAGAAAGTGACAAACCATTTGATAGCTAAAATTTTCTCAATACGCGTTAATTAATAATATGGCTTTTATAGTAGAGCTCTGGTAGAAAAGCACGTAGGGTTCGTTTTCATTGAAGCTGAGGTACAATCACAATGCTCGAAAAGATTTTGACACTGTCAATGCGTTGTTTGACAATCACAGTGCGCTGATGGTGAATCCGGCTCCGCACCGCTTCAAGGGAAACGCACCCTTATTTTCAACCCCCAACGCAAAACGTAGGTATTACAAGATTGAGGTGCTTGATGCGAGTGAATGATGTCATATGATACAATGTCACGTGTCGCTGTCATATGTTATATTGTATGTAGTTATTCTGACATTTGCAGTAACGAGTTGATGGTGGCGTCTTTGTTCCCGCGATTCGCCTCCAATACAGATCTGATCACCTCTTTATCCATGCTTGGGAACATTTCTTCTATCTGTTGAGATTAAAAATATGATAATAATATGAATAAGATAAAAGATATGAATGGGAGTCAGTGGATTTTTTTATAACTTCCTCGAACGCATAAAATGCTATTTAAATTTTGGGCTTAGAATAAAATGTATGGACATAATTTAACAAGCAGGTAGTATAGCAAAACGCAAAGGACCTACTATCCAGAGTCGAACACGGGGAATAACTAGTCTATAACCTAATAGTTCTAATGATGTTTAGATGATGTTACCTGCTGCAGCTGCTCGGCCGTGATTGGCTGTTCTTGTGGCTGCTGCGGTTGCGGCGGTGCGTGCTGCGGCGCGGGGAACATGGGCATCGCCGCGTAGCCGAGCCCGCCCGTCGCCGGGACCACCATCATGGGCGGGAACGCGGGCAGTGCGGGACCCACCTGTGGGCAAAGGGGTAGGGTGAGTGGGCTTGGAAATACGGGATTTAAACACAAAAAAGGCATTATGATTTCTAGAATAGAGGATGTACGATTTGTTCATGAGATAAGAGCAAGCTTAGAAGTAGAAGATGTAACGACGAAATAGACGTTATGATTTCGTTTTTTTATTGTCAGAAATTGTAAGTTTGGCCCGAAAACCCTCTTTACCCAGCAGTGGTACACAAATCAGGGACTAACTAATTTTCCGGACCTGATTTTCGTTTGCGTGCTCCGTGCGGTGCGTGGTCGATTATCGTAACTGTAATATATCGTAATCGTAACACTGTTCTTCCGAATTCCGAATGGGTGGTACGTTCAAAAGAGCCTCTTTGGGGCTGAAGAAAAATATTTGACTTTCACTTTCGAGCTGGTCACGTTCGTTAAAAAGTAACGATTATGTGTGTTGTTTAACGTTACTTAAAAAGCGTTGTTGGCGTTAATGACAGTGTCGACTTGCGACTGCGTTGATGCATTTGAACGGCGAAAAAATGCAATGGCTGAAACGGCAATACTATTGTGAACTAGTGATAGAGAGAGAGAGAAGTAGATAAAGGTCAATGTCCGGAATACTTCCTGCTACGCGACCGTGCGTTAGTAAAACTTACCGAGTAGCTGAGCACGAGATTGATCATCCCCTCCAAACCCTCCCCTTGTTTCCCAGTCAAGGGGAACCAGTCTTCATGTGTCTCTCCCTGCAAATAAACATTGACTGCTTTTACAATATTATTTTTAATACAAAATAGATAGAGCCATGTCAGAGGCCTTTGGCGGCTTTGGTGTTATTCCGATGTATAATCTATATTACTGTAAATTTTCATCCAAATCCGTCCAGTACTTTTTTCGTGAAAGAGTCATTCATTAAAAAAGTTAAATGAAACGTGAAAGAGTAACAAACACACACATCCTAAAATCCATACATACATAGGTACATCTATCCTCACAAGCTTTCGCATCCTAGATACATCAATCAGCAATCATATTTAATATACACAGATATTCTGCTACGTACATTTAGCACTTGCTGCGGGATGTTGATGTGCGCCCAGGCGATCAGCTCGTCCATTGTGAAGGAGCATTCGTCGAAGATCTCGAGATACACCGAGTTCACGCCCACTGGCAGCAGGCTGTCATCAAACGCAAGAAATACTCATTACATATTATCCTATTTTGATATGACCCTAGAGAGAGATATGTATGTATACATATATTTATTGGGCAACTAGCTGTGCCCCGCGGTTTCACCCGCAGCGCCCCCTTTCCCGTGGGAATTTTGTGATTTTTATTCCCTATAAACCTCACGGAGTCCGAGACCTTTCCAACGAATGCAAAACCGTGGAAATCGGTTCGTGCGTTCTGGAGTTATAGCGTCAGGGAGGAAAACCCGACTTATTTTTATATAGTAGATGATTGGTGGATGATTTAGGAATTGAGTGAAAAGCATATATACTGTCGAATTGAGAAATCTCCTCCTTTTTTAAAGTCATTTGAAGTTAAACAGTTAGGAAATCCTAAATATAAATTTAAAAAAATTAAAGTCCAGTCATAAACCAATTTTTAAACGACGCACTTAAGTTTGCACTCTCTTTTGGAGTCGGTTAATTGATAGTTACTAATATTAGGTTTTGTACGTATATTAACTATATAGGAAGTGTTCGGATTAGCGTTTTAAGGCTTGTAAATACATACTTTTGTAGGTATTTACTGTATTACTTGTTGACAGACAAAACTAACACAAGCAAGGACCGTTTCAGTAATTCTAAGAAACGATTATGAAATAGCAAAGGGCTTTACAAACTTATTTGGACGATGAATAGGAATTAGCAATTGTTTTCGACGCAATCTGCTACTGCAAAATACTACAACTGCTAAAAGCGTTTCGCACGAGTACAAGAATTTAAATGGTAATATCGCCATTTCTGTAATGAAATGGAGGGCAAGTTAAGCAGTCGGTCCCGGTTATTCCAATGGTCAGACTATGTCGGAGGCCTTTACGTGGTCTAAAAACTCCCACACCAGGGTTGGCCACTTACCTACTCGAACTGAATGTAATGGACCTGGAAAGCCGTTTAATAGCGTAAGAAAATATATAAAAAGTGGTAACAATATCTCACCAGTGAATGACCTTGTTCCAGCGAGGCGTCTTCCCACCGCTGGGGTCAGTGTGCGTCTCGTAGATGCAGTGGCCCACGCGGACCCGCACGTACGGGTCCATACGGGTCAGCCCTGGCGGGACAAACAAACGCTCGTATTACTTAACAAACTAGGAAGCAGCGCCCTGCGGTTTTACCTATATTGTGGCCGTTCCCGTGGGAGTTTTGGGATGAAAAATAGCCTTAACTTTCCCGTTGAATGTGGCTATCCATTACAAAAAAGATTATTCAAATCGGATTTGTAGTTTCCGAGATTAGCGCGTTCAAAGAAACCAAAAAACAAATTCTTATATTAGTATTAGTGATGTCTGGCGGGTCGTTCCAGAAAAGCATATTTAAATATGATATTTATTAACATACAAAGGACGCCGATCTGTGATTCTATCTGAGACTATCGGCTGTGCTATCGGTAGAGATAATCGGTAATCGGACCTGAATAAACCTTTTTTTAAGTCGGTTAAAAATGTCTTACCATAGTTTTTAACCAGTTTCGCCTGCGCTATTGTGATGCTGAGTCTGGCTTGTAGGGGAGGCCCAGCAGTGGGTAACTGCAACAAATATTTAATTAAGAATCGCCACTACAAGCAATGGTATGCCACTCACTGGACAAAAAACAATAGTATAAGCCCGTAATGCCCCATTGCTGGGCAAAGGCCTCTCGTTTTAATGCGATAATCTTTACAACAACCAGTTAGGTTTGAATTATTTTATTTTATTCAAATTTATTTTTACATGTATACATTCCAGGTACGCTATACATAGCTCATCGGACGAAGATTATATTTTGGTTACAAAATACATAAGGAAATGGGTACAATAATGCCATTTAATCGATATCTTGTTTCCCTTCTACCAAAATCAGGTCGGTGCTATACAAATCCAAAGTTAGTAACCGCAAACGAGACTTGAACCCGCAACCTTTAGTCTGAAACGCTAGTAAATAATTGATTGAGCTTTGCGGAATGCGGTAGTGCCTTGTGCCCTAAATCTAGGAAATCCGAAACTAAAAATAAACACGCGAAGGGGCTACTTGTTTATTCCATTTTCTTATTTCAAACCCTGAACTAATATTGATGTATTTAGATAGAGCCTTTGACTATAATCATTTATTATCAATCATCTCATCTCATATACGATACTTTTGTCCTGAAATTACCAATGGAGTAAGAACAATGTTATTTTTGGAATACTTTTGCCGAAATAGGATGGTATTATCATTATATTATAGGATTATTTTATCCCAAAATTACTGGGTGTACAAGCGAAATTGGATGGTATTCATATCAAAAGTGCAGGGTTTTCTACCTATAAGGGCTGTAATATAAAGTAACGTATTGTATGCTACCTGTACTTTCACAGTTTACTACATATTATAAATCAAAGTCCCCGGCCGGTCGAGTCTGTCTGGCTGTTTTATCGCGATAAATTCAAAAGTTACTGCACGAGTTTTTAAAATAGATAAGAGTGATTCAAGAGGAAGTTTTACAGGTATACAAATTCCCGAAATTCCCACGGGAACGGGTACAACGCGGGTAAAACCACGGGGCACTGCTGGTCTTATTATATATCAAAAACAGATTTGTATTGTTGATCGAAGCAAAAACACATCAATATTACTTGTCCTTGTCAACAAAATGCCACCTTACAGCTTATTCCCACGCTTGTAATTTTATAAAGGAACCTTTTAGGACACAGGCACAATGACATAATTAAATACTAGTCTATCCAAGTTGTTTGGTATTTAAAATACAAGTTCACCTCATTATTTATTTAACACGTGTCTTTAATAGTTTTAACGCAATTAAAACGAGAACAGACGTCAATGATATTTAAACAAAGTGACCATTATTAAATATTATCTATTTATAAAACACTTTAAGTAAGCAATTGTATATTCAAAAATAATCTAAAAAAGTTTTGATACGTTATTTATAGTTGCATACAAATGTGACCTACCTATAGATATTACTAACTAGATCTTTATCATCTATCTTATAATATAAAAATGTATAAAATTATTGTCAGTACAAGGTTTTTATATATGAAAAAAAAGGAATAAAAATATCAAAAATCCCACGGGAACGGGGGCGCTGCGGGTGAAACCACAAGGCACAGCTAGTTAATATTATATTAAATTAAAACACATGTCATACGTTTGTCCGACACATGCATATAAAAAGGAAAATTAGGTTGTATACAATTTTAGGTAATATTTCAACATATGAAGGAATGCATACTGGATCGCGAAATATTTATAATTACAATAAAATGTAAATAAACACGCTACTCTGTTCTAAGTATCGGCCGTGAAGTTATTCAATGAATCCATTTTTGCAACAATTGTGTATTATATTACGAATGTTAATAGGTTCCATTCAAATTAGTTATGTTTTTAGCTACTGATATTGTTTAACCGTCTATGCAATTGTAAAAGGATGTGTAACAGTTGAGTTTCATAAAATTGATCATCAGTGGGGGGCCGATTACGTCACATTATCAGTTTAGAATTTAATTGAACATGCATCGTCGTTATTTTTAGATTATGAAAAGGAACCAGAATGAAAAAAACAATTGACCCAAATGGAACAATCCTACTTATATTATACTCACGAAAGTCTGTTAGGGTAGATGTATGATTGTTACTGTTTAAAGCAAAATCTATTAATTAACGTGCTATTGATGAAATTAGGTCATATAGGTCAGACATCAGAATAACTTTTTATGTCAAAATTTCCACGGGGAGCCATTGTTCACACCCATTGAAACCGCAGGGCGGAAATAGTGTAGCTATATTTTTATTTTGTAAAAATAATAGCAGCGACCCGCGGTTTTACCAGCGTTGTGCACGTTCCCGTGGGAATTTCGGGAATGTTTATACATACAAACCTTCCTCTTTAATTACTCTATCTATTTAAACAAACCGCGTCAAAATCCGTGCAGTATTATTCGAGTTTATCGCGAACAGACAGAAAGGCAGACGCGGCCTGGGACTTTGTTTTGTAATATGTAGTGATTACTAAATAATGACAATACACTCAATTGTTTAACTGACTATACTAAACCATAATAATATGATCCAAGTACCTTTGTATGACAAAAAGATTTATCTTTTTATTGTTTACAGACACACTCATACATGTAAATAAGATTAGATATTTCTAACAATAGTAATTTTAAGTAGGCCCTATCAGTCATAATATACTAATATTAGGCATACATTGATAAAACCTTAAAAAAGTATTGGGTCAGTCGCCAAAACAGAAATATTTATTACATATATGTATATATTTTTAGTTGATTTTTTTTCTCCTTTTTTATACCCGCGTTGTGCCTTGTTTCTGTGAGAATTTTCGAATGAAAAATAGGCTAAATAACCTTCCCCTTGAATGTGGCTATCCATTACAAAAATAATTATTCAATTTGGATTGCTGGAACTGGTGTTCAGACAAAAAACAAACTCTTCAGCTTTATTATCCTACTAATAATAATATAATACTGAAGTTTGTAAGATGGAGGTATGTATGTTAAAAACTACTGGTCGGATCAAACTTTACAGTAATATAGGTTATACATCAGAATAACACATGAGATATATTTTATCCTGACCTTCCCGAGGGAACGGGTACAACGCGGGTACCACCGCGGGGTGCGGCTAGTATTAGTTAAGATAGATACATGTTTAGCCATTAAAATTATCTGCACAAAAAATGAAGAAATACATATATAAAAGATCTTTACAATGCAAACTTTATGCAATTATAGTTTACTGTATCAATAAAAGTATTAGAAATAACCATCTGATCTAACCTGTGCCCCACAAAACTGTTGTTGCAAAGCGAGGGCTGCCTGAAAGTCAGCATCCACAGTGTCTGGAGCACTGTCTGCCCGGAGGAACCCATCGGGCAGTGGTCCGAGCAGTACCTGAGGAAAAATAAATACAAATGTAGGTAAGTAATTTGTATAAGGAATAAAGTTATGTTATAATTAGTATGATTTTCTATGTTGATGTAGAATGTTGGCAATGAATGATAAATTCCATCTATAAAGAATAACTGTCTTATTCATAAACACTCTCTAACTAAAACTCTGTTAGTGAGTGTTTTGTCTCTGTTGCTCTTTGGAAAATAGTGTGTGTCAGAAAGGGACAAACCATTTGATAGCTAAAATGCTGCTAGTAAGTGGTTATTTATAAGGCCCTTAATGTTTAGTGTTGTAGCAAGAAAAAAAAGAAAGCAAAAAACATTTCAGTTTTCTTATAGTTATTGGCCATAACCCTTTATAGTAAAAAAAAATTATGGTATTATGATGTTCTGTGTTCTAAAAAAAGCTCCAAGAAATACCATATTACACAAGAAAAGTGTTGAAGTAATGAATACATATTATTAAACGTTAATGATCTGATTTTATTCCCCTGAGCGGATCGGCAGGTAGATAGTGTTTTATTTGTTTATTTTAGGTACTAATAAGATAACAGCCAAAGTTTCTAAAATGGTGCACATAAAAAGCAAACAAAAAAATATTTTAAACAGCTTTTAAAATCTGAAGATCTTAATTTATGGGTACATTTTTATTTATTAAAGGTTAATTATCTGATTATCTGTTGTCTATGAATGGTATATTAAATTGATTTGCAATATGAAAGGATAACAGGTTCCACTGTCAACCAATTTAAAAAAGATGGTAGTTATTAGAAGAAAACCACTTTGAAGTTGGATTTTTACTCCTAAAACTAATGAGTTTAAAATAGTAATGCATCCAGTGCATTGGTTAATTAATCATATGGTCAAAATTAAATGGCAAGCACTTACTCTGAATATAGTGTTCATATTTCAGCTATTTACATACACAAGTTAAGGGTAAGTGTAACATGGAGAAATAATGTTTGAGGATGTAAACAAAATATCCCACTTAATCTTAACAAATACAAACTATTAAAATACGATTTAAAACGCATTAGTTAAACAATATTGCGTAATTTATCTGATAGTCCCTTCTTTGTCCACCCATTTGCATCAAAACACTCTGGAAAATTCCCGACCAGTAAGTACAAAGAGAATCAATAAAACTTGCTTTTATAAAAATACACTTATGATTGGATACATTTGGAGACAAACCGGTCTATTAACATTTGTATGGCCCAAACATAATGAATATGCATACATTAATCTAATATGTTTTGATAAACGCAATAACAATATGATTCACTGTGCGAAATCTAGGCGATGATAAATAATTGAATGTACACATACCCTGCGTCGTCGTTCCTCAGTTCTATCGGTGGGTACAGTAGTAGCCATTGTTTACACTTTAGTTTGAAACACAGAAACGATTTAGTATTAAAATTATAACAAGTTATAATAATAATTGGGAGACTCCGCAAAAATACCTCAATACCTAACTTAATTTCACCTCAAATTCCACGAATGAGTGAATGGCTGGCCGAAGTTGTAAATAAATTGATTAGATAAATACCGAACTACTTTGACAATGACATTGACAGTTTTGATAACAACACAAAAACCATAAATGTTGCAACATTTTTTAATGGGTAGTTTTGTAGCAATACTCACCCAAAATGTCTGTCATGTCGTGTCAAAGTCATCCTCATAAATGACATGGTTGACAATAACATATGATTTTTTTTCTCTCTCTCTCTCTCTCTTCCTTCATCAGCAGATGTTGATGTTGATTGTCGAATACATTTTCTGAACTTGTTGATTGTGTGAATATTCTGTTTTTAGTTATTTCCTACATTTCGGGACTATGATAACTTTATTAACAGCATAATTTGACTCTATTGTGCTTGCAGTGATTGTTTTCATTTGTGTAACACATGCTCACTTAGTGAATTGGTTATTATATCGATTTTACGGAAGCAGCTATGGACATCATCAAAACACCAAAGGTAAGAGCTTTCAATAGTAGTTTTAGTTGACAAAGGACTTAATTTTAGACTGGTAGAACATAAGTATACTTATCTACAAGATTTACCTTTGTTTTTGTCCATTAAACGTCGATATTAATGCGATATCTTTTCGTAAACATATCGATGCAAGTGTCAATGAAACTCATACAAATAATTAACTATTGACGTGCATAGGCTATTAGTTTTTATTGTTTTAACTGTATTATACATTTGTATTTCTTTAGGATATTCTAACTGTCGTGTGCATCTAGGATAGTGCACTATTAAACAATCATAACATGATTACAATTATTATTAGTTCTTTCTCTAATAAAATCCTATTTTTATTAACCAATTGGTATTGATATAAGTAACTACTATCTTTTATTACAAACCTATATGTATACTAACAAACAAATAAATAAATAAAATAATAATTTATTGCCACATTTACAAGAAAAATAAAAATGAAAAATTATAAATAATTAAGTATAAGTTATTATAATGCAGCAAAAAACTAAACATTATAAAACTATTTGTTCTTTTTGTTTGCTTATCTCTGTAACTACCACTGATTTAAAACATTATGTTTAAAACTGCCTCAGTGGTCTAGTGGTATGTGCATTTGCCTGCCAAGACTTAGGTCCTGGGTTTTTCAAACATGGCTCAGGTTTGAGATCACCAACCCGCATTAGGCAAGCGTGGTGATTACGCCTGAAACCTCCTCACTGTACTGATATCTCCAGTGAGACGAGAGGCCTTTGCCCAACAGTGGGACATTACAAGCTAATACTAAGTTTAAAGATCTTTTTATATATGACAGCCACATTCATATAAGTAAATAATCAATCTTACTCAGAAATTCCCACTGGTATGGGTGCAATGTATTAAAAAATTATTGAACCTATTTAGTATGAACGCTAATTGGATAAAATATATGAAGCTATTAGTATAGTAACTGAATGATAATAATATGATTTAACATTGTTGAGTGAGTCATGTCATAACTCACTTCTTATCATGTGACTTCAACACTAGAGCATTCATCTTTACTCTATTGAATAAAAAAATAAAAATAATTATAGGGCTTTATTCATAAACTTTTATTAACAGCACTTTAGCTATCAAATGGTTTGTCTCTTTCCGACATACGCTATTAAGAAAAGAGCGCAAGAGACAAAACACTTTAAAACACTGTTTTAGTCAAATATCATCTATACTAATATTATAAAGCTGAAGAGTTTGTTTTGTTTGTTTGTTTGTTTGTTTAAACGCGCTAATCTCAGAAACTACTGAACCGATTTGAATAATTCTTTCACTGTTAGATAGTCTATTTATCGAGGAAGGCTATAGGCTACATTTTATCCCGAAATTCCCACGGGAACGGGCACAACGCGGGAAAAACCGCGGGGCGCTGCTAGTTCATGAATATGGCGGCCATTATCTGGTCTAAGGGCCGAAACACATAACCGCGTTGCGGCGCCGCGCCGCTAAAATCGGCGGTTTGCGTTGCGGCGTTGCGGCGCCGCGAAAAAGAGCATTACGGTAGGGTAACCACTAATAAGTTCCTCGTGATTTTTTATTGTGGATAGACGTGTCTTTGCCATGGACAATCGTGAGAAACTTATTGCTTATTTGTTATTAAAAAGACATTACTCTGTTTTAAATAAACGACAAAGAAGATACTGGATACATCCATTTAATAAGGCTATGAATCCCGATGGCGAGTACTTTTCTCGAAAATACAAAGCATTAAAAATAGACGAAAATAAATTTTTCGCCTACTTTAGAATGAGTATATCATCATTTGAAGAGCTACTACGCGGGTTATCAAAATATATAAATAAAAAAAATATTAAAGGAAGGAAACCTCTTACAGCTTTAGAAATGTTGGGCTTGACTGTAAGGTAAAGTAAAACAAATACGTTTTTATTGATAGTTTTTATTGATTAATTACTTACTTGAAGAATACTTTTGGACCAAGAGCCCGTGGACCCCAGACTTTCTTCATTTTATAAAAGCTGAAAGTTTGTCAGCGCATGCTCCCAACACAGGTAAGAACGATGGACCATTATGAAGTTTGGGTTATCGTGGCTTTGGCAGGTAAACGGTACTAAAGGTCAATGGTCGAAAACACCAAGTTGGCCATTGATTTCGATATCACCGTCAAAGGGTGACTTGTACAACTCCTCAAGAGCTTTCAAATGACATAGGTCATGTCACTGTTGAGCAGTAGGATCAGCGTCCATGGCATAGGCCAACTCCAATCTTCGGTGGTCGAAAACACCAAGTTGGCCATCGATTTCGATGTCACCGTCAAAGGGTGACTTGTACAACTTGTCAAGAGCTTTCAAATGGCATAGATCATGTCACTGTTGAGCATTAGGATCAGCGTTCATAGCATAGGTCAACTCCAATCTTCAATGGTCGAAAACACCAAGTTGGCCGTCGATTTCGATATCACCGTCAAAGGGTGACTTGTACAACTTGTCAAGAGCTTTCAAATGACATAGGTCATGTCACTGTTGAGCATTAGGATCAGCGTCCATAGCATAGGTCAACTCCAATCTTCAATGGTCGAAAACACCAAGTTGGCCGTCGATTTCGATATCACCGTCAAAGGGTGACTTGTACAACTCTTCAAGAGCTTTCAAATGACATATGTCATGTCACACAAATCACACTTTTTATTTGATGAATTTAGATCGGTATTTTACACACCTTTAGTACCGTTTACCTGCCAAAGCCACTGTAACCCAAACTTCATAATTGTCCATCGTTCTTACCTGTGTTGGGCGCATGCGCTGACAAACTTTCAGCTTTTACAAAATGACGAAGGTCTGGGGTTCACGGGCTCTAGGTCTATTTAATTAGTCTTTCAAAAATACAATGTTCAAGAACAAACAAACTAAATCATTGTCAACAAGTATGACATCATAACGCTGAAACTAGCGCCACGCTGCGGTGCCGCGCCGCTACAATCGGCAGTGCCGCTACTGCCGATTCTCGCGTCGCGGCGCCGCAACGCGGTTATGTGTTTCGGCTCTAAGTCATTAATTCATTTCGAGTAGGGTAGTGGCCAACTCTGGTGTCGGAGTTTTTAGACTGCCTAAAGGCCTCCGAAATGGTTATTTTGGTTACACATGGTTATTATGGTTTCCCATGGTTATTATTATGGTTATTATGATTACCCGCTAACTGATTTTGTACAAAAGTATAGCTAAGAAGAGCTGTCTATGTAAGCACCTTTCACCAAAACAAAATAAATTAAAAAATATTGAAATCAAATTATTAGTATCCTTACACTTGCTATAACTATAATTTTTAAAACCAGTGTAGGATAAATACGCAAAGAATAGAATATTAAAGCAAAGGCAAAGGTTCAATTCAATTCAATCTTTGTTATTGGCTTCTGCTGACATTTCGTCGCAATTCCGCCAGTGTCAGTGTTCCCGGTAGAAAAAAACACGATGAGTTGAGTAGTATTTTTACTTCTGTTGGCCGGTGGTGGAGAGTTTACCTCCAGGCAGAATCTAGGACAAACACATGACAAACACATTTATATATTGTACTTAAGTTAGGTACTTAAGATTAAAATTAATTGTTTAACTCTATTTAAGACCAATAATAATGTCTGTCCAACTTTTGTAGCATAAAAAATACCCTTTTTTCTTTTCTACACTAATATTATAAAGAGCAAAACTTTGTTTGTTTGGTTGTAAGGCTCAAAAACTAATGGACCATTTTAAAAAAATCTTTCACCATTCGAAAGCTACATTATCCACGAGTAACATACGCTATTTTTCATCCTAAAATTCCCACAGGAATGGACATAACGTGGGTAAAACCGCGGGGCGCTGCTAGTATTTAATATATGATATTCCACATCCAACATGAATGTTTTAGGCTACGTCTTCTCCCGTAATTAACATGGGTAAGGGGGATAGTAAGTGCAATATGTAAATACATATGTTTTTATTTTATGAATCCACACAATATCTTCACAAACTTTTCCAATCTATTGCTTGATATGATGTATACATATTTCCTTAACTCCTTGCATAACATCCAACGTAATTGCATTAGTTATCTTAACTGCAAACCTCATTCCCTCGGACTATTCTTCAATGACGTACTTTTATTATCAAATACAAACAAAATCAACTCTTATCGCCCCCTAATAAGGTCCACTGCACTCCTCTGACGTCACAGGACTTCTAAAGTATCCTGTATGTGTTTGTAAATTCGGAAATTTCACGTGAATTGCGGAAATAGTGCCATCTCTTTTTGTTTAGGTTTTATTTTGTGTTGTTGTCACATTCGCTCGCGCATGCGCCGTGAACTTTTAACCTCTTCAGTATCGTTGGATTTTGAGCTGTATTTGTAGGGTGATAAGATTCTTTGGTATGCTATGTTGAGTGAATGAAATTTAAGGGTGTCGTGATTTGATCCCTGGTTATTGCCAGTCGCTTTCTATCTGTGTCGGGAGCTGTACGGGTATTAAACTTGGCACCGGCTAAGTTAGAAATAATATTGTTAAAAGTTTTCCATAGAATTGACAGAAAAATCTGACTTTAACTCAGTAATATTTTTTTGTCTTACCATGTAGCTAATCTTAACTTTTAAAACTTAGTTCAAAACTTTGATCAAAACTTCGTATTCGCAGTTTTTGTTTTCCAAGCGTATGGGTGATTGAAATTACCGAAATAAATTAAAAAGAAATGGCTCTAAGTTCGCTGTCACCGTCGAACATGCTCGGCGAGCTTGGTCGTCTCGCGAACTGGTTGAAAGGGGACTGCGTAGCACCATCGGAGTATGGTGGTCTGGCGGTTACCGAAAAGGTAAGGTTTAATTAACGGGCAGCAAAAAAGAGGTTCATAATTAGTCGACTTTAAAAAAAAATAGAGATTATCTATGTATGAAGTTCTCGTTTTTAGGGTTCCTAAGTAGCGAAAACGGTACCCTTATAACTTTTCTCTACTCTTAAGACATCTCTCTTTTTCTTTCTGAAAAGAAGATATGAGATAAAATAAGACTAATCATTTGTCTTGACGATCATCTTAATTCCTTTAGTTTCTTTACGCATCATATATTGAGATTATCCTATAGGAAACTCCGGATAAGATATAGAGAAAAAACTCGGTGTAACTAAGTCCATCCACAAATATTGGTTTGGATGATTGAACAGCAGAACACAGCGTTCTGCTGAGATTATATCTCAGGAATCGGATTTGAAAATGTTTTGTTCTTTATGTGGTACATCCAAGAGGAAGGTTAACCGCTTTTTATCCCATAATTCCCGCGGGACCGGGAATTATATAAAAATATTTAATTTACATGTCGCCAGAATAGTAACACTGACACAGACTTTATAAAGAGGTACTTTTCCACCAGAACTATGATGTAGATACTACATCTACGAGTATCTATACTAATATTATTAAGAAGCAAAATTAGTAAGTTTGTTTGTTTGTTTGTTTGTTTGTATGTTCGAGCTAATCTCGGGAATTATCAGTCCGATTTGAATAATTCTTTTTGTAATAGATAGCCACATTCAACGGGAAGGTTATAGGCTTTTTTGCTATTTTTCATCCCGAAATTCCCATGGGAACGTCCCATAAAACCGCGGGGCGAGGCAAGTTAGATATATGATTATTGGTGAATTCCAAGCGTAGTATAACTTAGCCCTCAAAGGCAACCGCAGGATCCTAGTATAACGTCGTAATCGTAACGTTTACTCAGTTAATGAGTATGCGCTGTCCGTCCATTATCTTATCAGTACAAATGTATTTATGTCGTTATCACGGTATTTATCGTCAATTATGACAGCCGCACGGATTTATTGTCGTATTTAAGGCTGGTGGCTGTTTGATGTGATTTGTTTACTTTTAACTTGATTTAATGTTAGCTTTGATACTAATAGGTACCTAGTTCGCGCTTTTAGTAAACGCGGTGTAACTATAAACTCGGTTATACTGTGTTTTGTCCCTTTTGCTCTTCGGAAAATTGCGTATGTCAGAAAGTGACAAACCAATTAATTTGGCCCAGTGTGTCTAGTTACTGTTGGTATTGCACTGTGACTGACGATTGACAGCCGTCGTATTATAAACCCCCAAATAGTTACTGATATATTGATTTCTTCGTTGAGATGAGATTCCTTTGCCCAGCAGTGAGGGGGAGGGTGACATTACATTCTAATATCTTTTATGAAAGTTGAGAAGGGTTCTTCTTCTTTTCGAGTCGAGATGATTATTAAAATTAAATTATATAAGTTTAGACCAAAATTTGGCCAGGTCTATTGCACTGTCATTTGCCCTCCAAACATCCTCCATAGTGCAGGACACGGGGCTGCTCGGGCACTGTAGCAAATGAGGCATTGTTTGGACAGCTCCACACTTGCAGCTATCGTTATCCGAGAAACCCCACCTAACACGGTTTTCTTGGCATCTTGAGAAGGGTTGAGGGTTTAAGTTAATAAGTAAGTTGGAGTAGGTTAGTGACCAACCGTAGTCTTCTTCATCGAGAGGATGGTCAACCCGACCAATCCTGGTGTCAGAGTTATTGAGCCGCCAAAGGCCTCTGACATGGCTCATGTAACGACTACTATCCGTAGAAAGTAACCGGGTCCGACGGCTTAACGTGCCCTCCAAAACCGTAGTGTCGGAGTTTTTGGACCGCCTAAAGGTCTCCGACATGACCTATCGAAAGTTATAAATAGTTCTAAATATTCTTAACGTTTTCATGTTGTGACTTGCAGCATGGTATCCTGTGATAATCTTTCAATTTTCGGCGAAAAGGCAAAGAACCTTGTAGCATTAACAAGATATGTATAATGTTTTAGTAACAAGAAGGTACAGTACCTTTTATTTCAATCGTGCCTGTTTTCTCGGGCCAGATAAAGGTAATTACGACCCGTTTATTATAATATTTGTAACCCCTCGAGCGCTGTAGCTAATGTCGCTATTTATCACGCCCTAGGCGAATAAGGGCCTGACAGACCCACCCTCCTAAGCCGTATCGTTTGGAAGAAACGGTGTTTTACTTGTTTCTGTAGAAAATAGAGATGGACTGGAGTTCTTTTTGTTTTAAAAGTTAGCCGGTGAGAGTTTGATTTTTTTTGTTAAAACGCGCTTATCTCAGGTACTACCAAACCGATTGAATATTTCTTTTCGTAATGAATAGCCACATTCAACGTGAAAGTTATAGGCTATTAATTTTTCCGAAATTCCCACGGGATCGCGCACAAGGCGGGTGAAACCGTGCTGCTGATTTACATATATAGTATATTTTCTTCTCTAATATATAAAATTCTCGTGTCACGGGATGCGTGGTTGAACTCCTCTGAAACGGCTCGACCGATTCTCATGAAATTTTGTGTGCATTTCGGGTAGGTCTGTGAATTGGACAACATCTATTTTTCATCCCGAAATTCCCGCGGAAACAGGTACAACGCGGGTGAAACCGCGGAGCGCAGCTAGTGTAGGTATATATTTTGTGCTAGTACCAACATAAAAGTATTATCGGAGGATTAATCTCCGCTTTGCATTTTATAAGCCAAGTCTTCCTAGTTACGTAATTTGTTTGAACTCTCCATGTCTCCAGAATGCAGATACGTCGCACACTCGTGTTCGGAATTGTCTATGTAAATACATATTTGTATGCATGTTCTGTCTGTCTGTGAAGGAAATTTGTCTTCGTTTTGTGTGTAAATTTTCACACATTTGTCAGAGTGTATTCTTTAGAAGAAAATTGTATTGTGTAAGATTTGTTTCAGTCGCTGTAACAAAAGCTCTGCCACAAATATCTTCAAATTTTGTCTAGGATATTATAGGCCTTAGGTGGTAAAACCTCTGCTATAGTACTTAATATTTGGTTTTATGCTCACAGTACCGTTTCCGTGGGAATTATGGGATGAAAAATAGCCCTAAACCATTCCTCCGAATCACTGTCTATCGGTGAACTCAGCATGTAAAGTTGTTGAGTGGTTTTGTAGATTATCCCGAATGGACAAACATACAGGAGGGACGTTGTTTTTATTATATATAAAGGCAAACGCACACGAACCACAAAACAATACCACCGGCTGCTTTCTTGTTCCTGGGGACGCCGGTGGCCACCACATGCTGCAAGCTGCACAAAATGTTTCATAACAACGGAAAAGCCGATGGCCGGTTTTCATACATTTTATATGAACTCGCCGCTCACGTTTGATCCTAGAGACCACCACACTACAAGCTTCACATAATGTTTGATAACTACAGGAAAGAAGTCAGTTGTCGCATTTTGTAGCCGGTAGTTCGTTTGCGGTGATCCTTACGGTAGGATGGGAGTTAAAAAATACATCAGAAAATACATTGCGGTTAAAAAAAAACAAAAAAAAAAACACTAAATTACTTACATAGAATACAAAACTTGAAAACAATACTGAAAGGCAACAAACAAAATTAAGTTAAGGCGTGACGAAGTTGTTGTTTACCGTGGGATAACTTTACAGAGAGGTGTAACTTCGAAAGGAGTGGTGTAGACAAACTGTCGGGAAAGTTAAGAACGAAACAGCTTGTCTAGATATTGTTAATATACACACTAGCTGAAGAAGTGATCTATTGTAGGACTCGACGATCGATGTTAAAGATCGTTTAAGGATCGCAACGCATTGGAATTGTCAACATAATGACGTTGTCAAAATCTTTTCGTAATGCGTTGTGATTGGTCGATTGAACTCCGCACAACTCCGCTCCACTTCAATGGAAACGCGCATCTGAGCGCAGCGGAACTCGTAGGGCCATATTAATAAATGCGTAGCTATCAAATGGTTTGTCACTTTCTGACTTACGCAATTTTCCGAAGAGCAAAAGAGACATAACAGTGTTTTAGTTACAGATTTATTAATAAGGCGGATAATGTATTGGAATCACATTCCGAGCAATGCAATTGACCTCCTCTCCGCTTCAGTGGAAACGCACTCTTAAGGTATTGCATTCGATCATTGCTCGGATGAGTGGCCGGTACGAAGGGCACGTAATGTCGTCCAACCTATCAAGTCGTCGAATCAATCAAGACGAACTGAGTTACATAAATTATTGATAACTTATTGTAAAAATGTATGGATTGAAAGCGTTGCGATGAAATATCCGGTCAATTTTTAGTCCGCCTAAAGGTAGCTATTTAGAAGTGTATCCGTAAACGTATTAAAGAATTACATTTACGGATACACTTTTATTTTACATTTTTATCTGTCGTTTCGGCTTCTTTACAGGAACCGTGGTCACCGAAGATGTGGTATTCGTAAACGTAGTTTCAATTGAAAATGAGTAGTGTTCGTTTGAACTTAAGAAACCGTGTAACTTACACCGTTGGAATATTGACATATGTCAGTCACATCTCCCTTCTCTGTTCTTATTAGTTCATCTCTTAAAGTTAGTGTCAACAACTGTCGATATAATTTATATTTCTGCTAACTTTTCTGGTGTTCGCTGTCAGAGGTTTTTTGGCAAGCTTATGCGTAGGCAAGGCGGAAATAATATATGTATATTTTTTTTAGATTCATTAATTAATTTCGAGGTGAGTGACCAACCCTGGTGTTGGAGTTTTTAGACCGCCTAAAGGCTTCCTACATGATCTGATGATTGAAACAACTGGGACTGACAGTTTACGTGCCCTCTGAAGCACGGTAACGTTCACATAGAAATGCCACTATCGGCCACCCATTAAAGTAAGGGCCGAGATACACGTTGCACAGGCCACGGTTTTTAATATTTATCTGTAATGGAATTCAGTTTTAATAGATAACCTTTACCGTACCATGCCAACAGTCTTTTAAACACTTTAAAAGCTTTTAAGCTCCCATCGCTACGTTTAAGGGTAAAACAAGAAACAAATAAATAAATAAATTTACCTGGACAAATTCACACACGGTTAATTAGATCCAAATTCAGCTCTAAGCTTGTGTTATGGAATCTAATTACTGATACTACTACATACACATACACAAATACTTTATAAGAATATATAATTGACAGGTTCAATTAAATTCATCTAAAACTTAAATACATACTAAAATACCTTGTAAAACTGAGTAATTTAATTAAGCAACTACAGGTAGTTACAAACATATCAACAACCCTTTCATCCGAGACTAAATCAGATGTAACGACGGTTGACATCTTCAAACCGCTGCTTTAATGAAATTCCGATGAGAACCAAAAGGTGACAAATTTTCCCGAGCAAGTTTTAATTTAATTTGACATCGTCACCTTTACCTACGTGATAAATGTGTGTGAGATGAAATATTGTATATTTAGGCCGGATTGCTCAAGCATTCCTAATTTTATAAAGCGCTTTAAAATGTATAATAAACAAATGACGTCCGTTTTAAATAGTGTTCTATTTGGTGCAATGTAAAATACAAAGAATACAGAAATTCTGTATTCTGAGGTAAAATACAATTTTGAGCGAACAGCATTTGTTTCTTGAATATATTTAGGTACTAAGTAGATATAAGGGTGCTTTCAAATTATGCGTTTCGCGTCGGACCGCTGCGGTGCCGAAGCGGTGCGTTTGTCGTGTTGTGAACGTACGATCGTGTGTTTTCATACAAAACGAGCCGTGCGGCAACAGTGCGTACTAAAATTATTTCGCGGTACCGACGCCGCACTGTTGCCGCACGGCTCGTTTTGTATGAAAACACACGATCGTACGTTCACAACACGACAAACGCACCGCTTCGGCACCGCAGCGGTCCGACACGAAACGCATAATTTGAAAGCACCCTAAGCGTTCATTTAGGAGCCACCCTTGGAGTGGATTGCACAAGAACTGTTAATTTTATTTAACTTTTGTTGTTTTAATTCGTGCAATATAAAATACAATTTTCGACAGATTGCTTTTGTTTCCTGAATATACTAGGTACTCAATACGAGAGATTTAAGAGCTCTGTCCAATCCACCCTTAACTTACTACATAGAATTATACTTTCGCTAAATTAAGTAAAGGGAAGTAAAGCCATTGGTCTAATTAAGATTAACACATGCTTGGAACATATCGAAATGTTGATGTTTATTGAAAAAAGTAAATTCTGATGTGTAACGGCTTTAATAAATAACACGAAAAATAACAAACGCACAAACGGCTCTACCAATTTTTACTAAACATAACTAAGAACTACCGCAAGAAAACTAGCTTTCAAATGAAGAAAACCGCATCAAAATTGGTCCAGCCGTTAAAGAAATACGCTCACACAGCTAACGCATCAAACTTATAACACCCCTTTGCGTCGGGGGTTAAACAAGTCTTGAAAGAGAGATATAAATTCTAACTATACATTAATCTAGCTATCTAGTATATAACAGATGGGCAGCAAACAAACATCCGTCGCAAGGCAACCCCGCTACCATGAGATATCGATCCTTAAAACAACAAATGGCGTAAAAGCCAAAAAGCTACTTTTCAGGAGAGCCAAAAAACTAAAATGGGTAACTTTGTTTCCTCAATATCTCTTAAAGTATTAAAGCTATAATAACCAAATAAAGTTGTATTTTCTTAGAATTTTCATGTGTATAATTATAAAAACCTAATATTGTAGGGCCTATGCTAGTTTCCGAGATAGCATGTCTTTTACTACAAAAAATTTTGCTCTAACTGGCCTTTACGCCGTGAATTTTATACTTTGCAAGTTAAACAGGTTATGCGCACTTGGAGTAAAAGACTTAGGGAACATCTATGTTTGGGTTTTTGAAGAAATAAAAGACAAATAAAATTACCGAATGTATTAATTATTGCAATAAATACAACACAACATTTTGAAAAAGTACCAGTAAATCTAACATTTCGGATCAATGTAGTTATCTAAATTATGCTATGAACGCTATTTTTAGCGAAGAATGAATTGAGAAATTAAATTCAACATGAACATCAACATCAATTAAACAAACACCAACGAAATTGAAAAAAATCAACGAAAGTATTAAATATTGTAATAAAATAATACAAATTTTGAAAAAAATAAAAAGAAATAAGAAAATTTGAAATTTCGTATCAATTTACTTTCGACTAACGACGATATAAAAAAAAATTGAACATCAACTATTATAATTTGGATCGAACTTAATCAAACACTTTCACCTCGTACTGATGTTTACAAACAAATCAGTCTTAAATTTACCAATTACAGTTTTAATAACTAAGTTGCGATTATTATTATTTTATATAAACTAACTAAAATACTATTATTATTAGAATCAGCCTAAATAATCAGTCCTTGCGGTAGAATTTTAATTAGTCTTAGATTGCAGTTGTACAAGAAAATTAAGTATTAATTACTTACTGCATAAAATATTTTTTTTAAATGAGTATTTTCTACCAAACTATCTGCTAGGTAACAAGTTTAATAATTAGTCGACATCATTATTTTCATCATTATCATCTTCTTCATCAGTCTCAATCAGAGTATCTTTCTTATCACCGATGTAAGGTAACTCTAAGTAGTCTTTATGGAACCTCTTCGGTATTTTTTCTGACTGCTTTTGGCAAAGTAATGGTATTTAATTCTTCCAAGTAAGTTTAAGTAATCCAATTCTAATAAAATATTGTCTTTTACGACAATAACGTTTTATATTTGTAAAACTTAATTATATTAAATTGTAGTAAAAGCCTATTTTTGGCATCATTCAATTAATTCGATATAATCGTAAAATGTAATATTAACCACATCACTAAGAAATTAAGTCTTTTACGCCCCAAATTTGCAGTTTTCGATTTTAATATTGGTTATAACGACACAAATCATAAAATTATTGGAATTTTTTCTTAAAAAATATTGGATGTAAGAGCCATTTTTTTGAGAATTTGAACATTTCAAATATACAGATCGATAGAGCTTCAAAAACTGAACACAATGGTATTTTACAATTATAAGTTGGTTGTATTGGTACAATTATAAGTCATTTTGGCCAAAATGGCTTTTACGCCATTTGTTGTTTTAAGGATCGATATATTGGGGTCAGACAAACCTATCACTTACCCATTTTATATACATGTATGTACCTATACGTAACCTATATTGTGAATGTTTGAACGCGCTAATCTCAGGAACTGGGAAACGGGCTCACGAGTAGTAATATTATGCAATGAAAAGTTTGTTTTTCATGACGCTTGTAAAGCTTAGCGGGTTGTTTCAGCTTACGCTTACGCACCAGTAAAGGTTAAGCCTCAACTGAAAAACTAAAAATAAAAAATTTAATAGAGTGAAAAATAGTGAACTTTCAAATAGGTACCTTATTGTAGGTTTGCAAGATCGTAAATGGTAGAATCTACCAGTTTTAGATTGATTTATTTTTGCAGTATTGAATGGGCAAATAATTACTGTCACTACGCGAAGTAATTCTGTGTTGTCAGTATAATTTTCTCATTAATACATTTTAGACGATAATTTAGAGTAATTAAGTTCTTATATCAAGTCTCAGGACACATAATGATATAAGACTCTCTTTTAGAATTTCAGCATAAGCCGTCGGTCCCGGTTACTTTCTACGGATAGTAGTCGTTACATGAGCCATGTCAGAGGCCTTTGGCGGCTCTATAACTCTGACACCAGGATTGGTCAAGTTGACCATCCACTCGATAAGAAGAAGCATAAAGTCTAGATAAAAAATCTAGACCTTTCATCTTAAGGCTCCCAAACAAACAAAATTACTTTTTTCAAATCCAACTGGTAGTTTTAGACATTAATGCTTTTGCTGGTGTATTCCGACAGCTACAATATTATATGTTGCTACGCTAGACGTTAAAAAGTATTATTTTGTTCGGTTTTGCTCGAACATCGAGCAGAAATTTCTGTTCGGCAAGGTTCGTTTTGTCACTGATTAATGTCGGCTCAAATATGTGTGTAGTTACCCTTACGAAGGTGACAGACTCACACAGCCCTACCCACGTTATGTTGAGCCTGTCAGTATTAAGTCTACCGCAACATAACTTAAGAAAGCCCTCATGAAATATGGGACCGTTTCATTGGTGCGTTTTCATTGAAGCGAAGCGCAGCAGTGCGGAACCCAATTTACCCATAAAAGCCCATTAGGATTTGTTAAACAACGCTTTGCAAATCGAAATTATGTGTGCATAAGGTAAGGCCTGGCCTGTCCTTAAAGAAAGGTCAGCTAGCCGGCAGAACCGACGGAATAAAAAAAAAAACCGGCCAAGTGCGAGTCGGGCTCGCTCACGGAGGATTCCGTTCATTAAAAAACGGCAAAAAATCCCTTGAAGTTTTTTTAGTATTTGTTGTTATAGCGGCAATAGAAATACATCATCTGTGAAAATTTCAACTGTCTAGCTATCACCGTTCTTGAGATACAGACTGGTGACAGATGGACGGATGGACGGACAGTAAAGTCTCAGACCCCGTTTTTACCCTTTGGGTACGGAACCCTAAAAACTGAGGCGATATTTCTGTTTATGTATATTTCCATGTACAAATCCGATTCGGCAAAACCGTATCAGTTCAGTGTAATGTCATTGGCCTCTCCATGGTATACACAAAGATTGACTCACACCGCATAAGGATCTAATAAATTCAAGATGTTTGTGAATTGATACGGAATGAATGTGTTCTGATAATGTGACGGTGACGGGCTCGTCTGCTCAGTGGAAGCAGCGGAGTGGAAACTGAGCTCGATTAACATAATGCTTCGAGAATATTCTCCAAGTTTAGAGATGTGAGGGCAGGGTGAGATGTAAAGTTATCGCTTAAGTGTTTTCTTTGTAAAATGTTTAGTTTATTCTCCGAATCTGGAAAACGTAAGGATAACTTCGATCATCTCAAGGAATCTTAATTTCTCTGTAAAGAATTGGGACAGTCCGCTGTATCTGTTATTACTATTTAATTTAATTTTTTGATCTACTAAACTGGTAGGCCTTATCTCCACAAGCAGATTTTTTTATACAAGGGATAGGTATAAGAAGTCTCCAAAATCCAACACCAAGGTTGTCCAAGTTTGGCCAATAACCAATAAATACTTCAACTTAGCTTCTAGCATTGATATACCTATCACCGATCCTCGAATCTACAGCCTTGTTTAAGGGTTGCTTCCCCAAGGGCTTATTCAACCTTATAAACCTATCTGTACTCATTCTTCTTCCTATCTGTTCTATGAAATGAACCCCTCAGAACATCTATGTACTCATCCTCATTATGCTCCCTTCCTTACGGATGAATTTCATGTCACGATTTCGCTTTTATTCCAAGAATTCTCATCTCGCCCTCAGGATGTGATGTCGTTTAATGTATTTCCTCGTCCTTGTTCGAGCTTGTTGATTCTCAGTATAATCATTGTCATTATCTGATACGGAGTTTATTTGTACAGTACTGGTACGGAAGTCGAAACTAAAAGAAACTGTAGTTAGGTAGAATGTTGAGAGGTTTTTACAAAACGTTGCTTTTAGATTTTGGTATATGTACTAAGGTACCTATAGTATATCTAAGCTAATATTTTAAAGAGGTTAAGTTCCACCATTCAGATTTGAATAATTATTTTTGTGACGGGAAGCGACATTCACCGGGAAGGTTATAGACAATTTTTTATCCCGAAACGGGTACAACGCGGGTAAAACCGCAGGCCGTTGCTCTTGTATCTTGTATATACTCTTGTATATGTCTTGTATATAGAGTTGTATTAAAAAAAAATGGTATGTGTCTTTGTGTCTGTCTGTGGCGTTGTAAATTAAATTTCATTACTTGCAACAATAAGTCAAGTTCTCTGGAAATATAATTACTTAAACTTACAAAGTAACTAGTTTTTGTCATGATTTATTACAGAAGCAAACTCACAACAAATCAAATCTACCCGATACAGAATTTATGTAGTGTGAAGTTGCAAACAATATTGACCTTATTTCGAATGGATATAAAGTGTGTTATCCTAGAACAGGTCCCGAGGGAGTTGTGAGATATTGTCCCGGAAATTGCATCCCAACAATATTACACCTTGACGCAGCGTCCGGATATTGATAACTCTGTTATCTAATTGTTTTAACGAAACCATAAATATAAGGTTGTGGCTTATACAAAATGCATCGGTCTCTTTTGTGGAATTTTAGCTGTCTTCTTCCCAACTTATTAATGGAATTAAAGATTTATTCCATTTAAGAGGTCACTCGAACGTTTTCAAACC
The DNA here is from genome assembly GCA_951394245.1 of Cyclophora punctaria. Taxonomy (NCBI): domain Eukaryota; kingdom Metazoa; phylum Arthropoda; class Insecta; order Lepidoptera; family Geometridae; genus Cyclophora; species Cyclophora punctaria. The sequence goes on from OX596186.1 coordinate 7,934,273, forward strand.
TTTTAGCAATTTTTTCTGATGCCTACACTTTTTGCTGGCTCATCCGAAAATAATAGTCACATATCAAGCGTTGGACTACCATCGATGTTTTAGGAATTTAAAGTCTTCACGGTTGATTATAAAAAGTTTCTCATTTTCATTATTACATCTTCAGTGCAATCATTGCCTTTGCCCTGTGGGAGAAAGGCTAGCACTTTTTTCTTTCCCATCCTATTTTCAACTAAGTAAAAAAACTGAACTTCAAAATGTAAAAATAGTGTACGTTTATAATCAAAAGAAGCTTTGTGTGGCTCGCCCACAATTCAAATGGTTGAGTGAACTTATTGCTTGGGCTCAAAGTATTGTCCAACCCATCTCCGGTCGGTAAGAGCAGGTTGTCCCAACCTTTGTGGTAGTGCGAACCCCTAGTAACAACTTTCACTATCTTACATTCACACTTACATTATCTTATACTGTCGTCCGTGGACCAATTAAAGAAACTTGCAAAGAATTCTTGAACTAATTCTTTAATATGTTGTCGTAAAAGTTAAACCAATAAACTGGTTTTTATAGGCAGAACCTGAATCTGCAGCATAGCCCTGCTATTTGAGAAAAAATGCTATCGCCTGTAAGAAAATACTGAAAATACATTTCAATTATAATATAGTTTCATTTGCTCCCTGCGATAGGTTTACGGTCCTGAGATAGGCCAGCGGACCCCCTGGGTTAGGCCTGTGGATCCCACTTTGAGATATTCTGGGTTAGGGGGTTGTGTAAACAACTCCGTTGACAGATAGACGGTCTCGCCCATTCAGATATCGTTGTTTTGTCTGACCCAGACCTTGTCCTGAATAAACTGAAACATGTAGTGTCGACTCCGTTTATTTAGGACTCTCTATTATACTAGCAGAGTCCTGAGGATTCACCCGCGTTCAGGAGTCAGAATAAATACTAACCGGCTTATCCATATTAAACACTCTTGAACTTAAACACTGTTATTAAATGTTTTGTCTCTTTTGCTCTTCGGAAAATAGCGTATGTTGGAAAGGGACAAACCATTTGATAGCTAAAATGCTGGTAATAAGCATTAATGAATGGTCCTAGCAGTTTGAATACTGACTTTTCCCTACTTTCCTACTTGATAATTTTTATAATATAAATACCAAGGCGACTCTAAAGTTATGTTAGGTTATCACACCTACTGAACTGAACCGATTTTTATGTTTGGTACAGACATAAAACCTCGGGAAGAGACTTGAGATACTTTTTCGGAAATTGCGATAGGAATAAGTGGAACGGTGGTAAAACCGCGAATAATTGGTTTCTATGTCGGTATTCGAAGTTAAAAATACATGTCAATTTCATTCTAAAATAGGGCAACAATTTTAACACACATAGCAACACACGTCAACACGTCTTTTATAAAGTTGGTTTGTGTGTTGTCATTTTTTGTCTGCTAAAAAAATGTTGATAAATGTCGCATGAAATATTCTATTTATGTACATTATTAACATTTTGTTGGTCTTATGGAGGCAAGCTGAGGTAATCTGTGAAAACGGTGTAACAAAAAAGATTTATTAAAAAAGTTTTTTGGGTTTATGTTTTTTCAGTTGAAGAGTTTGTAAATATTTTTGTTGTGTCTTTTTTCTTCTACACCGTTTCGTTTATAATTGCGTTTTATTTTTAAATGAATTTCATGACTTATGTAAACAGAGCTACTCAACACAATTGTGTTATCCTTACGATCCGTTCACTTGGAGCGGCTTCGCGATCGCTAAGCTTTTTTTATTGCGTTTTTGAGTTTTGGGAAATCGAAATAGAGTTAATTTGTCATTTTATACTCATTTTTAAATTTGTAATCTTTAAGTGCTTTAACGCGCTCATTGTAAACAAAAATCGTATTCCAATGAACCTCTTTCTTTTTTAAATAGTTCGAAAGTATGCTCTCCATTTGTTAAATAATTTACTCCTCTCTGAGTGAGTCTGTCTGTACGGGTTTCACAATAACGAGCCTGGCTCTACCCCTTGAAACAAACGAGCTATGAAATGTAATATTAATTGGATACTCGGGCCTCAACGCAAACTATTGGCTCACCAAATTGTACCGTAGTTGTCAATGGTCAATTTACATAAAGATCTTCTTGGCTGGTGCAGGAATGGTCTTGGTTGGTTTAATTTCCTTATTGAACAATCAACATTCTATAGAACTAATTGGTTAAAAGAAGCATGCAAACCGAATTAATAACTGTCTTTTTGACGTTGGTTAAAGATGACAACTGACTTAGTAGATTGTAATTTTCAAAATAATAGTAGTAGTGGTAGTAGTATATAGGCCTTATTGATGAATGTTTATTAACAGCATTTTAGCTATGAAATGGTTTTTCCCTTTCTAACATACATTGTTTTCGAAAGAGCATAAGAGACAGAACACTTTATTACAGTGTTTCAGTTAAGGAGCGTTTCTGGAGAAGGAGGTTAGTCTGTAATGTCCTACAAGCTTGGCAAAGGCCTCGTCTCACCGATAGTACAGTACAGTGAAGAGGACGTCGTAATCACCACACTTGCTTACTGCGGGTTGGTGATCTCAAACCTGAGCCACGATAACATGGCTCATTGGCTCGGCTACCATAATTATTTTTGAGCTGTATTTTGATAACACAAAAATAATTATTTATCAAAATACAGATCAAAAATAATTTTAATACAGAAATTGTTTCTCTGTTTCAAATTGGAAGACGTCGCACAAAGGTTCTATAAAAGCGAAGTATAAAAAATAACGAAAGCTCTAATCGCAACAAGTATTGTTTCCATTCGTTATTTGTTCATGAATATTTCATGATGTTGTGTTCATAAACTGATGAATTGTGTACTGCTGCCTACCTGTCAGTAACAAGAAAATACGTTTCATTAATAAGCTTTGAACAATAACAGGGAAAGATAAAATCGATCATAACCGTCATGACTTAGGTTTTGTTGTCTGACTTTAATCAACTGCTGCACAAGTAGTATCAAGCTTTTTTATAGGTATAAGGTTATAGTAGCGTATCGTAAAATTTCGGGATAAAGTGTATCCCATGTGCTATTTTTATATATAACCTATATAGTTGTAAAGTTTCATCCAAATCCGTCCAGCAGTTTTTTCGTTAAAGAGTAACAAACATAGGTACATATTTACACTATTATAAATGCGCAAGTTTGTGAGGATTGATGTACGTATGTTTGTTACTCTTTCACGATAAAACTACTGGACTGATTTGAATGAAACCGTACAGTGATATAGGTTATAAATCACAATAACACATACAGTACATTTTATCCCGTAATTCCCGCGGTAACGGGTACAACGCGGATAAAACCGCGGGACGCGACTAGTATAGCATTATACCTTCATGCCCAAAAGACTGTAAACGCGTCTGTCTTTTCCGTCGTATAATTTGACAAATAAACTCACTGCCAAGAAAACCCTCTTCGTTCAACTTATTACCAACACCTAATTTAGTTCTGATAAGTTTAATCTTCGCATTTAAGTTGAAGGGAAGTCTTTGTTGATATCAAACTCTGTCCAAGTTTCGACTTCGTGACTGAGGATTTAATTGTCATAATTACAGGGTCCTGAAATGGGCGTTTGAAATTTAGGAGCGCTAAAAGGAATTAATTACATGACTGATTTTGAAATCTATTTTATTTCTACTCGTGCAAGCTGTTCTCCATGGGTTTACTTGTTGCGTTTTGTAACCTCATTTTTCTTTTTGTTGTATGAGAATTTTGGAATAGTACATTTCTTATCGGATTTTGCTCTCATATTCAAAAGAGATTTTCTTAAATTAGATTAGTGGTTTTAAACATAAACGGGTAAAATCATGAGGCTTAGTCAGTATATTTTTTAAGTATTTAATAATCTTCAACTACATTTACTTTCCCTACACCTACGTAAGTAACGCTTTTTATAATTTTCGTCAGAAAATATGCTTTCTTTTTCTCAAGTGAAATCTTCCATAAAAATTGAGAAGGTAACAAGATTTGACGGAAAAATATGAAATCACGACATTTTGTCAACGGGCGAGAAGCAAAATCGTGTGTAATTCATCATTGTACGCCGGGAGAGCAATGAATCACAGTGCGAAAAGAAATTCGCTTACTAAGGCTAAAAATAATTTGGGCAAAGAGAAGCTTGAAAAGGATATTCAATGAGTGCTTTTGGAGTTCATGTTTTGTTTTAAACCTCAAATCTACGAGTATATCTATACTAATATAATAAAGCTGATGAGTTTTTTTGTTTGTTTGTTTGAACGCGCTTATTTCAGGAACTACCAATCCAATTTGAATAATTATTTTTCTAATGGATAGCCACATTCAAAGGAAAGGTTATAGGCTATTTTTCATCCCGAAGTTCCCAAGGGATCAGGCACAACGTGGGTTAAACCGCCGGGCGCTGCCAGTGGGTTATATTATAAACAGAGACCGCAAAAATTTGCGACATTGTTCGCAATAGTGTGGACATGACTTCAAAATTAATTAAAATGTTATTCAATTAATGAATAACTTACATGACATATATTTCATTGGTAGTCAGTAAGTACAACGTTTTGTTAAAGTATATTTATTAAGGCAAACTGTCAGTATTTTTTTCTACATTTTCGGCAGACAGTCGTTTTTTCTTTCTTTTACGTTCGTGTTTAAAATAAGTATCGTTTTCGTAAATATTTATATACAATAAATAAATAAATAATAGACTGACAGCAGAAAATTTGGAAAAAATAAGTACTGACCATTTTTTTTAATAAACCTATACTTTAACAAACTTTTGTATTTATTGACTAGGAATCAAATTATATGTCAAGTAAGAAATTAATTAATGAATAATATTTTGATTGATTTTGAAGTCATGTCCACACTATTGCGAACAATGTCGCAAATTTTTGCGGTCTCTGATTATAAATGACGATGCAATTCATCGCATTACTGAAAAAGAAAAGCAAATAAGCTCTCTGTAAGCTCAGTAGTTAGTTAGTTCGAGTTGTTTAGTTACCAACTTTGATGTTGGAGTTTTTAGACCGCCTAAAGACCTCAAACATTTCAATAGTAAAAACAAAAAATACGCAGAATCACCCATAGACATTGTTTGAAAAAACTGTTCTATTTTATATTACAGAAAAATATTTAATTATAACACAAAAAGTTGTTTGATATTAAATCTCCTTTCTAAGAATTTGATGAAATTGTTTGACTTATGATATTAACTTCGCCCTCGGTGGACGAGTCACCCACAATGTATTCATTGTGTTATATAACGGTACTACCCGCGCCCCGGGGTGTTACCCGCGTTGTACCCGTTCCCGCGGGAATTTCGGGATAAAATGTGTCCCATATGTTATTCTGATGTTTGAATTGTGAAGTCGTTTAAAAAACAGATTTGGTTATAAGATAGGAGAAATATTATTAAAGTCTCACACAGGGTGCATTTCTATTGGAGCGGAGCGGGATTGTACGGAGCTCGATCGACCAATTACAACGCATTAAAATTGACATAAAAGGCATTGACATTGTCAAAATCATTGTGATTGCTCCATTACGCTTCAATGAACCGCACCCTAAATAGTTTATTCTTAAAGGAGAAAGATTGAATAGGAAAATTATAACCAGCTAACCTGTAGCGCTCGTGGCGCAGTCTGACTCAGCGATGTTAGTTCTTTGCGATTGTTAAGCAACGTGCAGCTCGACCCCTACTTGGATGGGTAGCCAAGCCAATAGCGGCATTTCTGTCTGAGCGCTACCGTGCTTCGGAGGGCACGTTAAATTGTCGGTCCCGGTTGTTTCAATCGTTAGACCATGTCAGAGGCTTTAGGCGGTCTAAAAACTCCCGACACCAGGGTTGGCCAACTAACCTACTCGAGCTTTCTTTCATGTTCTTGCGAAGTAAACTAAGGAAGGAATCGTCGGAAATGACAACTTCCATATGAAACGAAGACTTTGCTACACTTGGCACCAGAAGGGCACATACGGTTTCCATCTTTCCATTCTGAAATAAAATCTATACTAATATTATAAAGAGGTAAAATATGTTTGGCTATTTGTATATTCGAGCTAATTTCGGGAATTACCTGTCCGATTTGATTAATTCTTTTTGTAATAGATAGCTAAATTCAACTGGAAGGACATAGGCTATTATTCATCCCGATATTCCTACAGGCACGTGCACAATGGGGGTAAAACCGCGGGGCGCTGCTAGTTGTTTAATATGTGAATGGCGTGCTTGGTAGCTATTCCTTTCTAATACACATGTGAGTAGTTCGTTGATTTGTGGGTATATATTGAAATTGTATTGAAAGTGAACCAAACTCATTATTTCTTATAATCGCTCTTTTTCCTTTGAATATTTAATGGTTACTTTTCATATTGACAAGCCCGTTGGCACAGTGGCAGTGAGAGCGCTTACTGTGTCGGAGTCAACAATATGTGAAGACATAGTTGTTGGCGACGACGTCTGGGTGTCAATTATATATTCTTTTAAAGTATTTGTGTAAATATATGTAGTAGTATCAGTTAGTTAGATTCCATATTACAAGCTTAGAGCTTAGTTTGGGTCTAATTAACCGTGAGTGAATTTGTCCGGGAATTTTTTTTTCAATTCATCGGTTCTATATTGCACTCGTATTGGTCTAGTTATGAAGTTTATGCCTGAAGTTTATGTTGCTGACATTATATTATAGCAGTGCCTTTACCTGCGGTTTTACCTGCGTTGTACCCATTTGGGTTATAGTTATATTAAGGACTAGAATATTAAAACAAATAAGTAGGTACAATAAAAATAAAGTACAAATTTGTTTTGTGACAGCTTTTTTATAATATCTTGTTTTCTCCATGTCAATAGAAATATAAACACGTCAATACGATCCCAACCATTTTGAAAACTTTCAGAAACATTTCTCGAATATCTCGAAAATAATATTCTGAACAAATCGTTCTTTTCAACGTTATATTAAATGAAATTTGGCCTGAGAGCGTAACAGATGCTTTAATAAGATTACGAATACAAAGAATTTTGTTTTTTGTGTTGAGAACGATTTCTTGCGACGGTACCAATGAAAGATACCTAACAGAGGAACACTACAAAAGGCTTAAAGCTTACTAAAGGTATTAATGAGATACAGAAAAACTCAAGGTCATTGATAGTAAAGAAAAACAAAATATACAAGAATGTCATCTTATTTGCGCTCGTGGCGTAGTTTGACTCTTCTTCATCGAGTGGATGGTCAACCCGACCAATCCTGGTGTCAGAGTTATTGAGCCGCCAAAGGCCTCTGACATGGCTCATGTAACGACTACTATCCGTAGAAAGTAACCGGGACCGACGGCTTAACGTACCCTCCGAAGCACGGAATCATCTTACTTTTCGGGCAATCAGGTGATTCAGCCTGCAATGCCCTGACCAAACTGAGGACAGTCTCACAAAGTGATTTTTGTGAGATATCCCCACCGGGAATCGAACCCGGAACCTCCGGATCGTGAGCCGAGCGCTCAAACCACTAGACCACGGAGGCTGTAGTTTGACTGAGCAGTGTTAACGCATTGCGGGTTTTTAAGCAACGTGCAGCACGGCCTCTACTTGCATGGGTGGCCGATAGTGGCATTTCTATCTGAGCGCTACCGTGCTTCGGAGGGCGCGTTAAATTGTCGGTCCCGGTTGTATGAATCATCAGACCATATTGGAGGCCTTTATGCGGTTTAAAAACTCTCGACACCAGGGTTGGACACTGACCTACTCGAAATTACTTTTATCTTATTGTCATGTTCATATTCCCATCTCATACCTTTTGATATTATTACCGCGAACCAATTATTACTTATGGTTGGCCATTGACCTATTCGAACTTACTTACTTAACCGGGAACCAATAGCGAAGTTAATAGCTTTTTTAAAGTCCACTGTAAGGTATAAGTACTTGAATGTAATAAATCTCATTCAAAGTTCGCCCCTGCCTAAACAGGGTAGTACTCATAAAGACGACTTCAATTCGAAAGCAATTGCTACCTGTTTACTTGACTGCAAATTACCTTCATCATACATTTTACAAAGTCAAACTATCCATTCTACTAATATTATAAATGCGAATGTTTGTGAGGATGTATGTATGTTTGTTACTGTTTCACGAAAAAACTACTGGACGGATTTGGATGAAACTTTACAGTAATATAGGTTATACATCAGAATAACACATGAGACACATTTTATCTCGAAATTCCCGCGGGAACGGGTACAACTCTCGTCTCTCGCGAATGAAACTTTAAGTTGTGAGTTTGCGATACGAATTCGAAAACAAACTATTGAATCTTCATTCCCGATACTTCAATTTTCCTATACGAATCCCTTCTGGTACGTGGGCAGAATATCAAGCGGCTCTTGTGGAAAATCTCTGCTGTTTGTTGGAAAAGTGTACAAATGAAATGTCTTTCAAAGCACTTTTTTTTTTTATTTATTTGTTAAGTGTTTAAGGGTGCGTCTCCATTGAAGCGGAGCGGAGCTGTGCGGAGCCCGATTAACCAATCACAGCGCGTTGAGATTGTCAAACAACGCATTGACATTGTCAAAATCTTTTCGTAACGCATTGTGATTGGTCAGTCGAGCTCCGCACAGCTCCGCTCCGCTTCAATGGAGACGCACCCTAAGGGTGCGTTTCCCTTGAAGCGGAGCGGAGCTGTGCGGAGCTCAACTGACCAATCAATTACGATGGAATGTGTTACGAATGTTTGTAATACATTTAGATTTGACGATGTCAATGCATTTGACAATCCCAATTGGTGAATCTTTCCGCTCCGCAACTCCGCAGCCGCTTCTATAGAAACGCACCATAATATACTTTTTCAAAGATTTTTTCAAAAGGAGTTTCTTAAATTTATTTTAACCTAATTAATTAACCTAATATTAATTAAATTAACCTACTTTTTTTAGTATAAACTAAAACAATTTAAAAGCGAATTTAACTACAAGCCTTAATCATCCCCCACTCCAGCGGATGTCATTCCAACCCCGACCCAATCCTTGAGATTACAAACTCCTTTCTTATCTCGGACATTTTCACTTTAAAATAGTCACAAAGCCTCTTTGAAAACTGACAAGTGACACGATTTAATTGTGTGTAAATTTTTGACATATTTACTTGTCTTATTTTAATTGGTGAATTTTCCCGTACTATTTTTAATTATTTAGTTTACTTTTAGTTAAATAATAAATGAAGAGTCTTAGAGACAAGGGAAATAAAACTTGTAAATGTCACAAGACACCGCAATACTACGTCGCAACCTCAGGATGTGCGGACGATGATGCGGCAGTCGCCTGTTTACCTGATAATTTCGTTCCGAAGCACAGCGGACCCATCCTTTTCGACTACCTGAAGGATCGCGAACAACAACATGAACAGATTCTACAAGATCTCGCCTCAATCGCCTCAAACATCAACACAGACAACGATGACAAACTAAGAAAAATCAGCAAAACTTTACGCCTACAAATAGAGCAGAACCAAAAGGATATAGATTGCATCATTCACGAATGTAACGGTTCAACATTGCCTCTATCAAAAGACGACCGAGATACCGCTCTTAAGAAAATCTATACGTTGTTCAACGACCGTATCAACGACATATCTACTTTTAAAATAGAAGCTCTAAGATTGGAGAGAGAACGTGCGGACAAAGTGAGGAATATTATCAGAGATCATTTTCAAAACCTGATCGCTGTGGGACATCGGTCTCCTAAAGAACTGTTGCACGAATTTGATCAAAAAGTGTATGAAATAAATCAACAACTGTTGAGTAACACCAGAGCTTTCGTGGAGTTAGAAGCCCAACTGCGAGTACAAGCAGAGGAGTGTGTGGTACGCGGGAAGTCGGCCATCAATCAGCTCTGCCTGGGCATCGAGATGAGTCGCAACCACAGCGCGCTGCCCTGGCCTCGCAACGAATCCACTTCACCTATGAGAACATCAAGTGCTTCAGAAAAAGGACGTGAGTCAAAAGAGAGCATCGGCCTAATTATTAAAACAGTCGAAGATATCGATGGACGCGTAGCCAACCTAGTTCAAACTTACAAGTCAGCTGTGATGGAAGTTTTCGCTGGATTCTATGACAAACTTAATGATTTAGGAAAGGATTTGGGAGCCACTCATCATTTCCAAGACTCAAATAAACATGGCGATAAACTTCACCAACTAAGATCGTTAATTGACGATGTCTTACAGCACCTATCAACTAGCATTCGTAAGAAATATAACATCACAGCAAGAGATTTATCCGAAGAGTCGGGTAATTACATGATAAATATGCAAAAAAGTTTATGGTCTCTAGGGGAATGTTTACGGGACACTTATACTATATTGCACGACGCTGGGCATTTATGGGATGCACACATTCTACGACAAGCATTGGCCCAGAAATTAACTACTGTGATAGTTGAAGATCTGTTGACTAATCATGATAGTATCGAATTGGCTAACGAAGTGGAGTTTAATGTTGCCTTAGAGCAGTTGAGGACTGCCTCCGATGAAGACAGACTGAAACAGGTTTACACCTCTGTAATCGCGATGCTCGACAATAAAGCTAAGATGTACACCTCACACAGCGAGGCAGAACTGGGCCGTTTGGAAGAATTCATGCAATTGCCACCAATATTTTCAAAAATTTTACTTTCAGAATTCGATTGCTTCCTAGAGGTTCATCCCCGTATGCCACTTCAAACCGGCAATGTTATACCTACAGCTAACCTGGCGGGCACGGCTTCTCCGAGATCTGCTCCAACCTCCACAGAGTCGCCACTTCCTCGCGCAATTCTGCAGACCGAACTGCAAGAAGTGGCTTTAAGAAACTGGCGGAATGGATTTCTTGAGACTTTTGCTAGTAATGTATCATTAGTACCTGAAGAACTGAGACGTCAAGCCCAGTTGTGGGTGGAAGAGGTCGCGAGAGCTCTTCATATGAGGTATTCTCTCAAGATGGTGTCACACAGCATCCGACTGGAGAGAGTGACTGCCGCTCGTGACCTTCGCCTTGCAGAGCTTCGCCAACATGAAGACAGGCTGCAGTCCCATTTACTTGCCATCAATGAACTCATGACGGCCGTTCCTAATGAAGCTGTAGAGTTCTTGACAACGGACTCCCCCTATTTATACCCAATTTTTCAATGGGTAGAACAGTTGAATGCCGAGTTAGAGAACTACGATTTACACGACGATGAAAACACAGAAGTTGTAACGCTTAAACTTAAAAGTATAGCACCTAGACTGCTCAAACACCATGAGTTATTTGAACAATCATTAGAAATTGCCATTGCAGGGTTTAAAAACCAGAGTGAGTTTCGAATTCAAAATGCTCGTATATCAAACGTTCGTTTTATGTCGCAGATAATATTGTTCAGTGAAGGAGGTCGGTATTCTGCACAGGAAGGTCTTAAGACGACTGGAGCGCTGGCGAAAGGAGCCGACATGCTTGATACGTGCCTCGTGAAAGTCGTGGAGGCCCTCAACCAGCGGCGGAACGAGCTGTTAGGGCTGGTAGACATTCAATCGGGCGCACTGCAGAAAATTATTGACGAATTTACTGGCAAAGCTAAACCTGCCAAAGGAAAGGGTGGAAAAAAGTGATTTTTCTTTCAAAGTCAAATCTAATATTTGTAGCTACTTTAAGTTTTCTTCAAATAAAATAGAGTGCACTTCTGCCTGTCTAATTCACTCACTGAATTCGTGTAAGCAGCCGTCCTCCATAAAGTAAAAGGCCTTTGAAAGGAGTGCCTCATTACTTCCCTCCAGACAGCTTTGTGGTCTGTAAAGTATAGGTTACTCGAGAGGGACACGTCATGGTCTCGAATGTATTGCGGAGACGTTATGTAATGTGGTGCAACGTTCTTATGTCTGTGTATTTTGATAGAACGGTTACCTTCAAATTGAGGAAAATGTACAGTAAATAAAACACTTATGATTTTAATATTTCTTTCATTAGTTATTTAAATAGAGAATGTTGAGGGAGGAATGTTTCAAATGGGTGTCATAACATATGTCCGTTAAAAAGATAAATACAAAGCGTTATTTCAAAAATTAAAGGACATTCTGTTGAAGTTATTCTGGCGGAAAATAGATAATAACAATTTTTTATTTCCTTACGTCTGTTCAGAATGACATTTTGTGTTACGTTTAACTATGCTATAAGTATTTTAAAATTAGCTTTGCACAAAGAGTCCAGTCAATGCTCATTTTCTTATGTTTCTAATCTCCACGTTACTTTTTTTAAGAACTGAAATACTTAATTAAAGTATTTTAAAGTAAATCTACGTTCGTGTTTACCGTTACCGTTCGGGGTGAAGTGTGTCGGTCGTCAGGGGATTCTCTTAACGACCGCAAGAGTTTTATTACCAGCCCCACTTGATTGGGAACCCGAGATTCCTTCCGATCGATACGGATCACACTTTTCAACGTTTAAGTATTCCATTTCTTCAAGAGCCATTCGTAAAGATAAACAATCTAATTGGAAAATATTGCGAGTCGTACCGTGAAGTTTTAAAACAGTTTGGTCTTTCTCAAATGGAGAGAATTTAATTGAAATTTCTCGTAATATTGTCACAATATTAATTTGCTGTGACCTCTTTGGGGAATATTTAAAGTTTCTCAGGAATGATATTGCCGACCTAGTTGGCATTATGTAGGTGCGTACTTGGAGTGCCTCTAAGTATGCCAGTGTGCTCTCAGACATGCCAGCTATGTGGAATCCTTGAACTATTATCGTAATAAATACCGGTTTATTGTAAGCTTTATTATGTGCTAGTTTTCAGAGCCAAATTACAGCTTGTATTTATTACTTAATATTTCGAATTCTCATTGTGAACGAATGGCTTTCGCCCTGCCGTAGGTTCCAAGTTTTGTTTGTTACCTATACTCCAGTAGATAGACAGGTTAAAATCAAATTGTAAAAACTAAAAGTCATAATAATCCTGCAATAATTTTTATACTATTGTTATCAAGCTGAAACTTATCTGTTTCACAAAATACTGTTGATTTTTTTGTGATTTTATCTAAGCTTCGAGTACGTATATTATATTATGTTGGTGTGTGTTCTAATATTGTAATAATATAATATATTTTAATACCAAACCACTCACGGTTAATTAGACCCAAATTAAGCTCTAAGCTTGTATTATGGAATCTAACTCACTGATACTACTGCATATACATACACAAATACTTTATAAGAATATATAGTTAACACACAGACGTCGTCGCCAACAACTATGTCTTCACATATTGTTGACTGCGTTGAATCGAACTCGCAACCCCCGGTACACAACACAGTAAGCGCTCTCACTGCCACTGTGCCAACGGGCTTGTCAAATTGGGTAACGTGACTAGATCTTTTTTATGAATACTTCCAATCACTGTACCGTAAAGTTGATCATCACTAATATAAAAAGGAAAATAAAATGGTTATGAAAGTAAGACATACCCAAGGCCGTAGTCTGTAATTCAAAACGTGACGTTTGAACTGGATCAACTAACACGGCCTTGCGTTAAGTAACAGCTGCATTAAAGGGAATTGGAGACTTTAACTTGAGTTGTTGTGTTCGGCACGGAATAGTAGAGGAGGGCGAAACCACTGCTTGTGGTTACCGTGCGTAACGCATTCCTAAATGTATTGTTTTATTAAGAACTAGCTTTTGCCCGCGGCTTCGCTCGCGTGGAATTTAGTCTGCCGCATTAAGTTTCGTAATAAGTTATTTATAAAAACTTTCATCCCCTATTTTATCCCCTTGGGGGTAGAATTTATCAAAATCTTTTCTTAGAGGATGCCCACGTCATAGTAGCTATATGCATGCAAAGTCTCAACCCGATCGGTTTAAAATTGACAAAGTTTCATACAAACTTTCATCCCCTATTTTATCCCCTTGGGGGTAGAATTTATCAAAATCCTTTCTTAAGAGATGCCCACGTTATAGTAGCTATATGCATGCACAATCTCTGCCCGATCGGTTTAAAATTGACAAAGTTTCATACAAACTTTCAACCCCTATTTTATCCCCTTGGGGGTAGAATTTATCAAAATCCTTTCTTAGAGGATGCCCACGTCATAGTAGCTATATGCATGAACAATCTCAGCCCGATCGGTTTAAAATTGACAAAGTTTCATACAAACTTTCAACCCCTATTTTATCCCCTTGGGGGTAGAATTTATCAAAATCCTTTCTTAGGGGATGCCTACTTCATAGCAGCTATATGCATGCAATGTCTCAGCCCGATCGGTTTAAAATTGACAAAGTTTCATACAAATTTTCAGCCCCTATTTTATCCCCTTGGGGGTAGAATTTTCAAAAATCCTTTCTTAGTGTGCACTTACGTCACTTGAAGAACCTTCCTGCCAAATTTCATGCTTCTAGGTGTAGCGGTTGAGGCTGTGCGTTGATTATCAGTCAGTCAGGACTTTGAATTTTATATATATAGACTAGCAGCGCCCCGCGGTTTTACCCGCGTTGTGCCCGTTCCCGTGGGAATTTCGGGAATTTTTTTACATAAAAACCTTCCTCTTGAATCACTCTACCTATTACAAAAAACCGCATCAAAATCCGTTGCGTAATTTTAAAGATTTAAGCATACAGACAAACAGACAAACAGACGCGACTTTGTTTTATACTATGTAGTGACTAGCAGCGCCCCGCGGTTTCACCCGCATTGTACCCGTTCCCGCAGGAATTTCGCGATAAAAAGTAGCCTATGTCCTTTCTCAGGCTCTGGACTAACTGTGTGCCAAATTTCATTCAAAACGGATCAGTAGTTTTGGCGTGAAAGCGTAACAGACAGACAGAGTTACTTTAGCATTTATAATATTAGTTAGGATTACGCTTTTTCTGTTTTTCCAGTTGTACCTTTTACCTTTTATCAGTGGTACCTTTTGTCTGGAAATGAAACGTAGAGAGCATATGTCCATGTCCAAAATAATTATTTAAATACTTTAAAATGTCAGTTACATTTTAAACGTATTTTCAGTTCAAAATGAGTAGTGTTCGCTTAACCTTAAGAAACTAGTATACATACTTAAATATCATCAAAAATTGGTTAAATGGTTAGGTAAGCCTTAAAGACTCATTGACCTAATCAGAAGAAGTAGTTGGGGTGTGGTACCGTAAAGGACTAACAGTATTACTTTCGCATTTCAAAGTAGGGTTCAACTTAACTACATCAAGGAAACATCAGAGAATTAAAAACTAAATTTATAATTATAATGTGGCAAAAGTTATGGAAGCAAAGTTAAAAAGTTATAACTAGTCGTGCATATTAACAGTTTAAGCCCGACACAAACAAGAGAGGTATTCAAAGTTTAACAAGCCTGTGTATAGCATGACTTTACCCGCGTTGTGCCTGTTCCTGTGGGAATTACGGGATGAAAATAACTTGATATCGGCCTCGTGAATGTCACATATTTTTTTCTGCAAATCCGACGGCAGTTCCTCTGAAATAAATGGTAGATTCTGATATTAAACCTTACAAACAAAGTTAGAAACTTTACCTTGTCATAATGGTATAGATAGACAATAACGTACAATAGATTATTATGACTTGTAAAGTGTCTAGTCGAGGAAATAGTTGGAGAATGCGTCAAGTCCAAGTTTGTTGATTAGTTGTCAATACAATAAGTTAACGGTGATGTAACAACATTTTAGATATCAAATGGTTTGTCCCTTTCCGACATACGGTATTACCAAAGAGTGAAAGAGACAAAACACTTTAAATCAGTGTTTTAGTTAAAGAGCGGTTACGAATAAGGTGATACATCTTTTAACTGTATGTACTTATCTTGTTCCGTGTTCTTTTGTTATAAGATGTTGATATATTCCTTTATCAAAAGGAAACTATCTTATACCGTTATATTTTACTACTGTATTCTGTGATCCATTACCAATATATAAACAAACTAGCAATGCCCCGCGATTTCACCCGCGCTGTGCCTGTTCCCGTGGGAAGTTCGGAATTTTTTATACATATAAATCTTCCTCTTGAATCACTCTATCTATTACAAACAATCCCCATCAAAATCCGTTGCGTAGTTTTAAAGATATAAGCATACATATGGACAGACAGCGGAAAGCTACTTTGTTTCATACTATGTAGTGATAAAATAGTAACAGGAAAATAACCTATATAAATATTTACTGCTGTACAAACAATAAACAGTATTATGTAGTTTCATCTTTCTTTTATCGTCCTTTGAATAAATTGAAAAGGTATATGCGTTTATGGTCGTGTATTTTTAGAGAAATCTGCCTTATAGTGTACCCTTTTGGCTTATAGGCCTATACGCTATTCCAAATATTCAATAAGTTTGGTGCCAAGGTTGCAATAAAAGAAGCTATAAGGAAAACGTTGGGGAACTCCTGAGAATATTGCTTTAAGGCCAGCTCCGAATTGAAAATTATTTTTTACTATGTAGTTCTTAAATTTGCAATAGCCTTTGTTTTATATGGACTTGTGTTTAGAGAATTTTGTTCAAAAATTTTGCTATGAGTTGTAATTTAACACTGTACTGATATCTTCAGTGACACGATAGGCCTTTGTTCAGGTATAGGTAATAAATTATAGTATCAGCTTAAGGTACGTTTCCATTCAGGGTTCGCTCCGTAGCGGTGCGGAGCCTGATTTGCTAATACACAGCGCCTGTCTGTCCCTATGTATACTTAGATCTTTAAAACTACGCAACGGATTTTGATGCTTGTTTTTAAAATAGATAGTGTGATGCAGGCGGAAGGTTTATATGTATAACGATTTCCGAAATTCCCACGGGATCGGGCACGATGCGGGTAAAACCGCGGGGCGCTGTCAGTTACACGAAGCTAATTTAGCTTCGTGGTCAGTTACTAATAAAACATTCAGTGCAAAAGGAGCGATGCCTAAATAAAACTAACCACTTACTATAATAAGTAATGTCCATTTTGAATTGGCACTACGTTTACGTATACACTTCGCTCGTGTCATTCCTGTAAAGTGAGTCATATGTAGGGTTTATTCGTGTGTAAGTTAGTGTAAGGTCGCGCAGTAACCTTACGGCTCGATAAATAAATAATTTGCTACAACAATAACAGGCAGAGTTCGGGTTTATTTTTAGTAACGCCACAGAGCGCGGATCTCAATTAATCCCTTTTAATATTTGATATTGCGGCCATGTTCTGTAGAAAGGGAAAGCGTGTTTTAGTTAGCTATATTTGTTTTTATGGGAAGGAAAGTGCTGAAATTATCAAGGTTACTCGATGTCTGTACTAACGTAATGAGGTTGAAGAGTCTGTTTGTTTTGTTTGTTTGAACTTGGTATCTTTGACCTACCAGACGGATTCTAATTTGTTTTTATTGGATACCCCAATTCAAAAGCAATGTTTAAAAGGTACTGATAGACGTGCTCAAAAAAAGCATGCTAATAAGCTTGCTTAAAATTAGCATGCTCTGCAAACTGTTCACATTTGCCAGAAATAAGCATGCTTGTTTTAATTAATTACATCAATTAATTGCACAAAACATGTTCTGACGTGCTCATTACTAGCGCATGCTTTTATTGAGCAAGTGCTCATTAGTAGCACGTGTGTAATGTAATGAGCATGCTTATTTAGACCATGCTCAAAAATCAAACAACGTTTGATTTTCGAGCATGCTACCTAAGGCGCGGGTAGGGGGGGGGGGCGTGATCCGAGCACGTCAGAACATGTTTTATGCAATTAATTGATGTATAATTAATTAAAACAAGCATGCTTATTTCTGGCAAATGTGAACAGTTTGCAGAGCATGCTAATTTTAAGCAAGCTTATTAGCATGCTTTTTTTGAGCACGTCTGTCAGTACCTTTAGGCTACTTTTATTCAACGGGTAGAACGCGGGTAAATCCGCGCGGTTATCCTCGGAGGAAGCTACTCATACTAGTTACTCAAAAGTGTGTTTAATTTTGGTAAAAAAGTAAGTTCGAGTAGGTAGTGGCCAACCACCGTCGCGGAGTTTTTTTGACCATCTAAAGGCATCTGACATGGTCTGGCGATTGAAAGCGAGACCGACAATTTTCTGTGCCATCCAAAGCACGGTATCGCTCACATGGAAATGCCATTACCGGCCACATCCAAGTAGGAAACGAACAGGTATTAGGTGTGTATGTGCAAATTCTAATTCTATTATAGCAATAAAAGTAATTCAACATCTGCTACGATCATTAAGTGATACTATAGCACATCGGTAATGGTTTCTCGGTCTTAGCCGAACAGAACACCGCACATATTTAATCAAATTACCTGTACGGATACATTTCTATTGACCTCGGTTAGGAAATCTATTAATATTTAAGCATAGTTTGATTAAATATGTAACGTTCATTGTATCGAAGTTTTTCGTAGCAATCGCCTACTTGTTAACTGACTTTAAAAAAGGAGGAGGTTTCGCGATTCGACTACGCTTTTTTTCTTTTTTAATTGTTTTTGCGGATAACTTCTTTGTTTATGAACCGGTTTGATGATTCCTTTTTTTGTTGAGAGGGAGATATTCCAACGGTCGCCCAACTGTAACTTATGCAACTTTAAAATTTGTCAGAATGTCGTCTAAATCTATATATATAAAAATGAAACCCGTTTTCCTTGGTCAAGGCATCACGCGTGAATGGCCGGACCAATTTCCACGGTTTTGCATTCGTTGGAAAGGTCTCGGGCTCCGTGAGGTTTATAGGGAATAAAAATCTCAAAATTCTCACGGGAACGGGGGCGCTGCGGGTGAAACCGCGGGGCACAGCTAGTAGATTATATCTATCATTTTAGTTTCTACTCTCTTGGGTGCCCGACTTAGTGGCGCAACAACGGTGTCCTAATGAGAAAAGAACCTTTAATATGAATTTAAAACAGCAGCACTCATATTTCCCGCCCTCGGGCCATTAGCCGTTATCCCACCAATGAAGTAATTTCCTTCAAATTCTCTCTATAAAGTTGAAGCTTATCCGAGCTATAAAATCCCTCCCATTTATACAGTAACGATGGAACGCCGATATATTTTTTCTGTAGATGGCCTACATTTATTCAGCCTTCCGAATATTTGAACAAAATGGACAAAAAAGCATTTTTACAAATAGGGATGTATAGTAAAAATAGTAGAATCTCTGAGTGGTGTGTCATTAGTTTTAAGAGATGTACAAGCTTTTGGATAGTATTCGTTTCTGACAAATAAATGATTTATTGTATACACAACAAAGCTTATTTTAAATTAGCAAAATTGGGTCTTGATAAATAGTACTTTATTATCAGTCCCTGATATTTGAATTACAATTGTTTTCGAGGGGTCCGTTTTGTTTTGTTTCTCATTCTATTAATACCTAACACGCAAGTATTCCTTTGTCAGTCCGCATATTAGCATCACAAAGCTGTTTGTACATCAAAAACATTTCAATGAACATTTATTGAATATTTTATTTTTGACTGAAATGGGTTTTGCTTTGGAAAACCGTTGGTATTTTCCACTATGTAATTCACAATGGAATATAGGCGAATGAAGTATTGGTTAGTAAGGTCACCTTGCAGAGAAAAAGCTTTCGCTTAAAGAATCCTAAAAATAGTAAGTTCTAGTAGGTAAGTGTCCAACCCTGACCCTGCTATCGAAGTTTTTATTCTTATCACACTTGGACAAGCATGATGTATTAATAATGTCCGTTAAGGCGGGTTGCGTCATCATACGCTCACGCACCAGTAAACGTTAAAACAAAATGTTAGACTCAACAGACGTAAGAAAATGAAAAATCGTGGCTTTGTACTGGCCGCCCGAAAAACTTATTCCATACCGTCATTTAAGTTATGAAACGACGCTTTGTCTTTAACAGGCATTTAACAACGTAAAAAATTTAAACTATTTAACGAACCTATGTTCCGTTTACAATTACAATTCCGTTAATAAATACTATAGCCAACCGTTCGAAACAATACACGCTTAGTCAAACAACGCCACGGGTACTACATTACATTAAATCATCTTTACTCTACAAACACCTACGTAAGCATACTCTACTAATATCATCCAAGATTAAGATATTACTCTACACGTTACCTTTTCTTTTCAACTATATTTTCTGAGTAGTTAATGGAGCATTAACAAAACGTTGATGAGTCTTGACAGCGCTTTTATCTCGGAGACTTAAGACGTGTCTGTGGGCTTTATCCTTTGTCGCCTACTTGTATTTCATGTTTGTGACTTGAAGACTTCTCTATTGGGGTACTGACTTTATTTATGACATCGCCTATTGGGGTACTACCTTTCTTTGTGACTAAGTCTTTTATGGTACTAGCTTAATTTGTAACTTGGTTCGTGATTGTGTAGTCGGTAAAATAGGAGGTGTGTAAAAGGTTATCAATTTAAATTGAGCTGATGCTTTGGTTTACTTATAACATGTCATCACGTTATCAGTGCAGTGTCTCAAATACATTAAAATCAGAATATTTGCGGTATTACAGTGCACAACTTAAGTCTATGTAATTGGTACATACAATACTTTGCTTATTCTTTTACCTGCACACTAGTCGCGTAACTTATAAAAATATCCGTGCGTGGTAAAATATTTTTTACAGTTTCATAAAGCTATGACTATTGAGCAAAGGTCGTACACATTTCGCCGTTCGGCTATTCGCATTCGTTTGCAGAGCAAAAGAAGAAATACCAATAGATTTCAGAAAAATTACCTTTAGTATATAAGAACCAAGGATATTCCCAAATACGCATTCCTCCATATAAAACAAATCACCGAAGTAGGATAAGTTTATGTAACATCAAAGTCGGAACGTGAGAAGGTTCCTCCTGTGGGTAGGAAAGTTCAGGGAGGCTAAATGAATTGGCTCGAGCCCCGGGAATGACATGATACGATGTTTGGGTATCCTAATGCTGCCGGTGCTGCTGATGCCTAATGCTGCCGTGCTTCAGAAGGCATGTCTTAGGCAATGTCATATGAGGCTTTTATGTGGTCTTAAAACTCTGATACTAGGCATGATCACTAATCTTTACGTAAGTAAGTAAGTTTTGTAATGTCCCACTGCGGGACAAAAGCCTCTCATCTCACTGAAGATATAAGTACATTGAGGAGGATTAGGCGTAATCACCACGCCTGCCAAATGCGGGTTGGTGATCTCAAACTCAAGCCATGTTTGAAATGTAGGAAACATTTTCTAACATTCGTTCGACCTGGGAATTGAACCCAGGACCTCAGTCTTGGCAGGTGAGTGCACATACCACTAGACCAACGAGACATTTATGTATTTACTTTTATATATGTCGGAGATGGACGTTTTGACGGCGCCTAACCTCATCGGATGAAAACAACACGTGCAACGATTAACCCCACCACTTCGATCCTATATAAGGCGATGTGAACAGAAACACAGCTCACTCGTTCGACGTCAGTTGCCCGGTGCACACGTTATGATTGTTATGAAATAAACCCGTGTATAAAAGATTAAGCTGACAGCAGAGTTTCTTGCCCATTCTTCTCTGCTGATGCTCTTCCGAATGGGTGGTAAATTCAAACCTGAATAAAGATAGTTGACTTTGACTGATTTGGTGTTTTCAATATAATGGCGGACGCCATTCCGACATCAGAAGTGGGATAAAGATCGCTATTGCCCACCGAGCGTCCAGCAGAGAATGATCAAGATCGCTATTGCCCACCGAGCGTCCAGCAGAGAATGATCAAGATCGCTATTGCCCACCGAGCGTCCAGCAGAGAATGATCAAGATCGCTATTGCCCACCGAGCGTCCAGCAGAGAATGATAAAGATCGCTATTTTGCCCACTGAGCCACCAGTAGAGAATGTTTGAATTGGTCAATGATTTGGTAATAAAACTTGGAATGTTCTGTGAGTATAGTTAGTTAGTACTCTATTCTATTGTGGAGTTAAGAAGGTAATTATGAGTCAAGTGTAATCTTGTGATGTAATGTGATATGTTCTAATATGTTTTCTTACTTTCATGTTGGTTCAATGCTGGTAATTATTGTGAGCATTGATGAACCTCGTCCAGGGAAGAACGTGGTTCTCTTCTCAATCCTGTTACCTGAGGAATATGAGGGATTGCGGTATTGCGGTATTCCAAATTATTCAAGAATCTATCACGACAAATTCACATTGGATGTTAAATCGGTGATGTATTGCGGTAATGATTGGTTTGTTGGGAAATATCCGGTGAGCTATTTTGTGATATTTGAGTCAGTTAACATTGAGTTTTGTAGTGAATCTTCGTACCACTTGATAAAGTAGAAAGCTTATTGAAAGTATTTTGGATGTTTATCCCGTTGTAAAATATGAGAGTATGAGTAAGGGTTTCATGTGACTATGTGACTTATTGAGTTCAATGTTCGAACTCGGCGATGGTCGTGGTCTGGATTGACCGTACGGTGGAGTGGTCTGCTGAGACCGCGTGTTGTTGAGCAATGTGATTGCTGGTCGGCTGGTTGCCGTGACTAGACAAGCTTAATGTTACTTACTCATGGCTCATATTGTAATGTGCATTTGAGATTAATAGTCTATTGAAGTTAAAGTTGAAAATGACGTGGTACCTAGTATTCATGTGTTACATAGCATTGAAGATTCCCGATTGATAATAATTGAAATTAACTTTTGATTGAAATCAAGAATTTAAGGAAGAATAGTCAGGTTGACCGAGCGAGTGCAAATTACTGTGGCCGCGAGGTTTAGAGGAGAACGAGTACACAATATAGTGTCATTGACTGGTATAGGAAAATGCCTGAAGGGCAAGTACCCATTGTTAGTAATTCTGAGCCTTGTGATGATGAACTGTAGTCACTTTTGACTGTGTGGTATAGTTGTGCGTGTCCTCTTGAGTCTGGGATGATCACGGGAGTGACTGATCACAGGGATGATCAGGGTTATGGGTGATCACTGGGATGATCACGGGAGTGGCTGATCACAGGGATGATCAGGGTTATGGGTGATCACTGGGATGATCACAGCCAGTCACAGGGATGACTGCGTATTAGGGCTACGGGGATAGCCGGACAATAGAGACACACACACTTGACCTTTACTTTGATTTGAGATTAATTTGATTTTTAATGGGTACTTGTGCCTGACGATGTTCTAGTATTATGTTGAGATAAGCAATGTGAAAGTATTTTGTTGAAGTAGAGTTATTTAGGTCAGGAGTGAGCGAACGATGGTGATCGTTACACGTTGAAAAGCTTTGAACTCTAAACGTACTTACAAGTATGCACATGATCGCGTTAGGAAGATGCCTGTGGGGCGGGTAACAGCTGACTCAGACGAAGGTGGAGACAGTGAGGTTGATTAAGCTGTTGATTGTTACTGGGTTTTTATGTCGGTGGGTCAGTCTGAGACCGCACCAGGGTGCCGTAGCTGTAGCCCGTTAGAAATCGGTGTCTACTACTTGTAGTAGTCCGTGGGTAGGCAGTAGGCGGTAGCCCTGGGTAGTGTGGTCGGGTCTTGCCTGGTAGCGAAGACCGTAGAGTCATGGGACGACTCGGCATTCCGAAATGGAAGTGCATAAAGGGCAAATGCGTTTGCTAAATCTTGTGTTGTGACCACGAACAAAGACTCAGTAGAAAATCAATTGTGATTAAATTGTTAATTGTGTGTGAATAATGAACCAGAGTCTGTCACTGTTACTGGCCTCAGGGTTTTGGTAGATGAGACGTTATCATAATTTACTTTGTGATTTCTTACGCTATTTGATCATATTATTAATCTGAATTTGAGTTGTTAGTAATCATGAGCCATGTCAGAGGCCTTTGGCGGCTCAATAACTCTGACACCAGGATTGGTCAAGTTGACCATCCACTCGATAAGAAGAAGAAGAAGAATCATGAGTAAGGTCCTTTAATTAATAAATTGAGAGCCAATGAAGGCTAGATCCCCAAGATTGGCCATGAATAAGAGGTATGGCCGAGCGGAATTGTTCTCTCGTGATTTTTGGTTGCAGATTAACACACGAGGACGTGTGCTAGCAGGATGGCCGTGTCGGAGATGGACGTTTTGACGGCGCCTAACCTCATCGGATGAAAACAACACGTGCAACGATTAACCCCACCACTTCGATCCTATATAAGGCGATGTGAACAGAAACACAGCTCACTCGTTCGACGTCAGTTGCCCGGTGCACACGTTATGATTGTTATGAAATAAACCCGTGTATAAAAGATTAAGCTGACAGCAGAGTTTCTTGCCCATTCTTCTCTGCTGATGCTCTTCCGAATGGGTGGTAAATTCAAACCTGAATAAAGATAGTTGACTTTGACTGATTTGGTGTTTTCAATATAATGGCGGACGCCATTCCGACATATATGTATGTTGGTTACGCAACCTACGTAGTTATGTGAAGTGAACTTTTAAGGTAGCCCTCCATGAGCAGATCAGATTACGTCTAAAAATAGCACTGAAATATGTGAGAACATTTACATGTAACGCATTTTTCCAAAAAGAGAAACCGACATAAACTTTATACCAAGTTCTAAATTAACAGACCTAAAGTTGGTAACCGACATAACTTTTGAAGGCAGCCCTAAGAGACGTGATTTATTCAAAAAGATTTAAGATACTTTTTCGAAACTTTTTGTTTAGGCATCGTTACCTTTGTTCCCTCGAGGTTTGGTAAAGTTTTGTCTACATTTCAAAAGGCACATACGAACTAAACTTAGCTTCATTATCACTACATAGTATAAAACAAAGTCGCTTTCCGCTGTCTGTCTGTCCCTATGTACATATACTAAGATCTTTAAAACTACGCAACGGATTTTGACACGTTTTTTTTTAAATAGATAGAGTGTTTCAAGAGGAAGGTTTATACGTATAAAAAATCCCGAAATTCCCACGGGAACAGGCACAACGCGCGTAAAACCGCAGGGCGCTGCTAGTAAGTTATAACATTAAGTTTTATTATACTACGGTTGAATGTCAAGAGGTTTGGTTCGCTTTGTGTTTCAAGTGTGTTTGAAACTGATTTAATATGTCTGATTGATACTGTGTTCACAGTTCGCATTCATTATGAATACTAGTTTCATGTTCTGCTATTTGATCCGGTCTTAGTTAGTTGCTGGAGACATCGTTCAATTAAATTTAATTCAAGACAATTTATTGTTCAATAAACATGGGTCGCAATAAACAATACCGTTTAGTTATTCATTCAGTTCGAATAAGTCATTGGACAAGCCTGGTATCAAAGTTTAGACCGCCTAAAGGCCTTAGATGTGGTCTAATGATTGAAACAACCAGGACCGCCTGCTTAATGTGTCCTCCGCAGATAAAAAAGCCTCTATCGGCCACCAATCCTAATTGGAGCCGTGCTGCACGTAGCTTAACTTTGGCGATCAGTTAACATCATTCATACTCATCAGGGAACGGGAACAACATTGGCGTTAAATTCAACAAACGTTAAATATCTTCTGTAATATGGGATAATACGATACTTTTCCCAAATTAGCTAGGAGTAATATCATCGCTCTTGATAATGAAGCGTGCCGTCAATTATGTTTAATTACAGACTCTGAGCCGCGGCGAGTAATTAACCTTTGACATACAATAATTGATTTTGTTTATCAGTTATCTGCGGTTTGTCGGCTTGTCTTGATAACACGGGGTGTAGTGTCTATGACGTTTAATGCCTATTATAATTTATAATTCTAATTCTAATTAGATATTTACATTAGTCAGTTGTGGTTTCAATTTTAGTCTACAAGTAAAGGAGAAAGTAGCATTTGTGGTAGTATAATTGGTCGACTTCGTGTTTTTTAATGTCATGTCATGAAATATCTTTAAACATGCACTCATTAGTTACATTGGATGATGAAACTGGATTTGATGTTTTTGTTGGTTAATCACAATTGTTTAACTTTTCTAACAAATTTTTAGTTATTTTCCCGCAAATCAAATCCGGCAATCTTCTTTACGAAACTGTATCTCTAACCTAACCTAATTTAACCTTGTAAACTTAACTTAACCACATGATAATATGTTGGATGTTCTTGTTGGATACGATCCATAAGTCAAAAGAGTGTGTCTTATTCTATATAATCATTAATAATATAATACTTATCTCAGAAACTACCAATCCGATATGAATAATTAGTTATGTAACGGATAGCATTCAAGGGGAAGACTGTAGGCTATTTTTATCCCGAAATTCCCACGGGAACGGGCACAACGCGGAGTGCTGCAATTCTATATATAGTTTTTATATGTTTTCGTTATTACATATGTCGTTTCCCTTGTTCCAGCTGGAGAATGTCCAACTGCTGGACAAGTACAACGCACGGAACCCGTCACGGGGCACGCTGTACTTCGCCACCACACACCTCATCTTCGTCGACCACGAGATGAGGAAGGAGACATGGGTAACTTGACATTATATTTCATGACAAGCCCGTTGGCACAGTGGCGGGTTCGGAGGCAACAATATGTGAAGACATAGTTGTTGGGGACGACGTCTGGGTTTGGAAAATGCCATGGAAATGAAGAAAAGGTGGGGAATGCCTTTACGCATCCCCGGTCATGAGTCGGGGGTGAGATACCGCCTGGTGACAGACAGACGGACACCAAAGCCTTAGTAAACGCGTCCTGTTTTTTACCCCTGCGCTTGCACTTGACCGGTTTTTTTGGTTTGATTTTTTTAAATCTGACCGTGCATAGAAGGGCTCGTAAAATTGTCGGTCCCGGATATTTCAATAGTTAGACCATGTCGGAGACCTTTAGGCGGTCTAAAAACTCCGACACCAGGTTTGGCCACTAACCTACTGAAACTACTGACTTTTACCCCAAATATGCCTATTATATACTAAACCTGCTTCCTCTTCCAGATCCTCCTCATGCACATATCGTCAGTGGAGCGCCTGCCCATCACCACCACGGGCACGCCGCTCCTGGTGCGCACCAAGACCTTCCAGTCGGTGTTCTTCGTCATCCCGCGGGAGAGAGATTGCCATGAGATGCACCAGACTCTCCTCAGGCTTAGCCAACCAGGTACGTAGTCAAATGTTTCATATGGAACTGGCCGCCTCGCTGTGTTCTCGAGTTGTACATGTAAAAAAAGTAAAGTATTAGCCTGTAATGTCCCACTGTTGGGCAAAGGCCTCTCGTCTCACTGAAGATATCAGTACAGTGAAGAGGTTTCAGGCGTAATCACCACGTTTAATGCGTACTTTAAAAAGAACACCCTGAATATCTACGCGAGTTATAGGTATCTATTGAATATTTCTATAAATTATAAATAACATTAGGTTAGGTAATAAATAAATAAATAAAATTCAGTGCACATGGACGAGCTATACTGCTTCCACTACAAGTCGACTCCAGAGGACTTGCCCAAGTCCGCCGGGTGGAACTTCTTCGACATCCAAACGGAGTTCCAGAGGATGAACGTGCCCAACGACCAGTGGGTGCTGTGCACGGCTAACAAAAACTATGAGGTAACTTGTTTATAATATTAGCTGCTAGCAGCGCGCCGTGGCTTTGTCTCCGTTCCCGCGGGAGTTTCGGGATAAAATGTATCCCATGTGTTATTCTGATGTACAACCTATGTATATCACTGTAAAGTTTCATCCAAATCCGTCCATTAGTTTGATTACATACATACATCCATCCTCAAAAACTTTCGCATTGTCTTCAGCTATAGAAATAATATAGAAAGGAAAAGACAATGAATTGTAAGTTGTAACCTATGTACATGAATACAAATCCGAAATTTTAATTATTTAAATTATGTTTCTACACGCTCTCCGATTTACCGTGGTTTCTAAAAGTTGGGATAAAGAAAGCAAAAGCTTATCCGCGAATATTTTTTTTATAAAGTGGTTGAAAAAACAGCATAAAAATAGGTTCAGTAATTTTAGTATTTTATTTTTAAATGTAAATCTATTCACCACTCTGAAAATCATATCCCTTAGCTTCGGTTGAATATAAAATACATACTAACGTTAAAATGCCAAGGGAATTTTTTATTCACAAAAAACGCGAACTAAAATAAATAACCATTATAGTAAAACACTAGCAGCGCCCCGCGGTTTTACCCGCGTTGTGCCCGTGCCCGTAGGAATTTCGGGATGAAAAATAGCCTATGACCTTCCCGTTGAATGTGGCTATCTATTACAAAAAGAATTATTCAAATCGGATAGGTAATTCCCGAGATTAACGCGAACATACAAACTTATAGTGTAGATGTATAAAATTGTATTATTTATTTCAAATGTACGTGTGATAATATTATTAATGTGAGTTTTCCTATTGATATTTGGTTATATAAGAATAAATATAATATATATATGCATTTATGTTTAAGAAAAAAAAACTAAAATGCATATTGTGGTATGTTGACCCCGACGTGATTTGAACACGCAACCTTCTGATCTGGAGTCAGACGCGCTACCGTTGCGCCACGGAGTCGTTGAACAATGAGCTCAAAATAACGTAGTGTTGTGTGAATAGATCGGATCGAGTTGGCAAGGTTTATCAGTTGATTGTAATGTTATTTTGTAGTTTTAGTATTCGTTTATTTCATTTCTAGTAATCATAATTGATATAATAAGTGTTTTGATAATAGGTATTAGGTAACTAATTAACTTACTAAACGTTCGCGAAAAGATACAATTTTATTATTATTTATTTTCAGCCTGAATTTTACATGATAAAAATAAACTCGTATGCTATTATATTGATAATTGTTTCGTCGTATTAGCTCGTGTCTGGATAATTATCTTTGAATAAAATTCTCAGACAGTTACTCGAGACACTAGGTTTCATGTTTGAAAGGTTACATCGGGAGTTTTCTTAGCTATGATCAAATACAAATAATTAGTCATTGGTTATATAAAAATGTTTGTACAGAACAAAAAAAGTTTATTTCAATACGCAAATTCACTCCAAAAATATTGTAATAAATATAAAACAAAGTTTGTATATTATAGTTTTAAAAGTTTGTATATTATATTTTTTAGTACCGCTCGTGACGAACTTTGACTAAGCGATGTTAGTCCGATTGTTAAGTAACGTGCAGCTAGGTAGCAACCCTATATGGTCGATAGTATCATTTCTATTTGAGCGCTACCGTGCGAAGGACACGGCAAACCCGGTCCCAGTGGTTTCCCAGCCCGGCGGTTTCAAAACTCAGACGCCAGGTTTGGCCACTATTCGAATAGAATGAATGACTATTAATTGACGTAAATATTTACCCCTCAGCTGTGCGACACGTACCCCAGCGAGATCTACCTGCCCGCCCGCGCGTCGACCGCCGTCCTGATGGGCAGCGCGAGCTTCAGGTCGCGAGGTCGACTCCCGGCGCTGGCATATCTGCATCACAACAAGGCGGCTATCACGAGATGCGCGCAGCCGCTTAGCGGGTTCTCGGCTAGGTGAGATGCATTACTTAGTTCAATATTATAATTAAATAAAGATATTTTTTTTTAAATATCTGTAGTCTCCAATAACGTTTCTCTGCTGGCTGTCTCTGCTGGGAAATTCAAGATAAATTATTAAAAACTGTCTGGTTTATCCCAAAATAATTTTGTAATTGTTTCTGTGTAAATAAATGTAAATTTTTTGTTAGTTTTAAATAAGAGTATCCATCTAGCCGCTGGATTCTAGCGGCATTTAAAGATTGACGTAATATTCACAATTGTATCTTAATTTTATAAGTGCTATGTTTTCAATGTCAATTTTCTTTCCAGATGCATGGAAGATGAACAAATGCTAGACCTTATAAGACGAGCGAACCCAAACTGTGGGTACATGTATGTGGTTGATACGCGGCCAAGGGTGAGTGTATATTTTAAAAATTAAAGTAGTAGGTAGGTACCTACCTAAATGAAATAAAAAAAATATTTTTTTCATTTGTATTACATTTCGGTGGAGGTTATGGATTCATAGTACTGCTACGGCGTAGGCGGTCGTAGAACTTGCATAGCACACTGCTACGCCTCGTAGTAATTGTAGCTACCGTGTTGGTACTACGTGCGTAGAACATAATAATATAAAAGTTGTAATCTCTGTGTAGACTTTATCCTAGTTTTGTCTGTTTTTGAGACACTGTTGGTTTCAAGTAGTTATGGAATTTATTTATAACAGCGTACTAGTTGCGTACTGCATACTAGCAGCGCCCCGCGGTGTGGTGGTGTGGCTATCCATTATAAAAAAATATGTTTTCAAATCGGACCAGTAGTTCCTGAGATCTTCTTCATCGAGTGGATGGCCAACCTGACCAATCCTGGTGTCAGAGTTATTGAGCCGCCAAAGGCCTCTGACATGGCTCAAGTAACGACTACTATCCGTAGAAAGTAACCGGGACCGACGGCTTAACGTGCCCTCCGAAGCACGGAATCATCTTACTTTTCGAGCAATCAGGTGATACAGCCTGCAATGCCCTAACCACACCGAGGAAAGTCTCACAAAGAGATTTTTGTGAGATATTGTCCCCACCGGGAATCGAACCCGGAACCTCCGGGTCGTGAGCCGGGCGCTCAAACCACAAGACCACGGAGGCTGTTAACGCGGAGGTTGTTCCTGAGATTAACGCCTCAAACTTTGCAGCTTTATAATATTAGTATAGATTTAACCGTCATCATATTATTGACCTACTTCTACCATGCAATTCTAGATAAATGCGATGGTCAACCGCGCGGCGGGCAAGGGGTACGAGAACGAGGCTTTCTACGAGAACATCAAGTTCCAGTTCATGGGCATCGGCAACATCCACGTCATGAGGAAGAGTCTGCAGAAACTCGTTGAGAGTAAGTTATTCATAGCCCGAATCTCGGGATACGCCTTATTAATAAAATATAGTATTTTTCAATGAATATTTATTCATAAGCATAAAATTTTCTTTAGAATACAATATGTAAAGCAATGCGGTTCCGTATAATGGTTGTATATGACAAAAATACTTAATAAACAATTTAATATTTTTTCAGCTTGCGAGCAGAACACACCCACAATGTCTTCGTTTCTCAGCGGCCTCGAATCCTCCGGGTGGCTCAAACATATCAAGTGAGTAAATTGAACGACATTTTATAGAGGTTGTTTTTAAAGTTGATTTTTTTCCTACTTTTCAAACGTGGCTCGAGTTTGAGATCACCAACCCGCATTTGGCAAGCGTGGTGATTATGCCTAATCCTCCTCACTGTACTGATAACTTCAGTGGGATGAGAGGCCTTTGCCCAGCAGTGGGACATTACAGGCTTACACACACACACACTTAAGGAGTCGACCACATTCAAAGCAAAAGGTTCGAGTTTGGGACTAGTTACGAAAACGTTTCCCTTTCTGGAAACCCGGTTGCGAATCTATACTAATATTTAAAGCTGCAGAGTTTGTTTGTTTGAACGCGCTAATCTCAGGAACTGTTGGTCCGATTTGAAAAATTCTTATTTTAATGGACGGCACAGTAGCGCTCGTCGCGTATTTTGACTAAGCGATGTTAGTTCATTGCGATTGTTAACGAACGTGCAGCTTGGTTGGGTGGTTGATAGTGGCATTTCTATCTGAGCGCTACCGTGCTTCGGAGGGCACGTGAAATTGTCTTGACCTGGTTGTTTCAACCGATAGACCAAATCGGAGGCCTTTAGGCGGTCTAAAAACTCCGACTTCAGGGTTACTACGTTAACCAACACGAACTTACTTATTCATTCATTCATTCAATCATTTCGGGTAGGTTAGTGGCCAACTCTGGTATTGGAGTTCTTACACCGCCTACTTATAGAGGTAGCCTTACGTTCCTGTGTCTGTGCCAGGTCGATCCTGGACACGTCGTGGTGGATCGCGCGCGCGGTGGCGGGCGGCGCCAGCGTGTGCGTGCACTGCTCGGACGGCTGGGACCGCACGGCGCAGGCCTGCAGCCTCGCCGCGCTCTGCCTCGACCCGCACTACCGCACCATCAACGGGTTCCAGGTGACCTACACACACACATACTTGCGCATACAATTAATACGCAAAGATAGTTTACAACAAGCATGCACCCACAAACACAGCATACACGCTCTGTCATACACGAGCACGCAAACACACTCAACGTACGCGCACGCATATGTATGCCCACACAGAATCAGCCAGCACTCAAGTGCGCCCAAATTCACATGCTCCCACACACAAAAGCGTTCACAAATAAACGCATTAATGTAGACACACGGTGTAAACCTACTACCTCCATGCACTGTGTCTATCTTTTACCACTATAATTTTAGCATAATCACAGAATGGATCAATATTTAAATTACTTATTCGTATGTTCCAGGCGCTTATAGAGAAGGACTGGCTATCGTTCGGGCACAAGTTCAGCGCGCGCTGCGGCCACACGGCGGTGGACGCGCGCGAGCGCTCGCCCGTCTTCACGCAGCTGCTCGACTGCACGTGGCAGCTGCTGCGGCAGACGCCCGAGGTAATGTTTGATAAGAGTAAAGGAAAGTATTAGCCTGTATTGTCCCACTGCTGGGCAAAGGCCTCTCATTTCATTAAAGATATCATTACACGAGAAAGATAAGTCGTAATTACCACGCTTGCCTAACTAACTTTGCCTAAATTGCCTAATTGCTTAAATAACTTTATCTATGTATATCTTTGCAGGCATTCCAATTCAACGAGCGGTTTCTGCTGACGCTACACGATCACGCGCACGCGTGTCAGTACGGGACCTTCATCGGAAACTGTCAGAAGGATAGGAGAGACCTTCGGTAAGGAGTCACATCTAACAAGAGCCAAATTCACCGTTATTATCTCGTACCACGGTCAAACTTTATTTTATAGTGGATGAATTTTGTTGTTTTGATCTCAGTTTAGGTCGTGAACTAGAATTAAAAAATAGTTTGTCCTGGTATATTTATTTATATTTTATTTTTATTGCTGACTCCGTTGAATCGAACCCGCAACCCCGACACAGTCAGCGCTCTTAATGCCACTATGCCACGGGCTTGTCAAGTGTGTTCTACGGCCACAAACTAAACTATTTGTTCTAATTCCAGGTTGCCAGAACGAACGTTCTCACTATGGGGATACATGGCCAGTCATTTGAACGAGTACAAGAACCCGCTGTACAATCCGAAAGCATTCCCAGATTTGCTCAAACCAGATCTTAGTGCTCAGAACATAAGGTACATAACATGTGCATTTAGTTAATCATTAAAAACGTCAATCATTGATGATCGTCATGCGTGTCAGTGATCGTCATGCGTGTCAGTGATCGTCATGCGTGTCAGTGATCGTCATGCGTGTCAGTGATCGTCATGCGTGTCAGTGATCGTCATGCGTGTCAGTGATCGTCATGCGTGTCATTGATCGTCATGTGGGTCAGTGATCGTCATGCGTGTCAGTGATCGTCATGCGTGTCAGTGATCGTCATGCGTGTCAGTGATCGTCATGCGTGTCAGTGATCGTCATGCGTGTCAGTGATCGTCATGCGTGTCAGTGATCGTCATGCGTGTCAGTGATCGTCATGCGTGTCAGTGATCGCCTCTTCTAAATCGTGCAAGCATCCATAGGAAGGACAGCACACATTGGGCGGTTTGCTAGTATTTATTAATGTTCTACCACAGTAAAGTAGCGCTGGTGGCTTAGTTTGACTGAGCGATGTTAGTTGATTGCGATTGTTGGCTGCTCGGTCTCTACCAGGATGTGTGACCGATATTCGCATTTCTATCTGAGCGCTACCGTGCTTCGGATGACACGTAAAATTGTCAGTCCCGGTTGTTTCAATCGATGGACCAAGTAGCTGGTTTTTAGGTGGTCCAAAAACTCCGTCACCAGGGTTGGCCACTAACCTAGTGGAAGTAACTTTGCACAGAAGTGGTGGTGTATTCTCGTATCGCGTGTGGTCAGGTTCTGGCGCGGCATGTACTGCCGCCACGAGGGCGGCGTGCACCCGCGCGAGTCGCTGGCCGACGTGCTGCCCGCCGCCGCCGACCACGCCGCCGCGCTCGCGCACCACATCAACTACCTCGCCAAGGTAACACATCTATACTATGCACTCGTATATACGCACGCACAGATCAACACACATACATAACACATATTTAACACACCGATGACACACGCACGCATGAAGTAGGTTCTGATACACATTGATGCACACACATAAGCTGAAAATGTGCTTCCGAAAAGTTCAATGACATCCGTAGGAGAAGAGGTCAACATACGGTAAGTGACCCTTAAAAAGGTCATCTATTCATTTCTACACTTCTGTAACACCTTCAATAATCATATCAACGAGAATTAACACATTTTATAAGAAAGCTTTTTCTCAGCAGTGTGGGACAAACTCACACCCTACTTCTAATGTAATATTATTTCCAGCGAATAACGACCTTCAAAAATCTGTTATCTGGCAAGAAAACCGAGCAAAGTAAGGACAGTGCGGTAGTCAACTATCAGAACGGGAATGTGAACTCAATCGATTTGGAGAGCAAAACCGAGGCCTTACAGATTGACAACAAGTAGGTATTATTGTAGTTATTGTACTTATTTAAGGACAACCAGTGATATTTACATGAAGCTTACAACTAAATGAATGATTAATGCACGTTCTATAGGTGCTACAATATGCATAACTTATTAATCTGTTGAGTATTATTAATACATATACCTATACTTACTTTTTACTTACCTTTTAACGTATTTGTCTTTCGCACTGGTGCAACGAGAGGTGTTTGCTTGTGGCATACATATTACAGGCAAATACAAAACTACTGTTAATAAATATTACATTTTACTTTACTACAGAAAATTATAAAGGTAATAATGAACTTGCTACTTACAAATGTTAAGTAGGTATTTGAAATATACATCCGATTTCAACTTCATTTTCGCCGAATGTAGAATGAGTTTTAATTTATACAAAACCTAGCTCCTAACATTGTGTATGGAAAATATGGATGGTTTTTAAATTTTGAGATTTTAAACGTTAAAATCACCTTAGATAAAGAAAAAATATTTCCATAGATAACAACAACGTTCATATTATTTTCGGTTCTTTTGGCGCGATCATTGACTTTATATTCATTCAAATCATGAGCGCGGAAGTTCTTGATTGCGCCACAGATGATACATCTGTGTCACAGATTCTCGCACTTCATTTAGTGCTTAAATTATTAAAAACAAATGATGCAGAATGGTGCCGAAAAAAAAAGCCTTTTGTTGTTGCAGGCTGAACATGATGATTGACGTCTCTGAGTACGAAGGTAATTCAATCTATTTTCCCGTATAATTTCAGACTTCTATACGAGAGCAGTGGGTCGTTATCAGAGTTGGAGTGCGCGAACCACGACCACCCGCTGAAGGAGACGCATGCGGCGGTCAAACCGGACTCCATCCCGCTCATAACTGAGGTACTGTTCAAAATACTGATGTAAATTCACACTCTAACACCCGTCGATAGTATTTTATTGATTACGATTTGTCACGCGTAATCTTGATTACAGCGATTAGCTTTTGGGCTTTATGATCTTACAGGACGTTACTTTCCAGAAGGCCACGGACGAGATCCCGGGCAGCCTGGGCGAGCTGGAGCGCGAGGTGCAGACGGCGGCGCTGGACTGGCGCAGCATGAAGTGTGTGACGGAGTGCAGCTGCTCCACGCCGCTCGAACCCTTCAGCCGCAAACACGCGTGCTGGGGCTGCGGCCGCGCCGTCTGCACGCGCTGCGTCGCGCGCGGCACGCGGCCCGCGCTTCCCGCCGCGCGTGCTCCGCTGTGCGCCGCGTGCCGCCAGGACACAGGTACAGGACTTACAGTACAGTACAGGACACACACACACATACACACACACAAAGGTACGCGGCCCGCGCTGCCCGCCGCGTGCCGCCAGGACACAGGTACAGGACTTACAGTGCAGTACATACAGTACAGGACACACACACACACAACTTATGAACTACCGAGAAATTATGTTTTGAAACAATCTCGCGAGTTAAATTGTAAACTAACGGTGTTTATAATATTACGGTGACGTATACATTTTGAAATACGAAAACTAATATGTAATATGTTTTTTACTTACAGCAATATCGCCTACGGCTACGGTGAATTAGTGGCGGCACGATATTGAGAAGTATATCAGCTGTTTATAACAAGACTACTGTCATACTAGCAGCGCCCCCAGGTTTTAATCGCATTGTTAACTTATAAACCGAAGTTTGCTATCAAATGGGCTGTATAACTTGCCTATACAAAGTGGCTATAGAAAAGTTTGTTTTTAAACCTGCCTGGTAGTTCCATAACTCATCTGCAGATTATTTTAGATAGCCCCAAGATAAAACTAGTATCTCTACACCTATAAAAGGTAGACAAGACAACAATAATAAATAGTTATTAATGTAAATATTATGTAATTATTTTTAAGCTTCTAACTTCCAATGTATTTCTTAATTTAAGTACAAATTATGACAATCTTTGTTTGAATGTAACGGCGCTGCTTCACATATGGTACTAGCTTAGTAATACAAGTCAGATACAGTAGATTCTACGCGATACTTGTAAGTTTAATCGTCCGCGGCCTTGAGGCGGTCTTAGAAGTTCCGATACCCGGGTTGGCTACATACCTACAAAGTCTAATATTTTTATTCAGTTTTGGCCCCAAAGGGGCTCTTTTGAACGTTCCAGGCGAACTTACTTATTTTTCTTGACTCGTATTACAAGACTTGTTCCACTTGTGAGAAAGGCTACTAGGATTAATAAATCTGGCGACAAAAAAACATAATTGTTCTCTAAGCTATAACTCCATTTCGCATATTTACTGCAATCTTGTCAAATATGTAAAATAAATGTTTTGTATATTGCTCTCTTTGTAAGAAACTGTAATCTTTTTAGGACTTTATTCATAAGCGCATTTTAGCTATCAAATGGTTTGTCCCTTTCCGACATACGCTATTTTCCAAAGAGCAAAAGAGACAAAATATTTTATAACAGTGTTTTAGCGTTTATAAATAAGGCGGTAAATGTTTTAATTAATCCATAATGTGTATTGGAAATCTATCTGTATATAAAGAGATTAGGAACAGTTGTAAGATATAATATTTTAACGATCTTTTAATGTCTATGTTTCGTGATAAGTCTGCATTTCTGATATGTATGGCAGTAAGGGCTTGTTCTCAGTCGTCCTGTTACGTGCGTTTTGTATGAAAAACAAAGGAACATTAAAATTTGTGTGCCAGCACAAATATCTTTCGTTTTTTATACACTGCACACTAATGCGGCGCATAGCTGTTCGATAAGTTGAAACAACAGTAAATAGTGCGATAATTTCCACCAGTAGGAATGGTTAAAATCTAGTTTTATATTCACTGTATGGTTTAGGTAGAGACCTATTGACATCGCTTTCCTATTGGTTGAATTCGGTGCCTCATATATCTTTGTTAATTTGGTTTAATTTGATTAACAGGAATGATGTGTATTTCTTCCAGGGATGCAAAGCATCTTGTCTTCGCAGAATCTATGTACTTGTTTAAATAAAAAAAGGTTTATAGTATTGTAAATATTAATGTATACTTTAAATGTATAATAAAGTTTGTTATAAGTGTATTGTTTTAGTCATAATAAAAATAATTATTGTGATGTAGTATCTCTAAATACAAAATGCGAATGTGATTAAATTTTTAACAATTAACAATGGAATTGATTGTTAGAAATTCTATCCAGAGAAACATAATGAAAAGCTATTAAACGAATCATTTTAAACTGTAGTATTATTTAGAAGACTTTTATCTCCGATCATAATACACAACTAGATAACGGGTCACGTACAAAATCAAAGCTAAATGCTGTCCGCGTGGATATATACTTATACAGCTTTATTTGTTTACTATCGAACTGAGACAAGTTTTAAAACAGTTCGAAGTTCAACCTAATTACAACCATGATACCTAGCATTAAAGTAGCAAATCTTACTAAATAAAATAAGAGGTCACGTTCCAAGTGCGCTGTTATTCACCAAAACGTAATTTTTGCACCGACCCGACATTGTGTTGTTGTTGATCGAAGCCTTTTATATACACTGAATTTAGAATTTCGATCCTTAACTAATTTAACTGTATGGAACACACTTTGGTTCCGATAAAAATCCAATTGTGAATTATGTATCGGTAAATTATGGACAGTCTAAAACGAGGATTTTATTTATTAAAATAAAATGTAACAGGATAATTTATTTTTATTTCATATTTCATAGATTTTTTAATCATCATTAAAAAGTACATTTTTATTATTTAAAATAACGAGCAATTACTCTAACAAGTCTTATCAATATTTTTATATCCAAAGCGGCATTTAACGTCAGTTTATTGTCGAGCAATGTTGGTGTTTTTGGTGCTATTCTCTCTCGTGCTACAAGTGAAGTGTGAGGATGAGAGAGAGCTTCTGGGCGTTGATACTAAGCATATTATCAACAAAGATACGATAATAACGCGTAATCTTAAGTTAGGGAAGCGTAATCAAGTGAAAAGTAAGTAACCATTTTCATATATGAGTAAAGTCAATCCATAGACATAATCATTACATAGTATAAAATAAAGTCGTCTCTGTTTCGTGTCTGTTTGTCTGTCTGTATGCTTAAATCTTTAAAATTACGCAACGGATTTTGATGCGGTTTTTTGTAATAGGTAGAGTGATTCAAGAGGAAGGTTTTTATGTAAAAAAATTCCCGAAATTCCCACGGGAACGGGCACAACGCGGGTAAAACCGCGGGGCGCTGCTAGTGTAGTATATACATAATACTAGCTAAACATAAGCTAGTATTTGTTACAAGACCTTATCTCACTGATATAAAGCTAACGTGCTTCGGAGATCACGTTAAATTGTCGGCCCTTGTTTACTCATTTGGCCATGTCGGAGGTGTAGCGTTCTTAAAACTCGAACCACCAGGATTGGCCAATGACAAAATGTGACAGACTGAACGCAGACTTAACGCTTCTAACCACAGAGTAAATTAATGAATGAATTTGATTTTTTCTTTATTTATTTTATATTAAGATACTGCCAATGAAGAAGAA
This sequence comes from Cyclophora punctaria, assembly GCA_951394245.1. Lineage (NCBI taxonomy): Eukaryota > Metazoa > Arthropoda > Insecta > Lepidoptera > Geometridae > Cyclophora > Cyclophora punctaria. The sequence continues at coordinate 7,973,255 of OX596186.1, forward strand.
CGCGCCCCGGACTGGTCGTACGCTTCAATACCAGATGACGTTACAAAATACGTTGAGCAGTTCAAAAAGAACATGTCTGAATGTCTGAAGGAAGTCCACAGCTCCGATAGGAAAGTGCAGAGGCTGTCTCCGAGACCAGAGTCTCCGGTCCACGGGGACTGCGTGATCGCTTGTGTGTTGAAACGGAATCAGATTATAGTTAACAAGAAGGTTCACAAAGGTAACTAAGCGGGTTCCTGAGGTTAAATCTGTACAACATTTTACCTATTCCTGAAAGTCTTAACTAAAATTTAACAACAATCCTGGTTTGAATTCATTTTATACCAGCGAGGAATTGACGTGGAGTGTCAATCTCAACATCTCCATCCAAAATCTTCACAACGTAATATTTGGTAGACGGAATTGAGGGTCTGGTAACGACCTTGGTACACATAAATGATAAGCATCAAGATCCTATCTCACACAAGCCCGTTCCCGCAAGGGTAAAAATGTAGCCTGTGCTTGACCTCTGCACCAAACATCAAAATCTGTTCAGAGTAGAGGTTTGGTCATGAAATAGTCACAGACATTCGTGTTGAACCTCCAGCCAATAGATGGCGCTTTTATTTATAAAAAACTAAGAGCCTTATCACACTTGCGATTTACAAGCGTATTGAAAGCGAAACGTACGCGCGGCGTATTCGTCGCGTTCCCGTAACCAATTCGCCGCGAAGGCGTCGCGATTACGCCGCGACCGCGTGACGAATACGCCGCAACTGCGCAGCGAGTTCGCCGCGTCAAGAGTTGAGACATCATGCCGTACATTCGTCATCGAAATTCATTTCTACCCACTTTAGTTTAAGCATATTGTAACCGAATGAGGCTACTTCCATTCTATTCCATGGGTAATTGAATATATAAAACCACTGTATACTTTAAAACATAATATATTTACACACACATTTTAGTACATGAACATAACAGACATTCCTTTGAATTTAACATAAAGATATATAAACTTCATATCGTTATAATTACCTTATTATTAATTAATTCTTACACTTGAATTACAATCCTTTAATCCCTTTTCTCCCACGTCCGTGTCCTTCCTTCTAGAGTTCAATCAAGATTCCCGCCCTTTTATTCTCTTTCCCTCCAAAAGTTTGCGATGTAACCGAACCTCTTTTCATAATAGTAGTTTATGCAACTGTCATATAAAGAAGGGTATTAAAACACGAGTGTGAGTTTATGAAACGAGCGCAGCAAGTTTCATAATAGTAACGAGTGTTTTAATACCCGTGTTATATGCAGTTGCATACACTACTTTATCTTCACTAATGCCATTAATCAAACAAAATTTTAAAAACAAAACACATTGCGAAACATTAAATTCACGCGTACGTGTATTGTCACAGTGAACTTGCCGCCATTAAAATCTAACCAATGAGAGCGCAGCTGCGCGCGCAGGGCCGCAGGGCGCGCGCCGCGCAGGGCGCGATGTTATAATGAGATTTTACGATATCGATGTGGATATTATAACATCATGTGCAATTGCTTAAATTGAGTGTTTTAGTTGTCTGCGCTATAACAGTAGTAATTATAAGTCAAGTATTGGAAACATAAGTAGAATGTTACAACATTAGTGTAGATAAACATATAAAAAGTTTGCGATGTAACCGAACCTCTTTTCATAAACCTATAAACCTAGTTATATGTACTAGTACGTAGTACATATAACTCAATGGGTAAACCAGATATTTAGTTAAAGCATTTACAGGTGATTATTTTGCCATGGTAATGCTCCTTTATTTGAAACAAAATAATCAGCAAATGTATCCCTTATTGCACTACTTGAAATTCTAGAAACATTTTCGTTTACGTATGTATTATCATAAAGACCAGTTGTTTTCGGTACATTCTTACGACGTCTTATGACTTTAACTCTTGATCGAACAAAGTTATGCAATATACAACAGGTTTTGATGATTTTTTCGGCAAAGTCAATCCCAACATTTAACGGTCGATGAAAAATACGCCATTTATTAGTCATTATTCCAAAAGTGCACTCGATATATCTCCGCACTCGGCTTAGCCTGTAATTATACACTCTTTTTATCGGCGATAAATATTTGCCAGCATATGGTCGTTGCATATATTTTGACAATGGAAATGCTTCGTCTCCAATAAAAGTAAAGGGAAGTGCTATTTCGGTGTCGTTTATGGGTTTTGGTGGCGGGATACTTAAACGATTTTCTTCTATGTCACTTTTCAATTGGCTTCTGTTAAATATTGTTGAATCGGAGCTTTTTCCATAGGAACCGACATCGATAAATGTATATTTATAATTGGAGTCACATACTGCTAGCAAATTTATGGAAAAATACTTTTTATAGTTAAAGTAAAGTGAACCGCTATGACATGGTTTTATTAGTCTAATGTGTTTCCCATCAACTGCACCTAGGCAATGAGGAAAATCAGCGTTTTCCTGAAAACCTTTAGCTATCTCTTCCCAGTCTCTTGTTTCGTTCGGCGGCATACAAATATTTAACATGTTTCTAATAATGGCTTGACATGTATCCCGTACTATTTTTTGAATCGTCGAAAATCCTCTTCTAAACGCAAAATGCAAGTCCATGAGAGAACATCCAGTTGCCAAATACCTGAAACATTTTTTGTTACAGCTGTAAAAATCCAAAAAAAATTGAAAGGTCTCCGCGACGCTTACACTAGAGATAAAAACAAAAAACTTAAAAGTGGATCAGGAGCATCAACATCCAAAGATTATTTGTATTCGCACTTGTTATCCTTTTTGGACCCTATGACGCGGACTCGTCCATTACAATCGCCGGGGCCTGAAACATCGGACTTTGATGATCCAACAAACACAGATGATGGTTCGACTAAGTCTTCAAAAAGGGCTAAAAAATCCAATAATGATGCTGAGGATAAATTAATTCAAATTTTACTGCAAAGGATGGACAATAAACATCAGAACAAAGATAAGAGCGGAGGAAGTGAACCTGAATATAACTTTGCATTGTCATTGGTAGACGACTTAAAAGCGATTCACCCTGATTATAAGTTTGATGTTAGAATGGAGATATTGGGAATTTTAAAAAAATATAAACAAATGTCTAATTATTCTCAAAATTATTCAGGATATTATACCACTCCTCAACCACAAACACCCCAAAATGTAACATCACAACCGGCAATGTCTTCAACAAGCACCAATGATGACAACAACGACACCGAAACTTCAATTTTTGATAATTTGTTTACAGAAGACTAACTAATTTTGATGTTGAACTGATTATTTTGATTACTTTTATTTGATCGTTTCTACCATTTTGTCAATTGTAGATAAGGTTAGTTTATGAATAATAAAGTCTTTATGGCTTTATACTAAAAACCATCACTTATGTAGATTGATACAAAAATGTTGATTCTTACGAAATTTTTGTTTATTACAGAATATTATTTTTGTTCATTAAATAAATAACGAGTTGATTACAAATACTACAATGTGGATTCAATTTCAAAAACATACCTTATTGTAATTACGAGCTTTTCTTCAGGTGACACTGACAATCTTAAACGCGAGTTTTCACGTCTTATATCATTTTGGATCACATTTAACAACTCGTAAAATGTAAGTCTTGACATGCGCAGATAGGAACGAAATTTTTTGGAATTATTTTTGATTCGTTTACGAAATAGCACATAATAGTCGCTCTCTTGCAGTCGATTACTTAAAAATGGATCCTCCCAAACACGCCGTTTCTGCTTTTGTTTCCGTATCTTATTTCTTCGAAGCAATAAAGCTAACAGAAGTGTTTCCTCGTCGGAATCCATTATGTAAGTGACTGTCCAAGACTCAGATCACTCTCAGCGATTTACTGACGGCTGCGCAGCGTATTCGTTACGCAATCGCGGCAAAATCGCGACGCACTCGCGGCAAATTGGTTACGGGTACGCGACGAACACGCCGCGCGTACGCTTCGCTTTCAATACGCTTGTAAATCGCAAGTGTGATAAGGCTGTAACTGCCGACGAAACATACATACATAACATATAGGTACCTATTTAAAGATGTATCACACACACATAGGTATGATACGGTATCGAACTCGCCGCCTAGCCGAGCCAACTCAGAGTAGGTAATCGCTTGATGCCTGGTAGACGGCGAGGCGATACGGTGAAGATGACTTTACGAGTTGATAAGTGTGCAATGACCAGTAAGTAATCGAAGCGATTAACTCGATTGTTTTTTCTAGATAACCTTATAAACTTGGTCAATAAATTTTACGCCAAGGACACGAAGTTGATGAAGAAACTGGAGAAGAACTTAGACAGTTGCATTGCGATGAGTGCTCACCATCGGGACGATTGCGATCTGGCGGCGAAGCTCAACGACTGCACAAACGATTTGATGGAGAATAATAAACACAAATTAACGGTTAATTATTAAAATAATACAACCTTAACCGTTTTATTAATTTTGAAATACAGAAATGTTACAACTTAAAACTACTCACTAATTTTAGTAATCTGTCGAAGGACTTTAATGAATATTGCGATGCCCTGGAGGTAGGTAGGCGATGCGGATGATTCCCACATCGATTTCGGTGGCGGTGACCGTTTTCAATTTGGTAAACATCCGTTTTGGTGCGCCCTCACATGACTGATGTAGCAGATTTTAGCAGTAAAAGTTTTGGAGCAGCTGCAGCAGGTAATGACGCCGTTAATGTAGTTGTAGGTGATTTTGGATGGCGGTTTTCTTTTCTGATGTTCTTTTTGGGTGTCAAGCAGTGCCGGATTAGCCACGTAGCAAGAGAAGCAAATTCTACGGGCCCGCGCATTTGGGGGCCCTGCGAAAAAAATATGATTTAGTTACAATTACCAAGAAGAAAAAATTGCATTAAAATTATTAACTATAATTTTATTTATTTTTCTATCTGCCGGTCATACCAAAAACCATGTTTCGCACCGCACTAGACGGTAATACTATCTAAACAGTACTCCAAGTCGGCTGTGACCTTGAGTTAGATACCTACAGCCGCGCGGTACGTAGACATGCGCTAGGGCTGCCACCCTCCAGCATTCCAGCAAATTCCGGTATTGAAAATGTTGTTGGACACTAGGTGGTCAGCCCGAGCTGATGCTACGAAGGCGCTTTTTTGTGGGTTTGCTACTATCAAGAAATCTTTGAAAGACATTTCCAATGACGTGGATCAGAAACCAGAGTGCCGCAATCAAGCTTATTAGCTTACGAACTAGTTTCAAAGATGAGTAAATTGGAAACAGGAATAATGAAAATATAGTGGAATAGAATAGGTACTAGAACGTTTGCAAGCGACTAGTGCTGCGCTGCAATCGGATGATCAAGACTTTAACACTGGGTACGCCATTTATGAATCATTACATGAATATGTTCAGGCAATGCGATCGACATATTTAGATATTGAGGCAGAAGCCAAAGAGCTGACTGGCTGTGAAGCATATAAGCAAGAAACTGCTAGACGCAGGAAGCGAAATACAAAATACGACAGTTTTAGCGGCTCATCTACGCCAGACGACATTGTTGAAAATCAAACACCTGGACAACGGTATGAAATTCAGGTGTTTATTGTCACCATTGATAAGGTACTCACTGCTTTAGGTAAACTTATGAATAGTTATCATAAAATTGCTGGCATTTTCGGAATATTCCGAGAGCTAAAATCTCCTCCAACAGAAGAAATTTTGAAAAAAAATATTGGTTAGTGCGACTACGCCCTACTGTGCGCACTGTCGCGTCTCATTGCAACGCCTGTCGTATTAAAAAAGCGAGCCCATATCCACCAAGGCTCGGAGATCTGCCTGAAGCCAGGTTAACTCACCATCAACGACCTTTTACTATATGTGGAGTTGACCTGTTCGGTCCTAACGACAAAAGCTATGCCGTTACGGAGTTCTTTTCACGTGCCTGACTGTGCGAGCGGTGCATATAGAAATTGTTTACAATCTTACTGCCGACGCGTTGATAATGGCATAACGAATAATGGCAGCTCGGAGAGGATGGCCGAAACACGTCTATTCGAATAATGGGACGAACATGCGAGGCGCAGATGGTGAAATGAAAAAAGCTATTAAAGAGTTGTATACAGATTTAGTAGTTTCTGAGTCTGTTAATCAAGGAGTTGATTGGCACTTTATACCCCCAGCGAGCCCACATATGGGTGGCGCGTGGGAGCGACTCATACGGAGTGTGAAAACCGCACTTAAAGTTGTGCTTAAAGAAAGATCCCCTAAGGAAGAAGTTCTTATAACGTTTTTAGCGGAAGTTGAAAATATGATCAACAGCCGTCCTTTGACACATGTGTCTGTCGATCCCCGGAGCCAAGAGGCTTTGACGCCTAATCATTTCTTGATTGGATCTTCGTCTAATCTCCCCTTGCCCGGAGTTTTCGATGAAAGAGATTTGTATTTACGGAAACAGTGGAGAATCTCTCAGCGTCTCGCCGATCTTTTTTGGAGTAGGTGGCTTAAAGAAGTTCTACCTTCTCTCGTTCCGCGAAGTAAATGGCAGCGTGAGGGTACTCAGCTTAAAATTGGAGATCTCGTAGTAATAGTCGATCCATCTTCTCCGCGAAATTGTTGGCCTAAAGGTATTATTGAGGAAGTGTATCCTGGTAGGGATAAACACGTTAGGGTTGTAGACGTTAGGACTAGGAACGGAGTGAAGCGAGTTGAAGCGATCAGCTGCGCGTGTAGCCTTATTACTTGGTAATGAGTGTCAGAATGCTGACACTAGGCGGGAAGATGTTGACGATGGCAACCTGGATTAAAACTAAACTAAATTAAGTCTTGTGGGGTAAGAGGAACTATGGGGAAAGGGAAACAGGTGGTTGTAAATTCAAAACAATAGACTGCAGCTCTGCGGTAACTCTGTCGGTAAAACAGAACAATGAAAAAATTCCAAAAAAAAACACAGATGTCGCTAAGTCTCATGAGTGCGCCGCCATGACACAAACAAAAATTTAGTTGTCACACTACGAAAATACGAGTGCGTGGCATATTTTGTGAGTGGTGATAAAATACAGAAAAACACATTAAACAAAGCTGCCAATGAGAGTAAGTATTTTTTAGTTCCTAATTTTTTATTGTTTGCATAGAAAAGTTTAGAATATTAACTATTAATATGAAAATATCATGTGCTTTAGAACATAACCAAAAAACCACTAAGTGGGGTAAGAGGAACTGCCGTGGCCGGGAAAGGGGAACTATGTTTCTCTTTCCCGATGTCAGAAGTCATAAACATTTTAAATTTAAAATGAAAATGTTCGTTATTGGTAGAATAATAATCAACGAAATTTTGATACATCTTATGTCAATGCTAGTAATGAATGAATAATCACTAATGTTTAAATGTTTTGCTGTATGTAACGCGTCAATTTAATCAAATGAAAGTATAAACCTACTAATATTATAAAGCCGATAGTTTGTGAAATGTGAATTTTATTTTATTACCTAGGATCTCCAAAACTACTGAACAGATTACGATCCTTACTTCCTTACTAATATTATAAATGCGAAAGTAACTCTGTCTGTCTGTCTCGCTTTCACGCCAAAACTACTGAACCGATTTGAATGAAATTTGGTACACAGATAGTCTAGGGCCTGAGGACGGACATAGGCTACTTTTTATCCCGAATTAACGCGGGTAAAACCGCGGGGCGCAGCTAGTGTACTTATATTTATTTATACATTGCTGTTAGGTATATTAATAAATGATTTTGATTACAGAAACATACAAAATGCCCAGAAACTATGTGCGCAAAACCAATAATGCGTCATACCCACATGAAAAACTATTAGAGGCCGTTAGAGCAGTGAAAAGTGGGAAATTGTCTGGATATGCGGCCTCTAAGCATTATGGTATACCCAGATCCACCATAATAAATCGAGTAAGTTATCCGTGTTGAATTGTTAGGGCTAGTTTTGCTTTGCACCTAATTTGATATAAGTAGTTTGACTTTTTTGCACCTATTTCGACTTTTTGTTTGTATTTTTAACCGACTTCAAAATTTCAAAAAATGAGGAGGTGGTATGCTCCACTGTGAGTTTTTTTTATGTATGTTTGTCGTTGTTTATCGTTGATGGAAGAGCCAATGGATCCAATGACAGTGTAACCAGGTGTGAGACAGGAAGATTAAACATAATCCTTGTTCTGTTCTGTTCTTACAACCCAAAACATAACATTGCACCATTGTAATTATAACACAGCATTTATAATACACAATCGTTACAATTAAAAAAATTAGAATTAAATGATACCTATGTTTTCGAATATAGACATAATTACATACATTAATTACAGACCTCGTCAGTAATGTATTAATATTTCCAGGTATATGATCGTAAAGGCCTCAAATCGAATACCTTGGGAAGAGCCGCTGTTTTGTCTCGGGAAGTCGAAGAAGATCTCGTAAAAAACCTGCGTGACATGGAGAAGCATGGCTTCGGACTGACAAGGAAAGAATTATTAGAGACAGTGGGCCAGTATGTGTCGGATAATGACATTACAAATCCGTTCAAGCATGGCGTGCCAGGGGAAGATTGGTTTCTTGCCTTCAAAAAAAGGCATAATTTATCAATAAAGAAGCCTCAACCGGTGGAATATGCAAGAAAACAGGCATGTAGCCCATATATTATGTATCCCTACTTTGATTTACTGGAACAGACACTAACAGAACTGAAATTACTAGACAGACCATCTCATATATGGAATGTCGACGAAACAAGTTTTTCAAAGGATCCAGCTAAGTCAAAAGTAGTTGGATGTAAGGGATTTACTTCGACGAGAACAATCGCTTCTCCCGGAAAGGACAATACCACCGTCCTATTAGGCTGTAACGCTCTTGGAGAGAAAACTCCACCGGTAATAGTGTTCAAGGGGAAAAATGTATGGGACGACTGGACAACAGACGATGGGTTTCCTGGGACAGCGTACGCTGCAACTAGTAATGGCTGGATGGAGACAGAGGTCTTCGAAAACTTTTTCGAAAAAGTATTTTTTAAAACAGTTGGGCCAAAACGCCCCATCCTTTTGATATATGACGGACACGCAACACATGTTGGTATAAACCTTATTAAAAAGGCCAGAGAAGCAGAAATCACAATTTTAAAAATACCTCCGCACACCAGTCATCTTTTACAACCATTAGATTTGGCTGTAAATAAATCTTTAAAAGATCGATGGGACGTTGCCCTTGTAAAGTGGCAGAGGTTAAACATAGGAAAGGCTTTGCCAAAAAAAGAATTCTCAAAAATGCTTGGGCAAATTTGGGGTGGATTGGACCCAGCTATATGTGTAGCTGGTTTTAGAAAAGCAGGGATATATCCCTTTAGTAAAAATGCTATCTCAGAAGATAAGTTCAACCAAGTCCTTTTGCAAGAATGGAAACATAAATCAACATGTGACACTACGAATATTATCGAAGACCCAAATAAGCAACTACTGAATGATGTACCGCTGTGTAAAGAGTCACCCAAATACAACCCGGAGTCATTACTGGCTCTCTCTTTAAAAAGCATCGACTTGACTAAAAATATTCGTCATCCTACAGTTTCAGATTTCCCACAATATTTGACAGAAGGATATAGCGATGATCGTAGCTCTTTCAACCAGCTTAGTTATGAATCAACTAGCTCAGTAAACATAAGGAAGCCCAAAGTTCAAATTCTAGAAAACAGGGTAGTTAGCTTCGAAGACCTACTATTATTGAGAATAAAAGCAGGAACCAGTTCCAAAACTAAAAAAAGACGCATGGCAACTGGAGCTGAAGTAATAACCCGTGATGATGTATTAATAAATTTGGAGAAAACAGATAAGGAAAAAAAAAGTAAACCAGTTTCGACAAAGCTACAAGAAAAAAAACCAAGACCAGAAATTAAACATAACCCAAAACGAAAAAAACAAAATATAACAAACAAAAAAGAACAAAATCAACAAAGAGGACAAAACATAAAAGCAATAGCAGAGGAAAACATTAAAAAAGACATACGTGAAATTAAAGCGAACCCAACAAAAAATGAACAAAAAGGACAAAACTCAAAAACAGTGAAAAAAAGAAAAGCGATAAATAAGTATAGAAAAAAACAAAAATATTCGTCTTCGAGTGACACTGACACAGATATTAAATACGACGAAGATAGCTACGATTATGATTTTTGGGAAAAAATACTACATGATAGTAGTGATGATGACAAAGCGGAAGATATACAGCTAGATGATAACAAGGAAAACGAAGTTAATGGAGTGGGTAAAAATGATTGGGTGCTGGTAAAATTTTGTTCAAAAAAGTCGCAGAAACACTACGTAGGAGTAGTTATAGATATAAATAATGACGGTTCTCCTGTTATAAAATATACGAGAAGAAAATCAAAAGCAGAAACAGCAACTATTTTTGCATTTCCTGTGGTGGAGGACATCTCGGAACTGAAGCACACCGAGGACATTATTACAAAATTGCCCACACCTGCAATTGGCAGAAGAGGCCAAGTGACTTTCAAAATGTCATTTGATTCTTTTAATATCCAATAGGTCTGCATAATTTAAAAATATTTTTAAATGTAATTTGTTAATACATGGTATGAAAAAAAAAATGTTTTGGTTGACCACCCCTGCCTCTACATAATATGTTTCCCTTACCCCAAATTCCGTTTTTAATCAATAATTTATACTTTAAGCCTTATTTCAATAGAATAAAATTCATTTTCAATCAACGAAGTTCTTAGAGATGAAATAGTTTTAGAATGAAATCAACAGAGGTACTATATTTATTAATATATGCAGACCGTTTCCCTTACCCCAAAAACAGGGAAAGTGGAACAAAAGCACCAGATTTATAAATTAACATTATTCGTTATTAAATATTATAGTTAGCTAATAAAGATGTTGGATCATGGAAAGATAACAGACATAAATATACAGTATATTTATCAAAACTATAAAAATACATTCTATGAAGCAGCTAGAACTTAAAATAATATGTGAGAAATAAAGTATGTTCCTCTTACCCCACAAGACGGTCAATATATTCGTAAAAATAAAATGCGAGCATAGCCGGGTGCGGGAACGTGTTTCGCAGATTCCTGACATTTTGCACTCGCCGCGGTGCATAGCATAGCGACCCGCCCGCTGATTGGCCGTTGCGAGTGACAGTCGCCTAGGTAAAGTAAAAAACGAAGCGGCACGTGCCCTCTCTGGTGAAGCAAATTACCACCTTTTTATTTAAACTTATTACCACCTCGACACTATCACCTACAATCTATACTAATATTATAAAGCTGAAGAGTTTGTTTTGTTTGTTTGTTTGTTTGTTTGTTTGTTTGTTTAAACGCGCTAATCTCAGAAACTACTGAACCGATTTCAATAATTCTTTTTGTAATAGATAGCCACATTCAACGGGAAGGTTATAGGCTATTTTTCATCCCGAAATTCCTACGGGAACGGGTACAACGCGGGTAAAACCGCGGGGCGCTGCTAGTGGCCACATAAAGGGAAAACTAGGATAATCGAAGATCTGGAGTACCTGGTGACCCTGATTAGAAAACACAAGAGCCCAACCAAACTATTCACAAGAGCCAAGGTCTAAGTCTAAAAAGGCCCTCATGGACATTGGCACATCCATATTTTCTTGTGGCCAAGCTTCCGTGGCACTTTCACGAGTAACCAATCTTCATGGGTTGCACCTCATAAATGTTGCCTTCAAGAATATAAAAGCTCAAGCTTCAGCGAACACCAAATACAACAAGGCATCACACTCACGAGAAGGAGGTTCACAGTTTTGCTCCCATTTAAAAATAATATTTACGTGTAAAAAGTGACTTTCGTGCATTTTAGTGTGTTTAACTTTACCCCGTATATTGTCTTTCACAAGGATATCTATGTTTTGTGAAGTGAAAAGGTGCACTGTGAGTACAAATCAAGATAATATAGCGATACTACGCGAGTTAAAAGAATTCAATTGAAACTGCTTACCCTCAGTACCCGATTACTATTATTTTTTTTCAAGCTCCTATAGAAAATAAATAGCAAACGCCATTGCTCTAATATTTTTCAAAGGAACATTAAAAATAATATAATCACAGCAATAATGCCGAATACAAGTCTAGTATGGGGGTGCTGTAGCTTGGGATCAGATGGGGAGAAATACATGACATGTACCCAATGCTCCAAGGCATTTCACTTAAAATGCGTAAGACATATTGGCAAAAGTTTAGAAAGTGAGACCTGGAAGTGTCCTCTTTGTCTCAGTAGTAAACTCAAGGGAGGAAAGAATGATAATACGCCCGTGCGATCCATCCCTTGCGACTCCAATAAACGCTCGACTAAAAGACCTGCCACCTCTTCTCCTCCACAAGACCCAATCAAACCATTAACCCATGATGATATCCGCGACGTAATTCAAACGGAGATGGATGGTTTGTTGGGGAAAATGAGTACGATGATATCCAGTGCTCTCTCCAAAGAGTTTACCACAATTAAGCAGGAGATATCGGACCTTAAGGACTCGGTAACATTTCTTAGTAACATGTGCGACGACATCAAGCAACAATCAGTGAACGCTTGGAATGAAACTAAGAAACTGCGCGAAGAAAATGATACTTTGAAAGCAACCGTAGCCGAGCTAAATTACAAATTCAACCTAATGGAGCAACAAAACAGGAACTGCAATATTGAACTACAATGTGTGCCTGAAAGCAAGACCGAAAATCTAGTAAAGTTAACTACACAGCTTTGCAATTTCGTGGGGTGCAATATAACAGATAGTAACATTCTAAACTGCACACGTGTGGCAAAAATAAACCCATCCAGCTCAAGACCTAGATCGATTATTGTACAACTTGGATCGCCTAGAATGAGAGATACCGTTTTGGCAGCTGTAATAAAGTACAACAAAGCAAATACACTCAACAAGTTAAACTCATCGCATATCGGGATTGGCGGAGAAAAAAAACCTATATATGTCTGTGAACACTTGTCAGCTTTTAACAAAAGCCTACATGCTGCCGCAAGACTCTCTGCTAAAGAAAAGGGTTTTAAGCACGTCTGGATTAGAAACGGAAGGGTATATATGCGTAAAACAGATGATTCAGAATTGAAATACATTCGAGATATGGAGTGCATTAATAAACTAGCTTAAGTAGTACTTATTTTTTGATAACACATGTTATGATTTTATTCTTATTATGTAACATTCAATTTAAACCTGTACTATCAAAATGTTAGAGGTTTAAAGAGTAAAACTCAACTATTTAATAGAAAAATCGCATGTTCAAATTTTGATGTCATTATTTTAACAGAAACTTGGCTCAATAGTAATATTTTTACAGAAGAATTGTTTGATGATAGATATAAGGTATTCCGGAGAGATAGAGAGACATGTAAGCTTAGTAATAACAAGAAAGAAGGTGGTGGAGTGTTGATTGCTGTTAACAAAAGAATTTCATCTGTACGTATGGAAAATTGGGAGAGCAATTGTGAGGATTTGTGGGTTGTTTTAGATGGTAAAAGTAAAAATGTTACTCATAAGATTGCTGTATGTGCTACGTATCTCCCATCACCCGTTAACAAATCTTTACTTGACCAATTCCTTATAAACTGTAATCGTGTATCGGAAGAGCATAATGGTAAGACGTGCATTATCGGTGACTTTAATCTAAGTTTGATAGATTGGGAACAGGTAGAGAACCGTAAAAGCGAATATTTAGTAGCTCCTATGGGACAAATGTTGGTTGATTTTGCATGCATGAATAATTTTAAACAACCTAATCGAATCTCCAACAGAAAAAACAAAATTTTAGACCTGATCTTTACCGACCTCGAACAAGTAGATGTTCAAAAGTCTAATTTTGTACTTACCGAATACATTGACTCATACCATCCTCCACTAAACATAAATATTAAATTGAAACATCAATTAAAACTTCCCTATAACCGTAATAATAATAAAAAATATAATTTTAATAAATGTGATTTTTCTCAGTTAAATGATTATTTTAATGAAATTGATTGGTATTTAGAATTTGAAAGATATCAAGACATAAATGGCATTTTAGACAAATTCTATCAAATTTTGAATGAAGCTTTGATAAAATTTGTACCGTTAGGAAAAAATCAATGTCAAAAATTCCCAGTATGGTTTGATAAGAGTTTAAAAAGAGCCATACGAGAAAAACACAATGCATTACGGAGGTACAAAATTTATGGCAACCCAATGGATGAAATCACTTTACAATTGTTAAACAATCGATGCGACAGACTAGCTACCACTTCTTATAATAGATACCGCGATACAATAGAAGCCAATATCCCAAAAAATAGCAAATTATTTTGGTCCTTCATCAAAGCGAAAAGAAAAAACTTATCGACATACCCAACTTCTCTAAAAAATGGTGAAAATATAGCTACAGGAGGCGTGGAAATATGTAATTTGTTTGCGTCATATTTTTCATCAGTCCATAATAACAACCATGCTGCAGAAGGTACACCTTTGCCAATGTTTGTTCAAAATAATGGCGTGTGTCTTTCGCAAATTCATTTATCCAAACATGCAGTTCAGAAGCGTTTAGAACGTTTAGATGAGCATAAAGGTGCTGGGCCAGACGGTATTCCCCCAAGACTATTAAGACATTGCGCATCAAGTCTCTCCATTCCGCTAACATTTATTTACAATAAGTCATTACAATCAGGGCTATTTCCAACATTATGGAAAACAGCAAAAGTAGTACCGATTTCAAAAGGTGGTGACGACAAACAAGCATGCAATTACAGGCCTATTTCTATTTTATCTGCGATGGCAAAGGTTTTCGAATCTCTTATCTTTGATAATTTTTATCAGCAATTTAAACAATTTATCACGATACATCAGGATGGATTTATAAGAGGACGTTCTACTTGTACTAATCTACTAAAATTCATAGAGAAACTAGCTGAAGCAGTGGACAGTAATAGACAAGTTGACGTAGTGTATACTGATTTTTGTAAGGCATTTGATAAAGTAATACACGCCATTCTTTTATCCAAGTTGTCGGCTTATGGTTTCACAGGCTCCATTTTAAAATGGATAGAGTCATATCTAATGGATCGTGATTTTTATGTGGCAGTCGCTGGATACACCTCCAGCACACGCCCTAAAATAAGCTCTGGGGTACCGCAAGGCTCTCACCTTGGACCGCTGCTATTTCTTATATTTCTGAACGATTTACCGGACTGCTTAAAATTTTCGATACCCTTTTTATTTGCCGATGATCTCAAAATTTTAAAAGTCATAAAAACTTTAGAAGATGTCGTGAAATTACAGAGTGACCTTAACGCGCTAACTCAATGGTGTAAGATGAACGGAATGATTCTCAACCCAGCCAAGTGCTCTCAAATCACGTACAGTAAGAAAATATTCAATATTACTAGTACGTACCAAATTGGAACCACAATTCTGAAAAAAACCTACACAATGCGCGACTTGGGTGTTACTTTTGACCAGAAACTAACATTTATACCACACATGGAAAGTATCATTAATAAAAGTAACAAGATGTTGGGTTTTGTCATACGTAATAGCAAAGGGTTTAGCAACCCTAACACTAAAATAATATTATTCAATAGCTTGGTGCGCGGCATGTTAGAGTATTGCTCACCAGTCTGGAGGCCCCATTACTCTGTCCACGCATTACGCCTAGAGCGTATTCAGAAAAGATTTATGTGGCACCTGGCGTATGCTGCTGGAAAGGCTAAACGAATTCACTCGTATGCAGATAGACTAAGTTATTTTAACATCCAAAGCTTATCAGATCGAAGGGACAGCCTTGATTTAATTTTACTGCACAAATTGCTACATCACAGCATTGACTGCCCAGACTTGCTGAGTTGGATTAAGTTAAAAGTACCGGCTAGGCATCCACGAAAACCGGTAGCTCCTTTTGCGCCACCTCTTAGACGCACAGTGATGGGAGCGAACTCCCCCGTGCCCCGTATTACCAGACTGTATAATAAACACAGTAACCAACTCGACATATTTTATCATTCTCTACCTGTATTCAAAAAATTGTTAAAGAACGCGTTCAGTTCTCAATAAGCCCCTATAATGCATGTGTTTAATTTTCTCTGGTCTATTTATTGTCACTTTGTAATTTTTAAAATTTTAAGTTTATGTTTTAAACCTATTTTCTTTCTGTTTTTTTTTTTTTTTATAGTTATTATCTAGTTATTAGTTTAACCCTAATGTCATGTATGAGATATGTATAGTAATAATTGTTACTTCCTTGTGAAAACTTGCACGTATTAGTTGTATGTTGTGTTTCCCTTCGATAAATAGTGCATTAACTTTTTATACAAAATAGCCATAAGAAGCATGATATAATGTAACTATTATTGGGAAACCTAATAAATAAATAAAATAAAAAATACAACCGGCTTAGCCGTAAATACCGCGCCGATCTTTCAGAAATTAAACCCTCTAAACCGTATAAAAGAATAAATAATGAACGTCAATGGGCAATACGAAAAGCTGTTGCTACTGTACAAGAATCAGAGCAGGAAAAAAAAATTTGTAATAATAAAAAAATTACTCCTAAAATGAAAAAATTGTGTCCAGGAGAGAGAGAATGACCAGGAATTTTCAGCGCAATCAAATTCAAATATAAGCAGACCTCACCTAGTAGTGAACCATCTTCTGGAGAAGACGATATGCGCAAATTTATTAACAGATTCATTCCCCCAAAACGCGTAAGAATTTACGGTACATCCGATTACGGAGTTATTAAAAATCATCCACGCAAAAAAGGTTTCATTCATTAGACAAAATCTAAGCCCATGCCTAGACATTTGAAATATTTTTTTTATAAAAACTTGCATGTGATTCTAATGATCTTCTGTAATAAATGTTTTTGACTTTAAGATTCCAACCATCTAAAACCAATTCCTAGAGCTTCAATACCAAGAGTTCTTTTGCGCGAAGTTGCAGCTATGAGTAACTTGACTACAACTGGTCAAAAACCATTATTGGACATAATTCTATGATAAACTCTTTTAACTAGCATGTAATTCTAATGACCCTCTGTAATAAATGTTTTTGACTTTTATGACTAGCATACAGAAGCCATTCCTAGACATTTCATAACAAGGACAGTTTTTCTGCGCGATGAAGCTGCAGTTATATTTATAACCATATTTGGTCAACTGGACATATCCGTTGCTAAAACAATGTCATAATAACCAGCAAGTGATTATAATGATCCTCTGTAATAAATGTTTTTGACTAGCCTTAAGCTGATACCTGTATATAGGTGAAACACCTTAAGTGATGAGAATCGAGAAATAAGAGATCAATATAGATAACTGTTTAAACAGAAAACAGTTAAATTTTTATAAGACATCCTTTTTGAACAAAAAATTAATCAAGTACTTAGGTAATTTGCAGAACGAAAAAATTTAACCTCCTAAGACCCTATGTACTTTAAAAAGAACATTCCAGTTTTTCAGTTTTGATCCTTATGGAGTAGTATATAAACCTGGAATATTTTTCAAATGTCATTATAATGTCAACCACTTGTAAAGCTGTGTACAGACCGGCCCAACGAACGCCAACGAACGGGTTTCGTTGACCTTCGTTGCTGCAATCTGGACGGCTTAGCGAATGCCTAACGGAGAATTGAGGATCTAGATAGATAGGATAGATAGATAGATAGGATAGCATTTCGCTAAGCCGTATAGATTGCAGCAACGAAGGTCAACGAAACCCGTTCGTTGGCGTTCGTTGGGCCGGTCTGTACACAGCTTAAGACATGTGGTGGTCTCGACCACACCAGAAAAAGTTCAATTAAATGTAAAAACTATTTACCGCCTATTCGGAAGAGAAAACTAGAGAAGAATGTTCAAGTGGAAGTGTATACTATCAAACGAGGTCTCGCCTCCATACTCTGTCCGCTGTTGGAGAAAGACAAGAGACACAAACTACTGAGTGAGATACGTCGAGATGTGGTGGATCTATCGAGAGTCTACATCGAATTGGGCATATGGATAAATTACTACATGAAAACCACCCCCATTTTCCCTTCAAAACTGGACGTTTTAAATTTTTTGTATGCCATGAAGGGCAAGGGGCCCTATGTTGGGTTATATCGGAGCATCTTTTGGGTGGGACGAAAATATGACGGTCGGCTACGCTCCTTTGTTGTTCAAGAAATGGCTAAACAATACGAGACTACGATCCACACAAACGTCGAGACTCACGCTTACGCTCGCTTGGCTCGATATTTTGGGGTTAAACGCAACGATCCAGATTTGTTTAATGCCTTTTATAAAAAAGTTCCCAGAAGGGAACATATAATGCCATTTTTAAACAAACACAAAATTCTAAATATGAGTGCTAGAAGAGAACTTTATCATGCTTGTAACATACAAAAAATAGTCTGGACAAAAAATCCTATTTATTTATTTGAGAAACTTTGTTGGGTAAAAGAATCTTCTCAAAGAAATCTTCGTTCTGTCTCACAGAGTCAACTGCAAATCCCTACGCATAACTCTGCCCGTTTTAAAAGCTGTTTTAAATTTACTGCTGCAAAAATATGGAATAATATACCTCCACCTATGAAAGTGAAAATGAGTATAAGCTGTTTTAAATATAAATTCAAATGTGCATTACTGAAAAGACAAATTGCAGCAGAAAATGTATTAGAATCCTATAGGTACACACTGTCATTAAATTCATTTTTCTAGTAATCCTAAAATACTTAACGTCGTGACAAACAGATACACGCACACAAACAAACACACACACACAAACACACTCGCACGCACGCACACGCACACACACACACACACACACACACACACACACACACACACACACACAAACGCCCACACCCACACTCACGCAAACATACATGCAAAACATTTTGAACATATTCAAAAACGCTATCGCCCACAATCAGCGCTTGTTCCGCAGTTTCGGTTAATTCTGTTTTTAATTTTTTTTTTTCTATTACTATTTTATTTTATTTTTAATGTTACTATATTATATGTACGTCATCTTTAATGATAATAGTTTATGCAACAAGAGTAGGGGGCGTCTGAAAACCAGCGTTCTACCGAGGCCTCGGGCCAGGTAGAACATTAGCTGAGACGCCTCCCATTGCTACACAATTTTTTAGTTAATTTTTAAGTCTTGTGAATTTTTGTATTTTTTGTGGCAATAAATTTTATTTTATTTTATTTTATTTATTTTTATTTAAAAGTCCTCCCCATAAACAATGAAGAAATGAAACGCATTTGCTCCCTAATCATCTTTGACCGTTCGGTTGGCGAGTTATCATTGACATTACGTTTGTCCCAACATTTTAATTAAAAAAACTGTGTTAAAATACGTAATTCTTAAATCTAAGTGCAAATAATATAACTATATCATATTTAAATATATATTAGTGACAACAAGTACATACAAACAGTGTTTTGAAGAAATAATCAACAAGTGCTTAATTATACGTGGCGATCTGGTTCCGGCATAGTGCAAGCGAATCGCGTCTTTGTGTGCAACGCGTTCGGGTCAATTTCGTCTGGTCCTTCCGCTCGTGACCACCGGTGGCGCAGCATACTCGTTTTGTCATAGATCAACAATACTGAGCGGACGGCGCAATTTACCTAATAGCTACTTTCTTCTTTGAGGCAATTTATTCAAAATGAAATGCGAAGGTTGTTTATCTGTTATTCCCGACAAAGACGGAAGCTTTATATGTTGTAACAAGCAATGTAATAAAACATATTGTGGCCTCTGCGCAAATGCAAATCTTGAAAGTATTGATTGCAATACTTGGAGCTGTCCAGCATGCCGTTCCGGAGCAAGGAAATCAGGCGGCAACAACTCAACGCCGATTCGAACTAACTACACTCAAAATGTCACCCTACGTAAAAAACAATCGACATCATCGAAACCGTCCACACCCATTGCCGCTAGCCCAGCCTCGAAAACTTCTGACACAACAACTGAAGTAGGTGAATTGACGGCGGAGATAAGAGTACTCACAAGAGAAATCAGTTCTCTAAAAGATAAGCTTGAGACAGCTACTTGTTCATTAAACAAATGCCACGAGAGGCTAGACGAGCTTAGCTCAGCAGCAACAGTTACGGACAGCCGTCTTCAAAAACTGGAGGAAAATGAACAGGAAATCCATTCCCTAAAATTAATGGTTGCTCAACTTCAACAAGAACAAAAGTCCCAAGCCTATTATCAGGTTCGCAACGTTGTGGAAATTATAGGCATCCCCGAAACTCCAAATGAAAGTCTTACGCACATAATTTTAACAACCGCTAATAAAATAGGAGTTGAACTGTCTGAACATGATATAGACTGGGTTGGACGAGCGGGTCCGAAAGCTCAAAGATCACAGGATGATAGCAGAACCAATCTATCGCGCCCCGTGGTCTGTCGCCTAATACGTCGATCCAAAAGAGAAGCTTTTCTAAAAGCTGCTAAATCAAGAAGAAGCCTGAACTGTGCGGATCTGCTAGTAAATGGACCTGATCAGAAAGTTTACGTTAATGAGCGTCTAACCAGTGAAACGCGCTCGCTATTTCGAGATGCTAGGAACAAATGTAAGCGATATAATTTTCAGTTCTGTTGGTGTAGCCAGGGAAATGTATATGTCCGACAGAAAGAGGGTAAACCGGCGATGGCCATTAAATCGCCAGAAGATATTAGCAGAATCTTTTGCAGTGAATCTAATGATACTCAAATCATTAGTGTATAAATCATTTTTTCTTTCTTTACACCTTATTTTCTTTAATTCACTTTATAATTGTATAATTGTTTTGCAAATACTTCTTAAAGTAAGCAAAAACACTCGGTTCCCTAATTTAGTTAAAGAGATAAGTATTGCTCAATTTTTAAATTTCTTGTTATATTTTATTTTCATTAAATTATTTATTTATATTATTTATTTTATCACGTTTTCAAACTTATACACCTTACATTATTATAAATATATTAACACTCATATATGGTACACTGATAATACGTCCTGGCACTCACATAAATTCCTCCGTTTGATTAATTTTTCACTTAAATTTTACTTTGAATATGGCTTTTACTAATTTTGACAATATTGAATCAATAAGTATTAAGTGCCACGACGTGAGGGAAATCGAGGATTGCCATTCCATCATTAAAAAACATGGGTTGAAAATTACTCAACAAAACATCAGAAGTATACAAAAGAACTTCAATGATTTTTCTGTAGCACTACTTCGATTAAAAGATAAATTTGATGTAATCATTCTGACGGAGTGTCGCCTTGACGAACATACTAACATACCCCTAATTCCCGGTTACCGTGTTTTTAAAACCAATAAGTGTATTAATCAAAACAGCGGAGTTGTACTGTACGTTTTAGATAAATGGAATCCGTCAGTTCATGAACCAAATTTTCGTGAAGCCGACTGCCTTATTATTGAGATACCAAAAGTTGCCACAATCATGGCAATCTACCGTTCACCGTCTTTTACCAATATAAACTGCTTCCTTGTAGATCTGGAATGTTACTTTGAGATATATAAAAATCGCCAAAATTTCATCATTGCTGGAGACATGAATATTAACATCATCCCTGACTCAATCACCGCAATAAATTCTGATTATTTATACCTAAATGCCGAATATGGTCTTTTACCGGCAATTACCAAACCCACTAGGGATAATGCCTGTTTGGATCACATTTTTGTAAGAACCAATAAACCCACAGTAGGAGTAGTATGTAAATCGGCAATAACTGATCATCACATGACAATGGCAGGAATTTCAATTAAAAAGGCTCCTACCAAAATGAGTAACGAATACCTCAAAAGAGACTACGACGGTATCAAAAAAGATCTATTGTCAACCAATTGGTCTGAAGTATACGGCACAAGCGATGTAAACGAAGCAGTTGAAAAATTTAATAATCTACTAACACAAATTGTTGAAAATCACACTACTAAAGTCAGGGTTAGTAGATCAAAAATAATCCTGAAACCGTGGATATCGCCGGGTTTGATTAAATGTATGAGAAACAGGGATCGGTTACATCAAAAATCAAAACTTAGTCCAGGAAATGACATTCTGCTTATAACTTACAGACGCTACAGAAATTTCTGTAACAAAATTTTGCGTAACTTAAAAACCCAATACGAAATAGCTGAACTTGAAAAAAACCGTAAATCACCGAAAAGGTTGTGGAAAACGATAAAAACTATATGCAATATCCCCCAATCAACAGAAAAATGTACTGAATTACTAAATTTACCAAAACAGAAAAACGAAAAGCAATCATTGAATTTTTGCAATAAATATTTTGCCACTATTGGACAAAAACTTGCAGATAACATTCTAGATGGTCTTAATTGCACAGAAGATAATTTACCTAATAGAGGTCAAAACGTGATATCGGATTCTTTATTTCTGTATCCCACCGATTGTTCTGAAGTTTTAGAGTTGATTAAAAACCTAAAAGAAAATAAAGCACCGGGCTTGGATGGTTTCAATAATGCATTAATAAAAATAGTGAAAGAACACATTGCAGCTCCGCTTACTGCCATTTTTAACTTAAGTTTTAGTACTGGTGTCTTTCCTGATATATGGAAAACGGCTAGTGTTAGCCCCATTTTTAAAGGTGGCGATCGTAGTCTTCCCGACAGTTATCGACCTATTTCCTTGTTAGGCGTCTTCTCAAAACTTCTTGAAAAGTTAATGAATAATAGATTAGTTAAATATCTTGAGGCTCATAACTTGCTCTCAGAGCGTCAATTTGGGTTCAGGCAGAAGAAATCGACAGCAGACGCTGTTTCACTTTTAACGAGTAAGGTTGTTTCGTTTCTGGACAGGAATAGGTGTTGCCTGGCGGTTTTTCTCGACTTGGCAAAAGCCTTTGACACTGTATCTATCCATGTGCTCTTAAACAAACTAAACAAAGCCGGTGTAAGAGGTCTGGCTAACGATTGGTTTAAAAGTTACCTCATGAATAGGAGACAGTGTGTAAAGGTTGGCGCCTACTGCAGTGATGTAGAATCTATTAAATTCGGAGTCCCTCAAGGAAGTATCCTCGGGCCAACCCTGTTTCTCTTGTATCTTAATGATATACACCAACTCCAACTACCGAATGCCGAAATAATCTGCTATGCAGACGATACAGTTATTTTGTTTGACGGCTGTACATGGGACGATGTTTATGTCTCTGCCCAAAATGGTATGAAAGTCATATCACAGTGGCTGCAATATAATTTGCTAACATTAAATGCCAACAAATCCAAATTCATTGGCTTTCATAAAACACGCGCCTCTGCCCCCCCTTCATCTATTCAAACCTTAAAAATTCATAAATGTTGTGACGAGGATGTAAAAAGCTGTAACTGTGAAAGCATTCAAAAAGCTACCACCATCAAATATCTAGGAGTCATACTCGACGAGAACCTAAGATTTACATCACACATTTCCTACATATCCAATAAGTTAAGATCTACGACTAAAATATTGAGGCAACTAACACGTAGTGCTCCCTTTGATCTACTCAGAAACGTTTACTATGCCATAAGTCAATCTCTTTTAACTTATTGTATTGAATGTTGGGGAGGGGCGGTTAAAACTCACATGCTGGAAGCTGAAAGGGCGCAGCGGTCAGTGCTGAAAGCAATGTTGAGTAAAAACTTCCGATACCCTACCGAAGCCCTATATCGAGAATGCCAAGTACTCAATGTGCGGCAACTGTACTTTTTAAAGATTGCTGTATCTGTGCATAAAAACCTCCTGGGTACAGTTAAATACAAGGAATTACTAAAAAAGCGCTTATATCGCCTTGAGATTCCCAAAGTAAAATCCAAATTTGCATGTCGCCTCGGACCCTTTTTTGAAAATTTCATATATAATATAGTGGTGAAATATTGTTGCATTAAAGAATCAGGGGTTAATGAAGCTAAATCTAAAATCAAAAAATGGCTTTATTCCCTTACATATGAGGATACTGAGAATCTGCTTCTGATACCTAAATAAAAACATAACATATTATGATTGTATTTAAATTTATTTTTATTTTTAATATGTATCTTATGTATTATTCATTGTATTGTATTTTATTTTAATATATTTTAAGTTGAGGTATCCATATTAATTAATATTCATTGATTATTATATGTCATATATATATTCTAAACTTATTGTAAATATACATTTATATTGTTGTTATTATCTAACTCTTATGAACCGAGTGTTATTGTTGTTACTATTGTTAAGTTATAATATGTTAGCTTTAAGTTAATGTTCCTTCTCATTTTATATAGTATATAAACCAGCCGAACGCCTGTTAAAATTTAATCTGAAATCGTTTATCCTGGTACCTCACGACACAGATTAATCTAGTGTGAGGGCCGATGTAAATTAACTATATGTAAAAACCAGGTTTTAGGAAATAAATATTTTTTCATTTTCATTTTTTCATTTTTTTTTTTCAATCAACGTAGATACTTTAAAATCGAAATGGTGGTCCACTATACCCGAATGGATTAAAATTCAAGAGCATTTGAAGGATTTTCGTCTGTTTCCCCAACCCGCACACGGATTGAAACACGTCACCTATACTTCGAGGGGGTGGCACGAGTTGATACGGCGCGTTGACCCCTATGCCGTAACGAGTATGTGGTCACACATAGAAAATCATCTAGAGGAATTGTGGTCTCCGTGGCTTCAATTTGATCAAATGAAAAAATTTGGATGTTGCCTACAAACCGATGGAATTAGCGTGAGTCTCTCCATGAATAGAATAGTCCGCAAGAAAAAGAAAATGGAAAAGAGGCGAAAAATCTCATACGATCGAATAATAGCCGTCGATCCTGGCTCCCGACTGCCAGTTTCTACGATAGATTCTAAACTGGAGAAACACAAACGAATAACCCGCAAGTTTGTTCGCTCCCATACGCTGGAGTGGAAACGCGAGAGAATCCGCACCAAATTGTGTCGCGAGAGCGAGGAGGCAGAACAACGGGCGAGAGAAGCTTTGGATTTTGTGATATCTTCAAAGAATACCTCCCATGTGGTGGAGTATACCGTTTTTCGTATGCATTGGTTCGCTGTGAGACAAGAGAAACATTGACGTGGAGATTGTAGACGAATCGTACACGTCTCAAGCGTGTTCTTCGTGTAACCAAAAGTCTGGGGTGTTCCACAAGGTATCTATGAACAATAAACTACGCTGGGGGGTTTGCCCAAACTGCCGCAGCGAGTTTGACAGGGACACCAACGCCGCCAAGAATATTCTAATAAATTATTCCAGGTCTACCATCTGTAGGCCGGGATGTTCCCCAATCGTAGGAGCATCGTAGCCTTCTTACATTGTGTAAACTCGGGGATAAATGAAAGTCGAGAATCCCTCGGCAATAATTTATTTCTGGGTCTTAGGAGGATAAATACCATATCATACTCAATTTTTTTTGGTATACCAAGATGAAAATTTATACATAAACTTTAATTTTGGTTTACCTTTCCACACTTTTCAGTCACGCAGAAATACCTGTTCAATATTTTTTCGATTGATCATGAAAATCGATGATAGCAACATTTGTACATAAGATTCTTTGTGGTTGATAGAGCAAGATTGAAGCTTGGAAATTTTCAAATAGACCCAATTTTATCGCAAGTACAGTTAAGTATTTTCTAAAAAAAATTGTCACTATAGTCTGCATTCGTAATAAGATTGTATGTAAGTCTTTTGATTTCTACCATAACTTTCGATGCCTGATGTAATGAGTACTAAAATTTAAACCATATTTTTGATATTGAGACTCAATGACATGAGTGAACAATTTAAGAAGTTTAGTTAGTTCAGAAAACTGTTTATTTTAAACCCTACAGGCTTTTGAATTAACTAAACTTTACTTTTATTGAGTTTTTGTTGAAACTTCTGACAGACAAAATCCCAAGAAACCAACGAAACAAAGACCTGAACGGAAATCAACCATAACTCAATTTTAAACATAACAGAAGCAGAAATAGGAATGACATTATTTGAACAGCAAACTAAAGGAAGGTGTTATTCAAGAGACTTCTTGACTTTCATAAATTTAGTACCCAATCAAAATACCACAAAAGAGTTAAACAAAATAACCAAAGTAACAAAAAATATGTATTAGCCTGTAATGTCCCACAGCTGGACAGAGACCCCACTGAAGATTTGTAAGTACAGAACTAGGCCTATACACCACACTTGCCTAATGTGGGTAATCACCAACCTGAGTCATGTTAAATAACCAAATATATATTTTATCTAACAAATTGCAAACCGGAACATATTTCTTTGCAGATAAAGTATTATACTTGTGATTAATAATTATTCATACATACACCTGACACACAAAACAAATTGTAATCGCAGGAGGTCGTCTAGCTCATCCTCAGTCTTCTTTATAGTTAACCAACAACCTTATAACATCCTCAAGTATTGAAGACATGCATTTTTTCCCAACAAGTCCAAATCAAGACTTCAAGTTGCGAGTAAGTAGTCTATGTCAGTCTCGTTGTCTATGAGAGCCATGATCTCTCTGACAGCGCATGAGGCATCAACTTCTTGCATACAGTTTAGACGCTCCACTACATGTTTACCAAAGAAGTAGTATTGGCCCTGTTGAGGTTGGACTAACGGCTTCATAGCAGAAATAAGATTGTCTAACACCTCTACACACTTGTTTGGTCTAGGCTTTATGGTTCTGTTGCGAGGTCTATTTGTTTGAGATCCTCGCTGTCTTATACCAAAGTCTTGAGTGAATAGTTCTTTTTTAACATTTTCAGTTTGAAACTGCTCATTGCCAATGTCTTCTGTTAGGTTTTTAGTGTAGTTCTGTAAATAAAATAACAGAATATTATTAGTAAAACAATTCCTAATTGAATATTATTAATGTGAACTCTGTCACACTTTCATTCACCAATATTTATGAATTTACTCGATTGATATGGATAAATGAACTTGGAAATGAACTACATTTTCCAGTTAGCATAGTATGAGTTAGCTGCAGGTAAAATTGCAAGAAACATTATAGATATTTTCAACCAAGACATATTACAAAATACATAGGTATCTTGGTATGAGTTATATTATAAACTTATACCTGTGATCCTCACTATTAATTACTAGTAAAATTATGTTTTAAAAGGAACTGTATACTAGTTTAATTAAGACAGCAGACAGCAGGGGTTCACATGCGATAGACCACAAATATCCGTATAACACATCATGTAGTTCTGTGGCACTGCAGTATAATTTTTATTTTTACTTCTTCATCAAGTCAATGAGTCTTCATTGATTTGTCTAAATAGCCAAAAAAGAGGCCAATGAAATTGCCCTGCTTGTATAATTTGACTTTCCACTTCATCCAGGATATCTTAACCTTGCCTAATTGCCTATAATCTTATCACAATTACCTCTTGAACAGCAAATCCTTTTCCCTCCCTGAGGAATTGCAAAGGTTTCCACAGCGGCCAGCAAGGGACATACACATCGGAATCATTGACGGCTTGCACTCGGGACTTCTCTACCTTCCTCAGATTGTGGTTGAATGTACTTCGTATGTTTACCCACCTATCTCGCACTGAACGAGCTGAAAAATTGAGGATATACGTATTTATTATACTTAAATATATTATAGCTACAGTGGTTCTTTGAATGCATTTTGAGTATATGCTCTTGAACTGTATGTTGTATTTGAATAATTCATAGTAATTCGTACATTAAATTACCCCGGGAACGGGTACAATGCGGGTAAAACCAAGGGACAGACTGCTGCCCCTGGAAAAGGGACAGACTGCTGCCCCTGGAAAGGACTGGTTAGTACCAGTCCTAATACTAGTTAGTAGTATTGGACAGTTTATTTGAATGAGGAATTACTAACTTTAGTTGAAAAAACGAAGGTTACACTAGAGTCTACTTTTAACCTGACCGGAATTCCCTCGGGAACAGTCACAACGCGGGTAAAACTGCAGAGCGTTGCTACTTATTATGTCAAAAAACTTTGTCACGAGCGGTACGACATGAGAATAATAAAGAATATCGCTTACCCGTAAATCCTTTACCAAGAATCGATGCAAACTCAGCGTAGGCCTTGTATTTCTGTTCAATGTGATGGTTAGTATTCCCTGCTGCTTTCCACACGTATTCTCTTTGGCGAATGAATTCAACCAATTCTAGTTCAAGTTTGCGCGTCCAAAAACATGTATTACGCGGCATCGTATAATAATGTATTTAGATTTTTTATCAATTTTGCGACCCGAGAAATTGGGAAATAGAAATAAAATATGTTTCCTTCCTCAATCAAACTCCATGATCAATCAATCAAACCACAAATCCTCTCGGCAGAGAGTAATAAATTCCTTGCACAAATCAAACTAAACAACCAAAGCAACCACAACCACAGACCACAACAGTACCAACACAACACAGATATACAAATAATATTTGAATGATTGAATGAATGAATGACACCGACAAAACGAACGATTCTGTGACGAGTAGAATTCATCAAAGCAACGCCATCTTTCGATATTTAATTGTGAAATGTAAATCGTTACGAACCATAGACTCCTTTTCTCTGTCGAAAAATGAATTAGTAGTACATTAACCTGTTAATAGATGGCGTAAGTAGTAAAATAAATCCACAAAGGTTCGCTCCTTCCGATCCAACTCCAACTGTAAACTGTGCCTAAATCTGCTTTTGGGGTTCCGTAGCTAAATAGCAAAAACGGAATCCTTATACTTTAGTCATGTCCGTCTGTCCGTATGTTACAGCTCTTTTCGGACATTGTATGATACATGGTGGAATTTAGAGGATAGGTCTATTTCGTGAACCGCAGAACAAAAATGAAGTACGATTTATTAAGGGCAGCACGCCATAAAATGCTGAATAAGTCTTATATATGTACCCATTTGTTTAGTTTTTACTTTGTAATCCTTATGAAGAGGTAGACGGTAAGCAGAGGGTTTCAAAAGAGTCGTATTAGTGGGATTTAATATCTAAGGATCAGACATATTGGCCGGCTTAGAGCGATCTCACCCAGTGTGCTGTGTGGCCGACCGCTTATTACTTCACTATCAATAGGTACCACTAATATTGGTACTCGTTGTCGTAATTTTAAGCGGAAACTAGGTATAAGAGCGTTTGTCCACCGCCGCCGGCACCGGACCGTCACCGGGAAGAAAGAGATGACGGCGCCGAAGTAGCGGTAGATACATTTAGAGCGTTTTGCTTTAGCCGCGTGTCCACCGCACATCCGTCACGTCATAATAAACTCGGCCCGAAATAATCTCGTTCCCGGTGACGGTCCGGTGCCGGCGGCGGTGGACAAACGCTCTAAGGGTGCGTTACTATTGAAGCGGAGTGGAGCCATGACTAGTTCAGCTGACCAATCACAATACGTCACGAAAAGATTTTGACAATGTCAATGCGTTTTTGATACTAACAATGCGCTGTAATTGGTGATCTGGCCCGCACTGCTCCGTTCGGCTTAATGGAAACGCAACCTAACACACTTGGTACCCTAATTACCGAAAATACCGCATGTACCGCGATTGTGCATGTTTTTTAACTTAAAGTAAGTTAGAGTATGTAAGGCCAGCACTGATGTCGGAGTTTTTAGACTGCCTAAAGCCCTTCGACTTGGTCTATTGATTGAGACAACCGGGACCGACTGCTTAACGTGCCTTTCGAAGCACTATCGAGTATCGACCACCCACCAAAGTAGGCCAAGTTGCTGAACAATCGCGGTTATCCCAAAATGGAGGTCATTTAGGTACCCCTAGGGGTCAAAATCTGTCTTTCCGCTTGATACTAGGTACCTAACTTTCTAGGACACACTAATTAGGTACCTACTGTAAACAATTTTCATGTTTCACTTTATCATGTTTAATATTACCTGCCTCAGAGAGCAGTGCCCCGTATGAAAAATAAGGCAACGTACCTAATCAAGTTTAAATGAATTCTGAAAACTTTAATATCCTGAGCGACCGTGGCTGAACGTACAGTAAACGGCAGAGAAGGTTACTCATCGAACTTTGTTGGAGGACTTTTACTAGATGTTTTTTGCTAGGAACAAATTAATTTACTAGATAAAGTGGTAGAATGGTAGAGTAAATAGCACTTTACAAAACTATTGGGTTACCATCCTACTAAAATTATAAATGCGAAAGTTTGTGAGAATTTATGTAGGTACCTATGTGTTTAATATATTACTTATAGTTTCTCACGAAAAAACGACTGCACGGATTTGGATGAAATTTTATAATGATATACTTGTAGTTTATCTGCGGGAACGGGTACAACGCGAGTAACACCACGGGGCGCGGCTAGTGTAACATATACCTAAGCAAAGTATTCGTAATCGTAGTTCCAATTCAAAACGAGTAGTGTCTTAACTTAAAAACTAGTCATACCTAAGTATAGCCCGTCTGAATTCTGTAGACTACTCTTTAGAGGTGGGTTAAAGTTTCTTGCGGGTACTGTAACTATTTGTACGACAGTATACTCAGCAATGTTGAAAGCTGACCACATTATAAGACTGTACAAGCTTTTATAAAGTATTCCGTCTTTTTTGCTCTTTGTAAAATTAAAATAACAGCATTTTAGCTATCAAATGGTTTATCCCTTTCCGACATAGCTGTTTTGCAAAGAGCAAAAGAGACAAAACACTTTAAAACTGTCTTTTAGTTAAATAGCCTTAACCTTCACTAACCTTATATTGTGCAACAGAATGAAATAGTCAAAGTATGTTCGAATACATCGATTCTTCATAACAGTGTTTAAGGTTTAATAACGTTTATAAATAATGTGTTTAATGTCTAAAAGAGGTTGGTAACCAACTTTACTGGTTGTAGCTTCTTTGCTTTGATAACCATCGGCTCTTTAAGACTCTTCAAAGAAACTAATTAAGATATCGGATACACCACATTAGCTTTGAATAATATCTCGGTCGATAACATCTATGATAGTAAGGGAAAGGCAATTTTATAGTAAAGACTGAAAATGGGATTAATAACTTACCGACGTTTAGTGCTGAACACTGTTTTTAAGAATCTATCGAATAATTGTAACTAACTTCGGCCGGTCCCGGTTATTTCAGCGGTCTAAAAACTCCGACCCTTATTTTGTTTTCTTAAGTTAAAGCGGACACTACTCATTTGGAATTGAAACTAGGTACTTTTACGGATACACTTCGCTTTTATATTACATTTTTATGTGACGTTTCGGCTCTTACGGGAACCGTGGTCACAGAAGACTGTGACTGTAAATGCAGTTCTGATATTTTGTGTTAACGATTACTGGTACGTGAGCGTAAGGTGGAGAAACCTGGCCTATTGAATTAATATGTTCGGGCATGCTAAATTTATACTATCAATACAACTAAACTAATAAGAAATAAAATGGGTATCTACGCAAATAACTTTTGTATCGAAATTCTCACGGAAACGTAAGACGCGAGTAACACTGCGGGGCGCTGCTAGTTCTAACTTATATGTCATAATGCTTAAAGCGCACTCTAGCGTGAAAAGAGAAAAACTTTCAAGTGAAGTGTGTTGCATTAATACAAGTTGCTACTTGACAATTTAAAGTTTCAATTTAACTTGCGAACAGATACCTAAGTCGCCGTTTGAAATCTATATACTATTCTGAAAGGTAGAGAAAGTTAGATGTGGCAGAAATAAGACATATTTTTCTTCTTATTCTTGTTTATTATTTCAGCAGAATCTCTATTTTGTGATTTCTATTAGGTATGTTAAGTATTTAACTTTATACTAGTTTTATTAAGGACTCAAGAAACCAGTAAATTATAATTAGTAAAATATATACATATATACGCCTGAAACCTCCTCACTGTACTGATATCTTCAGTGAGACGAGAGGCCTTTGCCCAGTGGGACATTACAGGCTAATACTACTACTACTACTAAAATATATCTTATATATAAAATTCTCGTGTCACAGTGTTCGTTCCCGTACTCCTCCGAAACGGCTAGACCGATTCTCATGAAATTTTGTGAGCATATTGAGTAGGTCTGAGAATCGGCCAACATCTATTTTTCATCCCGAAATTCCCGCGGGAACGGGTACAACGCGAGTGAAACCGCGGGGCGCAGCTAGTAATTAATAAGAGCGAGGTACAATCATTATTACACTACAAATTCTACAGACAAATGGGATAATTGTTTGACACTATATTGAACTCGCCAGTTAGCTATAGATAGTAAACTCGCTCAATGTGAACAACCGGGCTTCTCGACTCCCGACTCAAAATATGAATTACGCAACGTGTAAAGATACTTTAAACTAAAATAATCATCTCATCAAATGTGTATACTTTAGTTAACCTCTCTATACGTATCTCTAAAGATTAAGGGCCTTATTCACATAAACGCTTGATAACAGCATTTAAGGTATCAAATGCTTTGTCCCTTTCCGACATACGCTAGTTTCCAAAGTGCAACAGAGACAAAACACTTTAGAACAGTGATTTAGTTAAAGAGAGTTTACGAATAAGGCGATTAAATCTAATCACTATCACTATCACTACATAGTGTAAAATAAAGTTGCTTTCCGCTGTCTGTCCCTATGTATGCTTATATCTTTAAAAGTACGCCACAGATTTTGATGCGGTTTTTTAAAATAGATAGACTGATTCAAGAGGAAGGAGGTTTATATGTATAAAAATTCCCAAAATTCCCAAGGGAACGGGCACAACGCGCATAAACCACGGGGCACTGCTAGTAAAAAACAAATGAAAAGTGCAAATGTAATAACAACATGGCGCCCACACCGCATGTAAATCAAATTGCCATCCTTGTCCCACCAGTGGGGTCCCACGGGATAATCGTTGACACGTCGGCGAGCGATTGATAGATGAATGCGTACCTCATCGTGACAGACCGACAGACAATGAAAATATGTATGTGTTTGTGTCGGATTAGAGAAAAATATTACGCAGTGCCTATAGGGAAGTATGAACTGGTTTGAAAACGTGTGTGTATATCAGGTCTTGAGTTTCAAGCTTGAAATAAATAGAGTAACTTAGCTCCAATTACACCGTTACAACTGACCCCGATCAATCTACTTAATAGTAGTTCATGAGCTTAACTAAGAACAAACAGACAAAATGTCTTTAGGACGTGCACTCATTATTTTATTTTTATATTTGAGTCTATCTAACTAGGTCTTATAATTTAGCCCGTAGTTCTAATTCAGCCCCAATCTGGATATTTTATTTGGTCTAAGGTATACCAACGGGATTTATTGTGAATGCGTTTTCTTTGGTATTTTTTACATTTTTATTTTATGTTGAAACTAGCTGAACTAGTGATCTTTAAAACCACGCAACCGATTGATGTGGTTTTTTTAAATAGATAGAGTGATTCACGAAAAAGGTTTATATGTATAAAATATCCCGAAAGTACCACGGGAACAGGCTCTCGCGGGTAAAACCGCGGGGCACTGCACTAGTACTAATAAATAAATGTCTTGGAATCCAGCAAAACCTTGCATTTACATTAAACCCGTTTGATTTGGGGTCCCAGATTATCTAATAGTTATTATTGTTTTTGTGGTCAACCTCCGTCAGCGGGAGGTAATAAGGGTTTAACTAACGAATAAATAACAAAGATATTGGTTCGATAAAGCTCAGTTGACAATTGAGTGAGTTTACTGTTTTTTAGCAACTGGCAAAGATTTAAAACATACTTTTTCATCCCGGAGTCGTCCCGTGACTGCGAGGGGTGTAATCCGCTCGAAACGTCGGGTACGTATTTTAATAAAAACGCTATATATTCTAATGCGATACAGACCCGTTTCATTTTGTACACTTTGAAACATATTCATAGAAATAGATAGTACTTAATTATGCCCTGTTATTTTAACTGTTCTCCTCTTTCGTTATCCAAGGACAAGTATCCGAAGTAGTAGTAGTAGTAGTAGTATGAGCCTGTAATGTCCCACTGTAGGGCAAAGGCCTCTCATCTCTCTGAAGATATCAGTACAGTGAGGAGGATGAGGCGTAATCACCACGCTTGCCCAATGCGGGTTGGTGATCTCAAATAAAAAAAGTAGTTTGATTAAGTTAATATTCTGTTATACAAAATTATGGCCAAGTGATAATGATAAATTGGTGGAGGTAGTAATCAAAGCTGCGAGTACCAAACTTATTACCAAGAGGAATTTAATAAGACGAGCTCAAAGAGCGCCGTAGACAGTAGCCAGTTGGAAATATGTACATTGTCAACATCACTGTCCTGCCACTATATAAAATACTAGCCATGCCCCGCGGTTTTACCCGCGTTGTGCCCGTTCCCGTAGGAATTTCGGGACGAAATATATCCTAAAACCTTCCCGTTGAATGGGGCTATCCATTACAAAAAGAATTATTCGAATCGGATGGGTAATTTATGAGATTAGCGCCTTCAAACAAACAAACTTTTCAATTTTATTACATTCGTGTAGATGATATGATATTGATTTTTTTTATTCTTTCTGTATCCTACTGTATTTCGAATGGCACGTAAAATTGTCGGTTCACGTTGTTGCAATCGTTAGAACATGTCGGAGACCTGTAGGCAGTCTAAAAACTCCAATACCAGGGTAGGTCACTAACCTACAAAATTACTTAGTGACATAGTGGAGGTATCATGTAGTGTAGTACCGATACAGGTCAGTCAGTGATCGAACGTCAGAGCTGAGTGGTCAATGATTTCGTTAGCTACATGGTCATAGCACTAATGTAGCTGTAATAATTCCTAGCTCTACCTAAGTGAGGTACCTACCTATATTAGGAGACTAGCATTGTGGTGCGATTTCAACCATGTTGTAATCTTTTAAAAAGTCTCTTCAGAGTTATTATAAAGGGTCTTTCAACAAGGACGGGTCGATGTTAAAATTGAATAAAACAAGATGTGTGCAAGATATTAACGAAATTTATGTTTTATTTGAAAGGCCCATTTATGCCATTTCGGATGGAATATGACATCGTTCAAATGTCCGCCGCGGCTTCGTATGGTGGCACGAATCCGAGTGGTCCAATTTTTTATGCATTCACAAAAAGTTACTGTTTGGTGCGGATTTTGGTCTAGTATTGGTCCGTACTTCTTCGAAAACGACGTTCCGTTCCGACGTTCGAAACGTCCTTGTTGAAAGACCCTTTAGTATACTAGCTGACCTGAGCTGACCCAGCAAACGTTGTAGACATATAATATCGCGATGGAAAAATAGCGGTTGATCGTATAAGGGTGAAAATGTAGGGATGTATGTAATTTTGAATGCTGTATCATAAAAAACATCAAAAAAAATGGGTGGACAACCATTATTACTTAGGGGTATGAAAAATAGATAGAAGCCGATTCCCAGACCTGCTGAATATGCATATAAAAATTTATAAATATCGCTCAAACCGTTTCGGAGGAGTACGGTAACTAACACTGTGACACGAGAATTTTACTTGATAAGATATAATCTATAATCTTCTAGGCCAATTTAGGTCATAGCGACTGCTTCTTCTTCTTCATCGAGCGGATGGTCAACCTGACCAATTCTGGTGTCAGAGTTAATGCTTATTTGGCTACAAAGAGGAGGATGGGCTTTGACGTTCAGCCCGACGGTGAGCGCGACCATGACTGGCGTGCCCAACTTTATCAGAAAAAGTTCGATGTCATTGAGTTATTAATACTTATATCTATAAGCAACAACCATGTATGGGTTAATTTTAGCGGAAATCAATAATTGCTGAACCAACTACTTACTAATAGTCTCGAGCAAATATGAAAATGAATAGTAATCGTTTAATTACAGACACGTCAAGGTAATTAAGGTAAATTAACCAGGAAATTGCCTACTATTACAAATGCTAAGTTGTAGTAATTGTGAATTGACACAGCATTTTCAAAATATATTAGCTTCTGTTTGATATTTGGTGCTTTCTTAATGTCATACAAATGAACATGTAGTATGCTTTGTGACATGCAGGCAATATCAACAACTTTGACGGACTAATTTGCAGCGTCCTGTGGTTTTTTACCCGCGTTGTGTTGTATTAACTGCTGCTGCAGTCGCTCCCGAACAGACCTTTAAGATAAAATTTTGAATTTTATAGTCCCGTTATAGGATGCCTGTCCATTGACGCGGAGCGACCTGGCGGAGCGGAGAAACGGACAATATTAACCAATAGGATTGCATAAAATATCTGACCGGAGATTTTATGCAATCCTATTGGTTTATATTTGTCCGTTTCTCCGCTCCGCATCAATGGACAGGCACCCTTAAAGAGGTTAGTTCTCATATAAACCTTTTTTAGTAAAGCTACCCATTTAACTTTGACGTTGCTCTCATATCAACGCCACCAATACTTTACGAATAAAGCTATAAATACAATACAAAAAGTACCCACCGCTTCAAATGTAAAGCATAAATACATTCGCGGAACGATGCAATGTAAAATGTGGAGTATTTGGTCACACTCGCGCAAACAAATTGATTTCGTGCTTCGAATTGTCGTCTCGGAATATTGTACCGAATCGGTTTACTTGTAATTGAAATTATATGTTTCTTTCCTTGAATTCTTGGAATCGGATTGGTAATTTCTGAGATTAGCCAAACATACACACGTACAAATTATGCCTCTTTATAATATTAGTTTACCTCTTTATAATAATATTATATAGATGTTGGTTACTTAAGCTTACGCTTACCAGTAAAAGTTAACATAAACTATACTCGTACAAGACATTACACCAACCTATTTATATCGGAAGTTGAACTTAGTGCAGGCATAAGCCTATTCCATTTAATGTCATCGTATTACCTACTAATATTCTATAGACATATGGGATACGTAGGTACCCTAAATGAATCATATCTTCTATATATATAAAAGAAAGTCGTGTTAGATACACATTTATAACTCGCGAACGGCTGGACCAATTTTAACGATTCTTTTTTGATTTTATTAATCCCGAAATTCCCACGGGTATGAGTGTGCTATGGGGGTGAAACCGCGGGGCACAGCCAGTAATTAATAGCTGGATGTTGTATGTATACGGTTCCCGTAAAGGAGCCCAAACGTCAGATCAAAAAATATGAAATAAAAGTGAAGTGTTTTCGTAAAAATAGTTTCCATTCAAAATGATAAGTGTTCGCTGAAAACAGGCTGTAAAAATAAATACGATGTTGCA
Organism: Cyclophora punctaria; assembly: GCA_951394245.1. Lineage (NCBI taxonomy): Eukaryota > Metazoa > Arthropoda > Insecta > Lepidoptera > Geometridae > Cyclophora > Cyclophora punctaria. Next base: position 8,010,485 of record OX596186.1, read on the forward strand.
TGCGGTGAAGGCTGTAATCTAATGTCGCCTTTTTTGGTTAAGCAGACCACATGTATTTAAACCTTGGCAGACAATTATCTTCGCCCGGCACTATATTCAAATTTAAAAACAGAACAAGCAAATCAATTAAAAAATAGATTAGCGAATCAAATACGTCATATTCTTTTCATCGTAACTATTATTTACATATCCAGTTTCGTTATTGTGATCATTGGAACGCAGTGATATATCTACAGGGTGTAATCGTTAAGTGTGCACAGGCGATTATTCCGTAACTATTGCAGATATCAAAAAACTTTAAACTGATATCGAAAGTACTTTACCTAATGAGTAAAATGACATTAATAACTTTTTAAAAATAAAACGAGAAATATCCAAAAAAAATACATTAATCACTCCCATACATTTTATTTCTTAGTAAGTACAAAATTTTGTATTCAAAGCATATGTTCGAAGTGACGTCCTCCTTGTGCAATACAATGACGAGCTCTATTTACAGTTTCTAAATGAACTTTCCTTAACATTTGCGGAGTAATTAAAGCAATTGCACGACGTACACGATTCTGTAACTCTTCTAGGCTGTGTACTCTCTCAGCGTACACGTGGTCTTTGACAAATCCCCATAGGAAGAAATCACAAGGCGTGAGATCCGGGGATCTGGCAGGCCAAGGGGTTGCACTATTATTGGCTATTAAGCCATTATAATTGTTTCGTAAGAAATTCATTACAACATTTGTATTATGTGCAGGTGCTCCATCTTGTTGAAAAATTATCGACTAAGAAATAAAATGTATGGGAGTGATTAATGTATTTTTTTTGGATATTTCTCGTTTTATTTTTAAAAAGTTATTAATGTCATTTTACTCATTAGGTAAAGTACTTTCGATATCAGTTTAAAGTTTTTTGATATCTGCAATAGTTACGGAATAATCGCCTGTGCACACTTAACGATTACACCCTGTATACGGCCATGGCGGCCACAGTGCAATAGAATGCGCGCAGTAAATCTACGCCCGCATCCGGTTCACGCTTGACCAATTTGTGTACCCTACCCACACTGACCTACTGATTGATATACGATTATGAGCACGAAATACGAAAGGTTGTAAGCCGAATTGTTTAAAATAGCTTCGAAGACCGTCCCTACGTTGTTATTTTTAACTTGAACATGATCACAAAAGACTTTTTTATTATCGTTCTGTTGTCTTTGATTTTGTGACATTTTTCAAGGTACTTGTAGGATTTCGATAAAATGCTAATACGTAGGATGAGGGGTCGGCTCTTAAGACCACTACAGACTAAAGTTCAGACAGTCTTTACACTGTCTTGTTTATTCGTCACATAGTCAAGTTGGTTTTCACTGAGTTCTGAGTACTGAGTACAACAGATGTTAGAATAATACTATTTATAGAATAAATATATATTCATTCATCAAGTGGATGGTCAACCTGACTAATCCTAGTGTCAGAGTTATTGAGCCGCCAAAGGCCTCTAACATGGCTCATGTAACGACTATTATCCGTAGAAAGTAACCGGGACCGACGGCTTAACGTGCCGTCCGAAACAAGGAATCATCTTACTTTTCGGGCAATAAGGTGATTCAGCGTGCAATGCCCTAACCAAACTGAGGGCAGTCTCACAAAGAGATTTTTGTGAGCTATTGTCCCCTCCGGAAATCGAACCCGGAACCTCCTGAGCCGAGCGCTCAAACCACAAGACCACGGAGGCTGTTAAATAAATATAAAAACAAATTATCCATAAAGTGATACTTTACAAAAACAATGTAATTAACATTGTGCTTGATAAAAAATAACAAGAGTGGGCGTAATACGAGATGTAGTGACGCGTACTTAACAGAATTCGTACATTTCTTTCATTCCTTATAGCATCATGAGGGCAACAGAAACGCCCAATTAATTATTTATTACAATTACCCTTGATAAACAACCTTGTTGATTACGGTTACTCTGACATTTGTCTTGTCAAAAATGACGTTTTTAATGTCATCATGACAGTGACATTTGCGGTTGCTTTGAAAAGGTACTTGTAATTTGTTCATTTTTTAAAAAGCATTGGAGTTTGTTCCGAGGATACGAAGTGGATTATCCGTTTATTTTGTATTTTGTTAATAAGACTAATAACCCTTGTTTGTGTAGGCGGGCTTTTGTTATTCTTTGCTCCTATTAAGTAACTGAAACCCTTGTGGTTAATGTAATAGTTTTATATAATATTTGAGACTTTAATATGTTCGAAATATAGCCATGTTATGTAATATCTTAAGGTAGATAAGTTAAGTTTTAAACACACTATTTATCACTTTAATTTTTTTGTTCTTTTTCAAACGAAACTTTACTAACAACGCTTGTGGCCTGCACGCCAACTGCCCGTCGACGTGCAGTTTGATTGCAGTCGAGCCAACTGCATTCAAACTGCATCTGAACTGCCATTTGGCAGTCGGATTGCAGTTGAATTGCAGTCCGTCTGTCTAGACCCTAAGCGATATTAACTCACTCCTATTGTTAAGCAACGTGCAGCTCGGCCTTGAATGGATTGGTACTCAGATGGGTGACCGATAGTGGCATTTCTATCTGAGCGTTATCGTGCTTCGGAAGCTACTTTAAATTCTCGGTCCCGGTTGCTTCCATCGTTAAACCATGTCTTAGGTGGTCTAAAAACTCCAACACTTAGAATATATACGTGCCCCTTTCAGATAGCAATATATTTTTTCGATGTTGCCACTACATGAATTAAATTACCCGGCTGTATCAGATCTTAACTAATGGAGTCTATATCTCATAAAATACACACTGTAATTTAAATTATAACACTGGCACAACAACAGAATAGCGATCACTTGACAGCGCATGTACTCTATGTCACAACTTTTAACTTGTGACAGTAAAAATAATGGGTTACGCGAAAGGGATGCACGATTAGTAGTTCTGTCTCATTCTTTCCTGGGCGAAGTTAAATATCTCTTGACCGTTCTAGCAATTATGACGTAAGATTCACTACTTCTATAGCCGTATATATTCTAAGCTCCAACACCATTGTTGGCCATTAACCTATTCGAACTTACTCTACCCTCTCTATCGCCCTCCTGTTACCAGCTTGTTAATCAAAATATTTGGATGAATTGGCACAGTGTGAAGATTACAGTCGATAGTTTAGAGTTATAAATAATAATAAATATTACAGAACAAATGCACGCACAGTTGAAGAGCCCCAAACTAAATCTTATCTATGTATAGTAATACTAGCCGCGCCCCGCGGTTTCACCCACGTTGTACCCCATTCCCGCGGGAATTTCAGGATAAAATGTATCCTGATGTATAACCTATATTACTGTAAAGTTTCATCCAAATCCGTTCAGTAGTTTTTGCGTGAAAGAGCAACAAACATACACCCATACATACATCCATCCTCACAAACTTTCGCATTTTATAATTTTACTAGCGACCCGCCCTCGCTTCGCTGCGGGTAATCAAGATTTCCTGTAAGAAAATCGGGATAAAACATTGCGTGTCTCCCGCAGGAATATACACAATCAAAATTTCAAGTGGGAAATTGGGGATAAAATATTACATGTCTCGCGCGAGTATATATATGTACAGACAATCAAGATTTCATGTGAGGAAGAATTCGGGATAATACCTACATAGCGCGTCTTCGTCGTTCTTAGTTCGTAGGTAGGTATATCCCCGCGCGCTTTGACCGCACGAAACAGTAAGTTATTTTGTAAGCAGCGCCCCGCGGTTTTACCCGCGTTGTGCCCATTCCCGTAGGAATAACGGGATTTTTTTTACATAAAAACCTTCCTCTTGAATCACTCTACCTATTACAAAAAACCGCATCAAAATCCGTTGCGTAATTTTAAAGATTTAAGCATACAGACAAACAAACAAACAGACAGATACGGAAAAGAGACGACTTTATTTTATACTATGTAGTGAAGTAGTAGGAAGTAGGATAGAATCTATCGCCGAATTGCAAAACCTTTGCCTTTTTGAAGTCGGTTAAAGATGAACGCCTTGCGATTGAATCGATCGAATTAATTTTAACATATTAATATTCACCAACATCGAAGACGGCGGCTGTTTAATTCATGAGTCCCATGTTTATTAATTAAACAGATACTTTTGAATTTAATTTTTATTTCTCGTCGTGAAGTAGCGAAAAGAAAAAGTAAATGTCCGAGTATTTGTACTATGGGAAGTAAGCTCTTCAGAAAGTATGGCGGACCACCGCCTTGTAATACTTTGATATGTAAGTAAGTAAGTAATGTCTCACTGCTGGGCAAAGACCTCTCATCTCACTGAAGATATCAGTACAGATATAACGTAGGATCGTTGTAAGTAAACAAAAGACAGCAGATCCCCCATAGATCCCCTATAGAAAAGCGAAGTATTTACTGCGTAAAATATTCCTATACATTCATTGTAAGTGAATGATTTAGTCCCGCCACATGGGGATGCCAAAGGTGCATGGATACAACTAGCGAAATTTTTTGAAAAAAGAACAATGACCATAGATTCACTTCTGCACTTCTGATTTTTAAATAAAAAACTACCGTCTACATTGTGATAGTCTTACTGCCGCATCTAGAGACTTTCATTAAATCGATACTTAGTTAATTTTTTATTCATTACAAGTCAAAATCACTCATTAAATCTTTACTTAGAAAGCATTTGACGTCTATGAGTACTTTTATTGGCCTCTTAAATAAAAGACAATCAATTATTTAAAGAAACGATTAAATCAACTTCATATTACAGAAGTAGATTTACGCATATTAACACGTTTATGTCTCACCTGCAATGGTCGACCGTAAATGTATGAAATAATACAAAAAACAAAGTTGCAGAGAACACCATCTGCCGAGCTGCAGTTAAAACACAACGTTCAAACAATTAAATTCATTTGCACATTCTTTTCAACGATTATTTCTGCTGAAAAATACACCATTTTAGCTATTAAGTTGAAATATTGTTGAGTGTAGCTTTTTCGTAGCCACTTATATCGTATGCTACGGGGCGGGTGCTACGAAATGTCGTAGCCCCGTAGCGCCCGTACAAAAGCACATAGTCGTAGCATATTCGTAGTAGTATTATTTATTACAATCCTTTTGTTATTTTGTGTGTAGAATTGTTAAATATCAGTGCAGAATTTTTAATATTCAACATTAGTGTGCTTAAGACTATCCTTTAATTATATTAAAAGATGTCATAGTTAGGTCTATCCGCGGGTGTCTATCCGTTAAGAGTAAGGACTCACGAAGCGGTTTTTACCCGTGCCCGCCGCGGTGGCGGAATGGAGTTTTATTTCCAAAACTCACGAGACCGGAGTTTTGTGCGGTTACGCAGCCGTCGCGGTTGCGATTATCGCCCGCAAACTTGGCGGTTGATAATCGCAAGACGGGCGGTTGCAAGACGGGCGGTCAGTTGAGTTCCAGACCGTCATGGACACACACCAGAAACGAGCTGTTGCGTTATACTTCCTTCACAGAAGAATTAAAAAAAGAAGGCCTAAAATATTCTGGATACATCCACTGATTGCGGAAAGAGATCGTTATGGATTATTTGTTACTCTTATTAATGACTTAAACCGCCAACCGACAGCAGAACGCGCGGGTGCAACCCGCCGCGGCTGCGGGACCGCGACCCGCGCCCGCCGGTACAAGATGACCGCTGGAGCAGCGGGACCCGCAAACAATCGCACACGCCGCGGGCGTAAAACGCGTCGTGAAATGTGCTTTAATTTTTTACATATATATCTGTATTCTACAAAGGCTGCGGGCCCGCAACCGCGGCGGGCACGGGTGAAAACCGCTTCGTGAGTCCTTAGCCTTCGATAGAATATTTCCCGAATCGAATATTTGTAAAACAAAAGAATTACTTGTTTCACATTAAGACTTTTTGCCCTAGTGGCTAAATATCTTTACTAAGAACGGTAATTTATTGCGTGCAAATTATGTGCATATATAGAAATCTATACTAATATTATAAAGAGGTAAAATTTATAAGTTAGTTTGTATGTTTGAACTAATCTCGGGAATTATCAGTCGGATTTGAATAATTCTTTATGTAATACTAATAGATAGCTACATTCAACGGGAAGGTTATAAAGTGATTATTTTTCATTCCGAAATTCCCATGGGAAAGAGCACAGAGCGGGTAAAACAGCGGAGCACTTGTAGTAAATAAAATAACCCTTAGATTTTTTAAAGTACTTTTTGAATGTTTGGGCGACTTTATTTTTAACGTGCATTGTGTATGTTATTGTACGTAGCCGAGTACTCCGAGCGCCAAGCGGAACCGATGACTCCCTCGAGCCGGGACCACTTCGCCGATAGGATTTTTACGCTAGTTTTTATTTACTTCGATTCGCACGTGAAACTAACATTATGTGTTACGGGGATCGGCTACTGTTAAAACCTGTAGTTAATAACGTTATATATGTTATAAACTGCTATGTTATTTGATGTTAACTTATTGCGATTGTTAATCAACGTGCAGCTAGGCCCCTGCTTGGATGGGTGGCCGATAGAAACATTACTATCTGAGCGCTACCGTGCTTCGTAAGGTACTTAAGCAATTGGTCCTAGTTGTTTCACTTATCAGACTATCTCGGAGGCCTTTAGGCGGTCTAAATTCTCAGACACCAGGTTGCCTATCTACTTAGTACTTAGTTTATTAGTCAATACCAAAGTTGTCTTTATCTGGTTGTATCACGCACATATGAGATAAATACCGAAGACCGATGGGCAAAACAAACCGTCTTACGTATAACTGTGGTAATAGATGGCATATTTATAACCATCTCCCGTGAATACAAGTAAGATTCTCGTAGTGAATAAAACGATCCTAATCCCAGTCGGTTCCGTATCCATGGTGTTTTCTTTGACAACCTTTCTTCCCGATAAGAGGCGGCTAATCTCAAGATCAGTACACGATTGATCGCAGGAATAGCGTTTGCTATAAATATAGAACAGTTGATCTGATAACTTCTGTCAGCGGTCATTGCACTCATGAAAGACCGTACGTACAAACAGCAGTATCTGAACACAAAGATGAAGATTAGATGGCTTCGGGCCTTTATGGCCTAATTTTTGACCCATTTTTAAAAGTGCCCATATTGTCATTCTGACCCATATGGTAGAAAAACTTTGCTGTCTTAAAATAAGGCTTCTCCTAATTTTTAACCGATTTAAAAAAAGTGCTAGTTATCATAATTTATTGCTAGTGTAGTTTTTTATTACCCACTTCCTTTTGTAGCAAAAAAACATTTTTTTTCCACCTATACTTTCGTTAATTTCAATCGTATGGGACTTCGTCAAAGCAATAATATACTATTGCTTTCATCAGAGTAATATGTATACTTACATTACTTTTTATATCCCATATGTTGACTGTTGCAGTCCTTACAAGAAAGCGCACTCACTTTGCGACATTCTCTCTAAAGTACTCACTCCACACATTGATGTAGTAGGCTATAATATATAGTATGGATTGTTACTGTATTTGTAGTATAAACTATGTTGGTTGTATTTTTTGTTGTGTTTTTAGGCGACTTTAAAGAGGAGGTTTCTCAATTTATTGTTATATATACTTTTTTCTCTTTTGTTTTTTTTACGTTATAATGAATAATGTACGAGATTAGACCTTAGTTTCAGTCTAACTAACGATAAGTGAATTACGGCCGTACTCAAAGACATCAAATGCTTCCTTAGTAGAGATTGAAGGAGATGATATGTAATGAATGCAAAATTCCGCGAATTAGTTAATTGTCAATTAAATGAGTCTTTGAATCGTTAGTACTGAAACATTTTATGAACAAACTATAAAGGGGTCCCCCAAAAGCAATCAAAACTAAAAACCGAATACAAACAAGTACACAGTAACCGTATTCCCAAACTATAAAATTGCAATCGAATCAAACTGGTTCGATAGAAAATCGATAACAATAAATCGCATCGCTGGACATCACTATTTAACCAATTGTTATATGTGAGCGTATAAATCCAAGCTGTGACTCTTGCACATTAAAAAGCCTGAATGGATTAAGATGAAACTCACAATATTGTTAGGGAGGCGCCATGGTAAAGGCGATCAACTTTGAAAAGCGATTAGCAATAAGTATTAAGCGGTGTTACCCTCGTTGTACCCGTTCCCGCGGGAATTTTGGGATAAAAAGTATCCCATGTGTTATTTTAATGTATAACCTATATTACTGTAAAGCTTTATCCAAATCCGTCTAGTTACTAGACGGATCACGAAAAGAACTACTAAGTAGTTATTTTCTTGAAAGAGTAATAAACATACATACATCCATCCTCATCATATCTTATGTATAATATTAGTAGGATTTCAAAAAGTCACTTACTCAGTCCTTAGGAGTACTTATAAGTAAGTAAAGTATAGTAAACTATATAATGTCCCACTGCTGGGCAAAGACCTCTCATCTCACCGAAGATATCAGTGCAGTGAGGAGGAATAGGCGTAATCACCACACTTGCCTAATGCGGTTTGGTGATCTCAAACACGAGCTTTGTTTTCGCTCGACCCGGGAATTGAACCTGAGACCTCAGTCTTGGCAGGCTTGTGCACATACCACTAGACTACCGAGGCATTCCTTAGGAGTATAGTTGTTAACAGCAGAAATAACTTGACAATGCCCAGTGCATACTTATACTTACATACATACTTACTTATTCATAATTATACCTACTTTTTAATCCAATGAGAAGAGATAACCAAAGTCGCGGGGCGCTGCTAGTAGCTTCAAACTCGTTCGTAGAAAGTAGTATAGCACTTATAAATATATCTCTCACTGGACTACGGTCATTACCGGTGGCACAATGACGCAGTAACCGAGTATCGAGAATCGATGTTACTATAATCGATTTAGTATCGATACCAAATCGAGTATTTTATCGAGAATCGGTTTCTAATGACCGAGTCACGCGGTCTGTTCCAGATTGGTTTTGCGATTGCAGAGGTGCAAAGTTTGGACAAGTATTTAGAATTTAACAAATGAAAAGATAGATTAGAAGTAACTTTGCTTTTGAGCGTCCATTTGGTACGTAACAAACCATTATCGATAAATGTATTACGAGTACTACGGGTAATTTATTTTTGGTTGGCACAATAAACGATTAAAAAAACACTCATTCATTCAGTCATTCATTCATTAATTCATTCATTCATTCATTAATTCATTCATACGTTCATTTCGAGTAGGTTAGTGGCCAACCCTGTGTCTGGTTATACAAAACTGAATACATAATAAAATTGTAATTAAATGTACAAGAGGCACTCATTTAAAAATCATCTTTATTACAGCAGAAATTAAAACCCTTTTCGAGGCCAGTCTTTTAAAGTCAAAATAAAAATGTCATTTATAATTATTTTCTTTCAAATTAAAACTGGTCGAGTGTCTCATTATCCATTGAAATGAACAAATAAATGACAATTATGTTTTTACTTGGAATGTGAGTTTAATTTTAACATTGGAGTCAGTAAGGAGGCTAATTAAAAATACACGCCTCCGCTGCGCCAATTTACAGCTCATTTTGTTGATATTTTTGGACATCTTTATTTTGGTAATAAAATGCACATTTTGCGAGAAATATGCAATGTTTTAATTAAGAGTTTTCTTACCTTTTGTTGGGTTAGGAGGTGTTTTATTTAGCTAGTGACAATTTGCAAGAGAGAGCTTAGAGCATTCTACGGATGTGTTTGCAAAGAAACAGAGCGGAAGAAGTTTAATAGACCAATGTATTACGAAAAGATGTTGATAATTTCAATGCGTTGTGATTGTGCGTGCGTTCAATTGAGCACCCACAACAACAGCTCGTAAACTAGCTCAAAACCAGCGAAAGTAAAGCCTCGTTCTAACCAAACTTATGACTGAATATTTTTTCCTTATTTTATCAGTTAGTAATATTTTTCACGGTGCCATATTTTACTATCGGACCCCAAACCCCGGGGTAATAAAAATGACAAAGCGGAACCCACACAAAGACAACAATGTTACCTGTGGGATACTAAAACGTAAAGTATTAGCCTGTAATGTCCTGTAAGAATCCAGTACAGGATTGTGCCTCAATTAGTAAAGTGCAAAACTGGGTAAAGGCCTCTCATCTCACTGAAGATATCAGTACAGTGAGGGGAAGGAATTACTTATCAGGGTTAGTTAGAGAGAGAACTCTTCACTATTTCATAAGTTAATACATACAAGTACTCATAATGCCTCAATTACAATACTGCGTTCACCTCAATCGTCGTCGGACTTGTTTCAGTAGAACATCGTCTTCTCCCCAGATTATTTGTAGACTAAGCAGCCGCTTTCGCTTGCCATATATGATCATATTCGGCATGCGGCGAACGTATTAATGTCATTGATACTTATGTGTTTGTGACTTGTCCTACTGAAGAATTCAATTAAAAATGTGAAAGTGTGAGAAAATATAGTTATAAACGCAACAGTCTAAGCGAAAGGGTTATTCTTTCACTGCATAGCTATTATATGCTAGTAGGTATGCTAAACACATGCTGTCTTATTTTGAATGATCTTTAATATAGCTCTGCTAAACATTGGAATATATTGTGCTTATTAACTAAGTCGGTACTTAGTAACTAAAGGGAAGGAAGGGAGTTCTAATGTTAGTAAATAAGTTTAAAATAAAACAAAATTCGGCTTCCGAATAAACTTTTATTGGACAAACTGTAAATCTGGTGCGAAGCCGTCATACACCAACGGAACTAGCGTGAGCGCCCGACGCGACTCGCGGCTAACACTTAATCTACTCATATAATATACTATGCAACTTAGAGTACGTATCATATACCATATTATATAATCAAACTATAGACTAGGAAGTGACATAGAGCTATATTTGTAACCAAAGACAAAAATAGAATAACAAATGAACGTAGGAACTGTAACCCGATACCGTAACCCCCTCATCGGTTGGAAATGGGAGGGTTACGTTTTCGAAACAAACATTAAGTTACATAATTATACAGATACACTTTGTAGTATATAACATAGACTGATATACATAACTATACTAGTTCCTAAGATATGACAGTAATATATTTTATGGTAATCGTATTTATTTATATTGTTTCCATTAGTCTAGGCCTCGTCTCTTGATGTGCTCTCTGCAAAATAATAAACATTAATTAGCATTCGTGTTTTAAGCAGTCGGTCCCGGTTGTTTCAATCGTTAGGCCAACAAGGACTTTATGCGGTCTAAAAACTCCGACACCAGGGTTGGTAACCTACTCGATAAGAAGAAGAAGAAGTATTCGTATGAAATATTCAGACACCAGTACAGTAAGGCGTTCACCACATGCATCATGGTACAGTTGTTTTACTATTAATTGAAACGTACATTGATGTGATTATTATTTGTTCAAACGTGATACCTCCGTCGTACGTAAGTTCCCGTTTGAACAATTAATAATGACATGGTACAGTTTAAAAGATTCACTGTCGTACTCAGAGATGTCAACCAAAATAACTGTTACCTAATTGACATAATTGTTCATATATTACATGTCAAAAATCACTATCTCTCTGAAATCGTTCGACGTCTCTCGGTACGGTGGTTAAATTTCAATGTAGCATAAACGCATGTGGTATATAGCGAACGACTTACTGTAATCCCACCTTTACTGTTATGTAAGTCTGTCATGAAATAAATCAAAAGAGACCTTTATACATAAATACGCAACTTAAAGTTATTTTAATTTAGTGGGCTTGTTAAATCGCGGTTAACGAATATTATTATTATACAATAGGTATGAAGTTATAAGTATATTATGTAAATTTACATTCAAGTTAAACAATTTCATTTTCACGGCAAGTTCAAAAGGGTAAGAAGGAATCCATAAATGGTCTTCAAAGGTTTTATTGAACTATTCTTTGAAATGTATTTTTTATTTTTATACTCTGTAGCAGGTGGGTATTCTCAATCGATTGTTCAATTGACTAGTAACTTTGGTATAAGGTGAACTGTTATCTTATTTGAACTAAATGGAACCTAGAATGAATCTGAATGAATGAATGAATGAAACTTAGCACATAGCTTATCACTTATGTAAATACTTAGGAAAAACAAAACATTACAAAAAGTGTTAGAAGTCGGGATTTTGCGCATTCCTCCGAATCGCGTATCAAAACTATAAGCTTACGGTCAGGGTCCATTCAAAGTGATGCACAAACTAACATTATCTAGATACAAATACCAATGCAAAAACTATTTATTATAGAACATTCTGTTGACAAATCTAGACTTTCATACATGCAAACTAATTTACTATCTAAACTACTCTAAAGATATAAACATAAATGGGTAAAGGAATAAAGTTAATTAAGAAACAAATTCCAACTAAACAGAGATAAAGAAGATATATTACTTACTAGCGGCGCCCCGCGGTTTTACCCGCGTTGTGCCCGTTCCCGTAGGAATTCCAGGATGAAAAATAGCCTATAACCTTCCCGTTGAATGTGGCTATACATTACAAAAAGAATTTTTCAAATCGGACCAGTAGTTCCTGAGATTAGCGCGTTTAAACAAACAAACAAACAAACAAACAAAACAAACTCTTCAGCTTTATAATATTAGTATAGATTACAGGGCAACATCTGTTTCTATTATATTACAATCAATAGACCATGTCGAAGGCCTTAGGGCGGTCTAAAAGCTCCGACACCGGGGTCGGCCACTGACCCACTCAAAATGAATACGTTGTACGCTTAAAAGAGCCTTTGGGGCCAAAAAAAGTATAAAAAGTATTAGCCTGTAATGTCCCACTGCTGGGCAAAGGCCTCTCATCTCACTGAAGTTATCAGTACAGTGAGGAGGATTAGGCATAATCACCACGCTTGCCAAATGCGGGTTGGTGATCTCAAACTCGAGCCATGTTTGAAAAGTAGGAAACATGTTTTTTCGCTCGACCCGGGAATTGAACCCGGGACCTCAGTCTTGGCAGGCGAGCGCACATACCACTAGACCACCGAGGCGTTGAGTATAGTTTGGGGCCAAAACTGAATAAAAATATTTGACTTTGACTTTGAAAGGAATGAATTAGTAACCCATGCGCGCTACCGTGCTTCGGAGGGCACGTTAAGCAGTCGGACCGTATGTTTCTATCATCAGACCATATCGGAGGCCTTCTACAAAACTACCAGGGTTAGCCACTAACCTACTCGAAACGAACGACGACGAGTAGCCCATTTCTATCTTCTAAGATACTGGGCGAGTTTATTAGCAACTAGTTATCACGCTTGAAGTAATTATTGCTTAATAAACAACTGGGTTTACATATAATTGGATTACTTAACTCTTTAACAGCTCGAAACAAAATTCAAACGTAAACTTGAAACGAACATAAACAGAATATTCAATTAAATATAATCCCTTTAAAGAAGTAGCTAATCTGTGTTCTTATTGTTTCATTAATTAATCAGAGGAAATAAGGAAAATTCGTGCATTTCATTAAGTATTTAACTGGAAGCAGGTGGTTGGGATTAACGCGTGATTAACCGACTAAGTTTCCAGTTTCCAATGGTTTTGATAAAGATTCTTCCGATTGGTGGAGACGCCGATTTATCTAACTTCGCTATCCCCATTGACGGGGTTAATTCGAAATTCTTCCCTTTAATTGTTTTACAAGTTGGGGGATGTTTTTGTTGGGTTGGACTTTAAACGGATACGGGTAAAGTTTGTTTAGTCTATCTATACCTACTAGTATAATAAAGTTGTAGAATTTGTTTTTGGTTTGTGTGAAAGAACTGATCTGACCAGTGGATTTGAGAAAATATATTTGTATATGAAAACTATATTTGAGAAGAAGGCTACTATTCATCGTGAGTTGTAGAGCAAATGACATTCAACTCACTGAAATTATAAGTGAGTCGCGTTAGGTTAACGTTGCTTCAATATATTAGCAAATAAAATGTCCCGTACCAACTACAATAGAAAAAAATCTTTTTCTCATCAACTTAATAAAAAGATTTTCTAAAAAATATTTTCCTACTAAAGTGAGTAAGTTATGGAGCCCAGCGAACCCTGGCGGGTGAACTCGTAAACTTTGTACCTAACTATTGCGCTGGAATTACTACATTTTACAAGCTTTTTCAACCGGTATGTAAATGACGGGGATTTAAAGAATTTCAATGGATTTTAACTGACTTCCAAGGTTCTAAAATAATGTAGGTTTATCTATCTAAACTAATATAATAAAGCCGAGTTAGATTTTTGTTTTCTATTTATTTTAACGATAATCTCAGAAACTACCAATCCACTTTAAATAATTCTTTTTGCAATAGATAGCCACGTTCAAAGGAAAGGTTATTTTATTTTTCATTCCGAATTTCCCACAGGGCCCAACGTCGGTAACACCGCGGGGCACTGGTAGTATTTAATGTTTAATTACCTTATAGCTACGTCGATTTTGAATCACAAAATACACCAGGTAATTTATTGAATAAGCTGGTTAGTCTGTAATGCCCACAATCCTGTACAATAGTGTCTCATCTCACCGAAGATATCAGTACAGTGACGAACGGTACAAGACCACATATTAATAACCTATATTAACCTAACACAATTTCGCAAAACCTTCACCTTTGCCTCCATATAATAACGTGCCGATGAATTTAAATTCGTCGAATACAATCGAACACTCGAAGTATCCACGTAAAGTTCATTGGTTCGAATAAAATATTCTGACACGGCTCAGTGGTGCCAACTAGTGGCAACTGCTGGCAACTTACTCTGTTGTTCTTTCTCCCTTCAAGCGGAAATACAGGAAGATAGAGACACCTTTTGACTCTTTACACATCACTTGATCAACTTGTTTGTGTGAATGTTAATTTCTGTTTGAGTTCAGTTATCTTTATTTATAGGAACGATTGGGTTTTGTAATTGTAAGAAATATGATACATAACTTAAGAAAGTTTTTCTTTTCTTCTTTACTTGTTCGATATTATTACTATTAATCCTTAGTTATTATATGTATTACTTACTTAACGTCTTTATATACAAGTTCTTATTCATACAGTTTGGTAATTGTCGTAATTTTCATAATTCTTAAGGTAGAGTTCCTTCACTTGACAGTCATGCCATTAGAACTAACTCAACGGCCTTTTTAAAACCCATACATACACACATCTAAATGTTATTACCACCGCAGCGTTTGATAAAACCCACTCTTGCTTCAAACGCAAGCATTCTTAAACCGAATCCACTTCCAGCTTCAAAAACACAGAGAAACAGATCTACAATCTAAATCTAAACATCAAACAGATCGAGGAAGAAGACAAGCCACTAAACACAGAACATTCTAGAAGACACTACGTGTGAGCAGGACAGAGAAGAGATCGCTAGTGAAGAGTGCGAGTGAGAGGTGAGATAAGGCTCGTCACAAATAGATCCAGAAAGCCAACTACGAGTTACGTTCTAAAACAGGCGCACGCACACATAGACGCGCGTTTACTTCGACGGCTTCAAAAACAGACTTTAAAAAGAAGTAAAAGAAGGTCTAATATGGTCGACTTGGTCTGAAAAACCCGTTCTTTGTATAGCATAGATAATTTATATTGGAATAACCATAGACGCACCATTCTGGAGCCACTTCTATCCGATGGTTGAAGTCAATCATATCTGTTTGTTACGGCTATTAAAACCGTGTAAACGCTCGTCTATGTATGTGTGCGTGTTTTCGTAGCTGTCATAGTTGGGCTGCAGCCGCTTTGCACAAGTGGCAATCGCTTGATCACTAATCGCTTCGCTTCATCAAAATGTACGAGTGGACCACGTGGAACGGTCTATCTCATTCATTTTGAATGGAAGTGAATAGTGATTTAGTTATTGGAATGCCGCTTGTATAGGACCTCTGGTAGCTCTGTTACCGTTGTCGTCTAACGCGTCTGGGTCGGAGCGCTTGCCCCACATGCCTCTTAGGTTAGTCCATCCGGGTTCCCGCTTCCAGTAGTACGCTCCTGTTGACACACACTATGTCACTAGGGGTTTATGTCACTAGGGGTATATGTCACTAGGGGTTTATGTCACTAGGGGCCCGTGTCTAGGAGCCTATGTCACTAAAGGCCAATGTCACTAGTGGTCAGTGTCACGGATCAGTGTCTAGAGGCTTATGACACTAAGAGCCTAACTTACAAAGGGTCTGTCTCTAAGGGTCTAATTCGCTGCGACACTACGTTATTAGTACTTCCTACGTATAATTGTTCCTTTGTAAATTTCGGAGTTACTACGTAGCAATGGAAGTATTATACGACCGATAGATATGATTCTGTAATTGTTTGTACGAGTCAGGATGTGTACAGGTTAAGTCACAATGACTGTGTCTACAATTATTTGTGTTTTCATAGCTAGATACAACTGTCGTACAAACCCAAGTCGAAACTAAAAAACAGAGAGATACCACCAAAGTGTAACCCTTTTCTTTTTGGGTCGGGAGTCCAAAGACAAACATCAAGTAGGTCATGGTGTGTGTTCTATGTAGAAATAATTCATAATGCTGGGGCCACACCTATGCCATATGCCATAGAATATGACATTAGCCGTAGGTATAGCCACGACTATGCGTCATAATTTGACAATAGCATTGACAATGCCATATGGCGTATGCGATAGCTCGAGTGGCGGTACATCAAAGAGATTAATGCGAGAGTTAAATGCATGAAGCGGCCACACTACGTATTGTCAGTGTGCGACGAGAGCGCAACGAGTTCAGACGTATTTGTTTTTTAGGACGGAATATACACACATACTATGGCCACAGAGTGGAGTAACGACAAAGTAATAACATTTCTTGAGATCCTGCAAACAGAACCATGTTTGTGGGATCCGAAACTGAAATTTTTCAAAAATCGTGGGGCGCAAAGTGATGCTTGGCGCCGAATAATGGGAATATTACCTTTTAAAACAACAATTGAAGAAATTAAAAGGAAAAAGGACAGCCTAATGTGCTACTATAGATCCCATTTAAACAAAATTAAAAAAACTTTTAAGTCCGGAGCTGGCAAAGATGACGTTTATACAACTAATTGGTTTGCATTCGAAACGATGGATAATTTCCTGCGAGGAGTATATGATAGTGGTCGCACATTAAATACAGAGGTAAGTAATACAAGTCATACATTATGTCAATGATATAGTTATTAAATGTTTGGTATATGTAGTATAGTAAATTAGCTCTCATGAAATATAGAGCTCTGTCGACGTCCATTTTGCCTGAATTGAAGTAAATTCAATGCCGTTGTCAATGACAAATTTAAAACATTGACATTGACAGTTTAAGTCTAGCCACCCACTATATTGCATTGGAAATTATTGCATTCAATGGGCATTGACATTGAGCGTAGGTGTGGCCCCAGCATAAAAGAGATTCTATGTGCATCAATTGGTTCGGAACGTGTCTCTTTGGAAATAATTCCTCTTTAAAAGTGTTACCTGTGTACTCTAACAATGGATACAAATTAAAATTCCGTTGAATACGTTCCCGGCACGAGACGACAATGCCTATTGAAAGATTAAAGATACCCCACAATTGGATCCGAAACCCATTCGAGATTGTTACGACCTAAATAATATATTTCATTAAGTCGTTTACGATTGTTAATGCGAAATTATGAGTTATAACGCTCGAAAAAATCCAACTAATGGGCCCGCCATATTGAGTTCGCGGTGTTTAATTTAAAAATCCGAGAGAATTATTATCTAATCCTGCGGTGCGGGTAACTGGGAGGATTCCGACTCGACTCCAATTTATTACCGGCCTGGCGGCGTCCTTGTGACACATTTTATGTCCTTTGAAACTGTCACATTGACAGCTGTTTGACATCTGTCAGGTGACGGGCACGACGCTTTGAAGAGACTATTTATTTGAGATTATTTGTTATAAAAGATCTACTTATTTTTATTAAAATATAAGTTCTGAAATTAAAACTATTGTAACTACATTCAAATATTTAAGTGAAATTGGATTTTAGTTTGCGAATAAAGTCTAAGTTTAAAACAATCCTTGAAAATGCTAAGAGATAGCCCTAAAATATTTAAAGTAACAAGATAAGAACCTTATCTTTTAATGAAGTAGAAAGAAAACCGTTTAGCGAGTCAAGTCAAACTTCAGCATAAATAAAGAAAAAAGCGCGAATTCATTCAAAGTTGAGTATCACAAAATGGCGTCTGTTAATCAATCAGTTTGAACTTCGAACTACATTCAACTTGTCTGTCGATTATTGTCGATTCAGCTTCGTTCGATAACGGTTACAACGTTCATTAAATGGTTGTTGATTTTTTAAATAATGAACAATTTTTTTGACGGCCGCCTTGTAAATTGATTTTCGAATGTTATTTCCGACAGTTCTATTTGAAACATTTTAACGTTATTTCGTTTATTAGTCTCTGACCATGTTTGTCGTTATTTTTAACCGACTTCAAAGACAGAAGATAGAGGTTCTAAATTCGGTCGGTACACTTCATTATTTTCGAAATCAATCCCTGAAATTAATTGGGAATCTTTTTGAGTGTTATCAATGAAATCTGAGTGAGTAGGTGTGTATCAAAATATAATTCAAAGTTCCATAATCAGCTGGCACAAAGAGACTTTGTTTGTGTAATATTTATGTAAACTGTTTCAATCATTAAGATACTTATAGAACTCAATTTATAACCCCTCAATGAATATAAAGGTTACGGAACATTAATTTAATTAAATATAAAATAATTAGCTGTTCATTCCGACGCGCTGAACATTTTAATTTAACAAAATACTTGAGTTGTATTTAGTTTGATATTTTCAAAGAGATCTTTCATTTGAGTCTCTCAATTGATACTCATTGTGACGTATTTCCGCTATGCTAGGATATGTTATGACTTACAAGCTTTAAGTCTAACTAAATGTGTATGTAATGTGTGCTATAAATTTAGAACATTATTATTTTTAACAAATCATAAATTATAAACTCATATGGCTGAATTTCTAACCAAAGACAAATATTTCTATAGAACAAAGGGCTTAGTGATGGAAAGGAGTAAAAAAAAACCATAAAACATATTTCTCTAGAGAAGATATTGTCTTTGGTTGGAAGGATCGAGCTTATTAGTTTACATTATGGTACTCCTAGATTAAATAAAATGTAGTTATGTTTTTATCATAATATTTTATAAAAATGTTTTGTTTGTGTACCTAATTCGTTGCATATACCAACTTTAATAGTTCCTTTTTACGTACGTATATGATGAAACGTGGATAATTTTCCTTATAATTTCAAAAGTTTATATTAAAGAGACGGGCAGATAATTTTGTTCGTGTTGTCCTGACACATGTTTATTGCTTGTCTGTTTTCAACTTTATTTATTTTTCAACCTAACGCTATTGAGTTATATCGTAATTTGTGCAATGCTGAGCATTTTGTATAGGTTTTATTTGGATATGTTGGCAAATAAATTCTACTACTATTAAACAAAAAATAATAATACATAAACAGCAAGAAGATCTACAACAGCCTTACTAATAAAAGTTATTCTGAGTATAAAGTATTCTTAGAATAATTTTAAAATTTTGACTACTAAAAAATATTTTTTTAATCCGTATTGAAATTTTTTTTATTTTATGTGAGTATACTACAAGTATAACGAGGTATGCTGAGTATACTACGAGTATAATTGTAAACGTAATTAGTATACTCATAATAAAGTTTTTGTTAGTAAGACTGAAAAGTTTACGAATGGGAGCCTAATACTAATAGGGTAAAATAGCCGATATTCGGTAGGTTCTAGAAATAGGGTACTACAATCTCTCACCGCTGTTGTATCTAGCTTGTTTGACGGGTCGCTTGCCCCACGCACCGTGCAGAGTCTGCCATGCCTTCTTCTCTGGAGCTTCCATTACATCTTCATCTTGTTCCATCTGGAGGACATCAGGGTACATCTTATGGAACATATTGTTATAAAGGTTACCTTGTGGCTCTCAGAACGTAAATCTCAAAATAAGTTGTATGTTTTAGGCTGCTTTTAGGTAAATCTGCCTAATTTTAGGAAAATAAAATGACCATCCACCAGAGGTATAATACTATATTATTATGTTACCGTTGGCACCTATAAATCACATGAAACGTAGCATAACACGTAGCATCGTTATGCTACGACGTAGCGTAGCATCGTAGCATTTCGATATAGCGTAGCATCGTAGCATTTCGATGTAGCGTAGCATCGTAGCATTTCGATGTAGCGTAGCACCGTAGCATTTCGATGTAGCGTAGCATCGTAGCATTTCGATGTAGCGTAGCATCGTAGCATTTCGATGTAGCATAGGTAACGAATTTATGTTACTAAGGAATCTAACCTGAGGCAGCAGTTGTTCCAGGGCCGCATCCAGGTCTTCATAGTCGGTCTCGGGTCCGGATCGCTTGCCCCAGGAGCCGTGGAAGTTGGACCACTTCTCCTGCATCAGACAACGTAATACCAGTTAGCCATTAACCAAAGTAACTAGCGGCTTAACCAAAGTAGCTTGCCACATAACCAAAGTAGCTTGCCGCGTCCATGTGGGCCATATGATACTCTAACCTCTGGCCACGCTTACTCGGTGTACCAAAAGTCTAAATATTTAATGCTATTACTAAAGTGGCTTTTCTCAGAATTAAAGTGGTTTGTCAATGAAAAAGTGTTAACTCATCCTCTATTTAATCAGATTGCCTTTTACTGCGTCTTTTTATTTACAATCCTCTTTAATCATCGTCAGAAGTGGTGATCAAATGTAATTTCTGACCGATATTGAAGTAAAAAGGTCTAACTTTCTAAAACTTTTGCAGCATTTTGAACCTTAATGCTCAGTACAAAGTGACATTAAATGGGCCCGAGTGAAAAGGGGCATATTTTCAATTAACCTTTCGCCGGCCATTCCTAAATGAATCAACCTGGATGCCGAGGGGTCGTCAGCGACCCCAACAGATTACAACACATATTTTAAACAAATATGATAATGCGTGATTGCTACGGATAAGCTTTACTCACACTGAATATTTATTAGGGAATTACAATTTTGGTTTTTATAAAAATAATTTTGTGGTAGCAAAAATTGGTTGACTCTACCGATAAGGCTGTGCGTGCGGACGATGGTTGTCTGCGTGGTAATTGTTGTTCATCAACTTAGAACTACTATAGGCATAACTGAAGTACAATAAGGCCATAATTTGACAAAGTAAAAGGCTAGAACACCTGGATGATAGATGTCTAGGGAACTTGATAGACGTCTATTTTACAACGCTAGGGACTATATTCATAAACGCATATTTAGCTATCAAATGCTTTGTCACTTTCTGACATACGCAATGTACCAAAGAGCAAAAGAGACAAAACACATTATAACAGTGTTTTAGTTACACACGTTTATTCGCTAGATCTTCACAAAAGTTGCTCGCTCTCATGTGTACACTACATTATTCAATATATTCATATAATTATGCATTAGAAACTCCCATAATTTCTCTGAATCATTGACTAAGAAGGTTGATGTCACACGCGCATAAGTTATCTGTAAGAGCAACCAAGTTGGGGCACGCGCCATTTGAGTTACGAATTCCCGGAAACTAACTTTCGGTTTGAATGCTATTCATATCTGACCCAATGGAGATGTAATGTAGTCGGGACTGTGTTAAATATTATGCGAATAAATATTACGCGGGTTACTCACGCACTGGTAAACGTTAAGACAAACTTAGCCACGATTATAACAAATACTTTAACATAATGTTATTTAAGTTATAAAACAACGCTTTGTATTTAACAGACATTGAACAGTATGTGAACTTTTAATCAATGTACGTTACGATAACCAACTGTTACTGTTTGATGTGTTTTTTATGATATCTTTACTGACTTAGGAAAACGTTGCCAATACGACTGGTTTTTAAGAAATATATTCTTTGTCACTCCAAATTCGTCATCACTATCATATATTATTTAATATTTTATATACTCACAGGCGCCCGTTTTCCCCAAGCCGAGCTCATGTCTTGCCAGCCCCGCTTGCCCCATGCCGAGTTAAGGTCCTGCCACGCGCGCTTGCCCCAAGCAGAGTTAAGGTCTTGCCACGCGCGCTTGCCCCAAGCCGAGTTCAAGTCTTGCCAAGCGCGCTTGCCCCACGCGGAGTTGAGATCTTGCCATCCACGTTTACCCCAAGATGCTTGGGACATGTCCCTCCAACCGCGCTTGCCCCAGGCAGAGTTCAGGTCTTGCCAGCCTCTTTTGCCCCAGGCAGAGTTGAGATCTTGCCACCCCCGCTTGCCCCATGCCGAGTTAAGATCCTGCCAGGCCCGCTTGCCCCAGGCTGAGTTAAGGTCTTGCCAGGCCCGTTTCCCCCAGCCCCCATGAAGATTAGTCCATGCTCTTTTATCCTCTTCGGTTAATTCTACTTCGTTGTCATTCTGTAACAAATAAATCATTCTGTAAAACACGTAACATTAATTCATTGCCACAATGTTCAGTAAAGTGAAGACTAATCAAAACGCGGACATATTACGCGCGAATGATTCACCATAGAGCTTGGGAGTCGATAATCGTAAATATTTTATTGTGACATAACACACGCACCACGAAATAAATACATTAATGTATAAATAGTAATAAAATTGTACTGACATCGCAAACGGAAGTTTACGACAACTATTGTGTCGGCGAAACCATTTAATCATTGTTATGACTAAAACATTTAATGAAAGCGTTTGTCTGACTAGACAGTTGTATAAAACCATCTCTTATAAAGAAATGTCAAAACGGGCTTATAACACTAACATAAAGAAACTTCCATTAAATAGTCTCCTTGGTTCGTCCAGGTGATATCACCCAGGTGATCTAGGTAGAATAAACCATAGAGTAGTCGTTACATGAGCCATATCAGAGGCCTTTGGCGGCTCAATAACTCTGACACCAGGATTGGTCAGGTTGACCATCCACTCGATGAAGAAGAAGACTAAACCATAGGAAATTCAATTTAATTCAATTCCAATGTATTTTAAATCCATATTGTTTACTCGTGTGACGGAATTTGAATCGTGTTTCAATTTCAAGCAGTCAAGGCTCCAAGAGGCAAAATTAATTTTACTGTATCAAGTATGTTCAAGATTTACCGATTTATACTGAACCAGTAGCACTGGGTCAAACTTTCTTAAACTCTACTTAAATTAAACACATTATTACTTTTTGTTTACCAATACCAATACTTCATTTATATAATTTACATTTGTGCAATGTAACAGCAAAATGGCCGGGTGTCGCGAGTCTCGAGGGTCGCGGCGCGGCGGGTCGAATTTGTGACGTAGTTACGAACTTGGACCAACGTGTGCGAGTAAACTTATTAGGGTGCTATTGGTGTTGGCTTATTTTGATTTCCATTCATCGTGTTTGTATATTATCACAAATAAGTTCTCGTATAATGTTCTTTTTATTCTTTTCCATTCTATTATTTGGTTTACACATACTTTTTTAAATGTTCAGTTCCTATGTTATGACTACAGGAAGAGTTTAATTTGCTTTTGATTATTCCGAGTAGATTAGTGGCCAACCATGGTGTTAGAGTTTATAGACCGCCTAAAGACCTCCGACATAGTCTGACGACTGATATAACCGGGACCAACTGTAATGTGCCTTCCGAAGAACAGTAACACTCAGATAGAAATGCCCCTATCAGCCACCCATCCAAGTACTGAGCTGCACGTTGCTTGTGAACAATCACAATGAACTAACATTGCATAATCAAAGAACGCTACGAGCAAGTTTAAACTACGTAAATTTTTAATAAGTACAGTTTAAAAGTGATTAAAAAAGAGGAAAAAAGCCATCAATTGCACGCCAAGAAGTTCGCCGGGATATCGTTTCGTACCATTACGTGTGAATTTATCGAGGTACCCAATAAAATGTGTGATTTGAGGACACGTTTAAATTCAATTACGTTATATACCATATTTCACGTTTTTATTAGCTCGGAAAGTATTGCTTAAAGTGGAGAGGAATATAATTTTAGCGCCCGATAAAACGTCTTTTAAAGTTGTTTATTCCAATCAGCATCATTTACTACTACACGGATACGTTTATCAATCACCAATTAAGTAATTGACGTTATTTTCATATATTATATGTCAAAAATCTCTCATTAATTTGGGTCTTGAAACGATTGGATCAAAGTGTAACGCTCCACTGATATCCGAATACTGCTGTAATGTATTTAATTAATATAGAAAACCAGTCGTCTTCCTGATTTAAGTAAATTAAAAATACTCGGCAGTGTGACATCTAGTATGACAATTTCCACAATAATGACTCGCTTGGTCATATCGTAAAATTAGTTCAAAAAGATGTGACTATGCCGCTCAGAAAAATTTCAACGGGCTGCACTCCGGGAGTGCCCCAGAAGTGAAAACTTGAATATTAACGTCAAAACGTCTTACGAATTTTCGATCATGTCACATGTCCTGACGTGAGCTTAACATGATACATTTACCCATCACAATAAAAGTGCACAACGCCGCTTAAGAAATTTTCACTTCAAAAATTTCAAGATTATGAGTCTCCAACACAGATAAAAACAGACAGTTTTCCGTCGACATTACGGTGGAAAGCAAACAACTTAATGTAATAATGAGCAACTAGGATAAATGGGGCAAAAAGTCGTTTCTCTGAGCACAGTTTAATTCGTATAATTAGCCGCAGTGTCGGCACAATGAGTTGCAAATCAACGGAAATGGCGGAGAGGCGATCGCTTAGTCTACCATTGTGTAAAGGGACAGTTAGGCGTTTTGCTCAGAGTAAAGTTGAGATGGCGGCAAGGTGGTGGCGCGGCGGAGTTGAGATGAGGATGGTTGTGCTTTTCTTCATTAAGGTAATAGCAGCCATGCTTGTTGCTACTTCTAGCATCTGCAACCGGCTATTTCGTGATTGCATCTAAATTTTTGGTACGCTAGCCCGAGCAAATCCGAGTTTCTATATATTAACTAGCTGTCCCGGCAAACGTTGTTTTGTTATAGAAAAATTTAGGGGTGGACTACTCTTAACATTTAGGGGGATGATAGATGTTTTCCGATTCTCGGACCTATGCGCACAAATTTTCATGAGAATCGGTCAAGCCGTTTCGGAGGAGTGTAACTACAAACACCGCGACTTTGAAAGTACCTAGTATGTGATTTAGTTTGGTAAAGCCAATTTTAATGGTAGGTCACATTTTTCTCTTTCCTATCATTGAAGTAAACGTTTTTTGTTAGTATCCAATAACTTACTGAATCAGAGTCATTATTCCACCAGCCTTCAGTCGTTGAATTATTTATGGATCCTTCATAATGTTTTGATCGACTCTCAATTAATTTCGTCTCGATGACAAAGAGAGGGGGAAAGGGGGCAAAGGTTATAAAACGAGTACCTAAAGTAGGCCTGACTAGAGGGGAGGAGGGGGTAGAACGTTGTAATGAATAAAATGACTATAAATTCAAAACAAGGTTAGTATGATATGTTCCAGTTGAAATTATTAAATCTGTGATTGATTGATTATGGTTACGACGGTTTCGACTTTCGACCAATGATTTCCTGTTTTGACCAGTCTCTGTGTACGAGCGAAAGTCCAATAGGTTTGTTTATTCAGTTTTGGCCCCATAGATACTCTTTTGAGCCGCCCATTCGGAAGAACATCGGCATTGAAGAATGGGCAAGAATTGCATGTATGTAGGTACCTAAACTGTTGAGTCTACTATTGTCTTAGTATGTAAAGTAGTTAGTGTAAGGGTTGTATCATTACTGTTGATTCTACTCCTTTTGTGTGAGGAAGTGTAGGTCCTTACCTGCGAAGGCGAGGAGTCGTGCTTCTCCTCGGCGGCCGCCACCACCAGCGCGGCCAGCCCCCACACACACAGCGCTACCACACATCGTCGCATCTGTTGACAAACGCACACATCATTAAATATTTTATTCAGCAAAAACGTAGGTACATATTTTCAGTTACAACTGCGACTTCTGGTACCCGCGATGTACCCGTCTGGTTGGGGTGGAAAGAGATATATAACCTTTCTTTTAAATTTAGTGTCACATTTGTCAAAAGTTTTTTTGATTTTTGAATTAAACCTTCGTTATGTTAGTATAGGTTTTTGATCTGAGATGTCGCTCTCTGTACAGGATAGAAACATAATCAAAGAAGACTTAAGTTTAATTGATTTTTACTTTACTTTACTTTAAAATTCATGAAGTACCTTCAAGTACAATACATTTTTGTTAGCAACGAACGCTTGCAGCTTGCAAACTACCTCAGTTTAAGCGACGCCTTAAACACAAGCTTGTTTTGTCCACACGCTCTTTTATTTCTGTACCACTCAGCGTTCAAGTTGCTCATTGTTCCGTGATACTGTTATTAATAAAGCGCTGCAGCTGTTGAAAATGTCAGTCGACCACCGACAATATCTATAGGTCAGGACCTAGTATTAATATAGCAGATGGTGTCTATGGATTATCTTTTGTATGAAAATAGCTCCTTTGAGATGGTATTAGAAGGTGTTCTTTGAAGAGTTTCAATGGATTCTATTGTAGGTAGAATACACTAGAAACGCGTCTATCTTTGGCATTGAAAAACTAGCTGTTTTAGTACCACCTGTTTACGCTTTTAAACCTATTAGCGCAAACAGGAGATATTATTTATTTTGGGGAACTATTTTCCGTAGTAATTTCGAGATAGAAAATGCCTGTGCTTGCTTGTGATTTTCTTCAAGGTCTAATCTATGTATTTGCTATAAATGATCAAAATTGGATCAGTGGTAAAGTGAGTGACAGAGTTAGTTTCTCATATATTTATAGTAAAAGGGATCTTACATTGAAATCCATGCGTTACAACTAAATTTAAGTAGGTTTTGCAATGTATAGAATTCTAACTCAATATTAAAGGCACTGGATACATAAAGAAAGATTATGGTTTTAAATAAGAAATTGCTTGCTTTTTATGCCAAAATTCTTACAGGTAAAACTGCAGGGCGAGTGCTAGTAGATACCATTTAAAATTACAACACAAAGTAACTAGTTTGAAATGACATTTTAAATTGTTTATTTTCTCTCAACCTCGGGTAATACGCACGCTTTGTTTCAAATGAATGAAACTGTTTTCATAAAGGAAGTTAACTAACAATTGTTGGCGGAAAAGCGCCACAATCAACAAGTGCACAATGGCGTCTATGAAATCGCAACTTTCATAAAAAGTTTCCTTGCAACTGCAAGGATTTCAGAAATAAGTGTTAAACGAAATGAAGACTTATACAAGTGAATTAGGTTAACACTTAATACAATCCGATTTTGTGTCGGGTGTCGGCTACAGATTTTAATTGGGTGTATGGGCAACTCTCCAACCCTGTCTATATGAATTTATTCACAGTGTAATTCATAAGAAATATTGAAATGCTACTGTATTCCATAATTACTACTCTACCACAATCTTGATTAACCGAAGCAAAGCGAGGGCGGGTCACTAGCTAAGTATAATATCCAACAATCCAATCAGCACAAAACTTATTAAACCACGAACTCACGTGCGACTGTAAAACTAATAAAGTCGTCGGAATAAATTCACTTTTCGAACTACTCCGAAGTTAACCGAATGCCGCCGAAGATTACCGAAGCCAGGCGTCGCGCCACTGCGTTAAACGTGAACCCATTGAGAATGCAATTTGTTGCAATGTACACTGAAGACTCTCAGCGCGAGATACTCCGCAAAATAACGAACTTTACTTGGAAATGGAAATCTTTTAATGTCTGCTCAGTGAATTTGAATGAGGTTTAAGTTGAAATCGAGGTTAGATATAAATAAATATGAGGTATATTTGTTAAAATGAGACGAACATAAGACAATACAAGGACATTTTTAGCAAACATGTCTTTAAAAGAACTTCATTTGCTTTAAAGTAAGTGTCAGAACCCTTTAAATGAAGTAAATTGTAGACAAATACGTCGCATTTCAATTTTAATTCCACCCATTCTCATTCAAACATTTAGACACTAATTTAATTATACCGAACAACGAAATTTAGTGGCATTTAGGTGAAAGTTTGTTTCGGAGTTGTCATTACAAACACGAATCGTGGTCGAAGGGAACAGTTCGAAACTAAGTAGGTAGTTATAGTTATCTGGTTACAATGCCAGGCCGGATCCATTACCTTTGGATAACCGGCTAGTTTTGGTCAAGTACAGTGTTGATTATTAGATTATTTCACCCCAAATAACTATATTATATACTTAGGACATCACACATAAACGCTTATTAACTGCTTTAGGTTTGCCTTGTCTGCCTTACGTTATTTTCCGGAGAGCAAAAGAGACAAAACATTTTTTTACAGTGCTTAATTAAAATTGTTTGATTATGTGGTTTGAAAAAACCAAGTAATTTTCACACTGAAAGTGAAACTATAATAGATATATATAAGCAAAAAACTATAATACACATAGGACTGGCATCTGGTGACTTGCGATCGAGAATAGTGGCGGGAATGGGGGAAGGTCTTTGCTTTGCTCAACAGTGGAATGATACATGTTTATAGTAACAGAAACAGTTAAATACGCCGTACGCCCGTTAACTTAGAATTGGTGTGACAGAGTCATAAGGTTTACAAATTTACTGGTCTAATGACCAAATACCATTATCTAACCCATTAGAATCTAATGGGTAATGCTTTCTGCCGCATATTTTACAGAAAACCGCTCGGCGAGTTTGCGATGCCGCGCGCGGTTTTACCGCACGTGTGTCCTCGGTTCAATGCGTGAATAATTACATATCATTGCGTAATGGCTGCCGATTTTCATATTCGAAATTCAAATGAACTGTTTATGGAATCAATGATTTCGCGGATTAGCGAATAGTCGAGTATGAATTTAACTATTAACGGTGTTATTTGATAGGTAGAATTTCAAGTGAAACTTATTGACATATCGTTTTATCTCTAATTACCCGCGTTGTGCCCGTTCCCGTGGAAATTTCAGGGATTTTAATACATATAAACCTTCCTCTTGAATCAATCCATCTATTGAAAAAACCGCGTCAAAATCTGTTGCGTAGTTTTAAAGATCTAAGCATACATAGGGACAGACAGACAGCGGAAAGCGACTTTCCCAGCTATGATACATCATAGTTAATTACTTATACAGTCAATAATATTCAATAATATCGCTTTTAAAGCCGGTTTAACTCAAGTAACTACACTTTAAAACGTTACCATTCCAAACCATAACTTAAATTGCGACCAAACACATACAAGTACATAACAAACCAACACACACTGTGACCTTGTGAACTTTAATATATACTCGTATGTACAGTCAGCAACAAAAGACACCAAACATAATGACATACGTTTGTTCATATTTGTGTATAGTCATGATAACAGAATTCAATTAGCCTTTTCAGTGATTATCAGGTTAACTTTCATTGGTTTATTTACGAAATTGAAATACCTACCTAATTCGATTGTATTAGAACGATACCCTCAAAATTGAACTTTCTGCGCTAGTGTCGTTTTTAAAAGATAATAGGTAATATATAATAAAATATAAAATTGAAATATGATTTTTTTATTTACCAGGGCCAGGGAACAATAACGTAGTATAACAACGGATTCATGCATAGCACAAAAGGCTGTTCAAGCAAGTAAACACTTTGAATCCGTTGTTTTCAAAATTGCCTGTTATTGGAGTTATTCCTGACTGTACCAAGAGCCTTATGACGTATACAGCCGACTCTGAGATACCATCCGGCGTCAATCACGTGAATAGAATCGTATCTCCACCGTTTGACAATCACTCCCGGCACTACGAGCGCCTCACAAATATGTAAAAATACCTGAGACTCGATGCTCAGGAAATTGCATTCGAAAGCTTATTGAAGGTATTCAATACGCGTCTACGATCTTGTCTATTGAATGGTTAGGTCTAGATATGTCTAGGAGACTGTTTGAAAGTTTCAGGAGTGAGATTATTCAGGCGTTGTTCAGAAATGTGTTTTTATACCTCTGATGGACGTATGGACGCACGAAATAGAGAAGTGATGCAGTAAGTACCTCGCTCTACCGTGTATGGACGTACGAGCCGCGCTCCGCAATTTCACCCGCATTGTACCTGTTCCCGGGAATTTCGGGATAAAATGTATCCCATGTGTTATTCTGATGTATAACCTATATTACTGTAAAGTTTCATCTACATTCGTCCTGTAGTTTTTTCATGAAAGAGTAACAAACTTACATATTTATATCCTGACAAACTTTCGCATTTATAATAATTACAATGATTGGAATTAAAAGAATGGACCGATCATGATACGGTTTCTTTGAAGAGAATCTGCTACCTATCTGTGAGAGAATACATCTCTTCAGTTTAAAAATATTTCCATTCAGAAGTTACAAAACTATCGGCTATTATTTGACGTATCTATTTGATGATATAATTCGACAAGTGTAAAGTAAAATACACCTTTTTACATGTAGTAAATATAAGATTAAGTAAATTCGAAGAGGCTAGATGCCAGCCTTTATGTCGGAGTCCATAGACCGTCTTAAGGCCTCTGACATGATAATAACAAAAATGTATTAACCTGTAAAATCGGACTGTTAGTAATGCTAAGGTCTCACATCTCGCTTAAGATCAGTACAGTGAGAAGGATTAGACGTAATACTACTCTATCGTTTACACCAAGTTGGATTAGATATTGATGATCACAAATAAGTGTTTTTCTTCATTTATATTACATAAATAGCAACGTTTATTGTTTGTTAGTATTTGTTTGATATAAACGCCTTCCGGTGCTGCTCTGGGATTACCTTAATACCGTTCATTCTTTTGTTTATTCCAGTTGAACTCATGTGACCTTATACACGTGAAAATAGATATAAAGGGATAAAACTTTACTAGGTAATTTTAATCGATTTTTTCTTTTAGTGTTGTTGATAAGATTTATTTTTTTTGGAGCGAGTCAAAAATACAATGATGCGTTTGATATGATTGGTGTGTATGTAGCACTGTCTCTGTACCTGCTGTAGTGGAAAGGGGACCCTAAATCTCAGACGTTGAAGTTGCCTTTGGTAGTCGCAACAATTTCATCTGCAATTTTCGTTTAATTATAAGATTGCAAATGTACCCTGCATAATGCATATTAAGTATATCTCTAATTATATCCTACCAAAAACAGGAACTCACTATATTTTGTCCCATTACTAGATCTCAAATCCCTAACCTCATTTCCACTTTCACAGTCGAGCAATTTGATTCGAACTGAAGTATCAAACAAAGTAGGAACACAATTGGAAAGAGTTCTTGAGTGGGACGGATTCCTTGTACGTACAGGTAAAGAGTTCAGAATCGATTAAACTAGAAGTCAAGTTTAGTACCTTGTCTCAGTAAGGAATGTGTTGTAATCAAACAAATTGTTGGCGATGTTCGTTCAATTTTAAAAGACATGGTTCTAGTCTTGACTGTGGATAACTTTTTGCGGTAGCGGAGAAGTAGAGAAATGGTATAGACGAAATAGTTTAAAATTTAAATACATTAGTAGATATACAATTCTTAGAGCGCAATAATTTTATTTTTGCGTAATATCTGTTTATATAAGAATGTTTTAAGTACTTAATATTACAAAAAAAAAATGTTTTAGTTAATAAAATGTTTGCTGTTCTGCCCATTTTTTCGAAAAAGCTAACACATGTTTTCATCTATATGGCAATGTACAAATAAGTCTGCACTAATTGAGTTCATTCAAGTTCATTCACTAAAGTGCGTCTACTTTTGAATAAATACTGTCAATCACATGAAAACAATCACTTCTAAACCGACTTCAAAAACCAATGGACATTCTAAATTTGTCTGTGTCTTTTTAATTATTCGTTTCATCCGTCTATTCTTACTCTTTCTTGTTTGTTTCGTCTATTCCTTTCACATTCTCCTACGTCACAACAATCGCCACACAATAGTGTGGCGATTGTATCGCAATTGTCGGAGTCGATCTGACTGGGACGGTAAATGACGCGATTACTCTTTGTCCACGGCTTGACGAGGAAATTGCTTGTACTCCACAGTTATGTCGACAGATTACCTGTCAGAGTAACACAGTAAATGTATAGACGTTTAATTTTCTAATGAGTATTATAAATGTCGGTAAAGATCAGTGTAAAATGCCGCAAACAGTCCTTTTCATTTGTATCCTATGTAAACTGAATAAATGTGAATCTACGATAGAATGTAATCCTTATTTGGTTGGGTTAGGGCATCATATCGATTATCATTAGCACGTATTTCAAAAAGCTCAGTCGGGTAAGGATCAAAATATAGTTAGTTCCTAGATCTTTGATAGACACTATATGGAAAGATGATATAAGATGCGTAATAGTACGTTTTAAAGAGCCTATTTGGGACAAAATTGAATAAAAATATTTGACTTTGAATGTAAACCCAATGTGAACTGACCATTTAAGAACCGGCAAAGAAAATATCGACATTTTCAGTGAAAGCCAAGTAAATAAAATATAAAACATCGTTTAGTTATTCATTGGATATTAGCCGACGATCAGGTCCATACATAATTCATTGCTGGTGCATACCCTCGGTGACAGCTACACCAGCCAGTCACGCCAGTAATGGACATCGTTATTGCAATACCGTCAAATAACTTCAACCCTCGCGGATTCGTTTTTTAAAACAGCGTTTCCAATTCTGTGTGCAAATGTAATATCAGCGAAAAACAGTGAATAGAGAATTTAGACACTTTGATTGAAGTTTTTGTATCAAAAGAGGTTTTAATCTTAGCTTAAAAGCATATGGTTAGTTTGGTAACGTCACAGAGAAAATGCTATTGTCATGTATTTTGTTTTTAACGGACTTACGACCGTACTCAGAGTGTCTCAGAGTCTTCAAATGCTTCCTCAGTAGAAATTTAATGAATCATTTTGACATGTAATATATGTATGAATAATTACGTCAATTAGTAAAGTGTTGATTTAATGGAGGTTTCTGAGAGCGGCAGTTAAAATAGGAGGAGGTTTTCAATTGAAATGTTTTTAAGAATGTTTGGGCATAACCCATTCACGCATGAAAGAAGTTTATCCAAAATTGTTCCCCATATATTTAATTGAAGTAAACTTTTAATTTAAATCACACAAAACAGTGCCTGTTTAATTATTTTATAGGTTTATTGTTAAAAAGTAATATAAAAAGTTTCAGACTTCACTTTTGTATTTTCTCATTCAGTAATATCACGGGACGACAAACGAAAAGACCTGTATTGTATGTTACATAAGTACTTGTGTAATTTTAGTTAATTATGCTGTTAAGGGGTCTATTTAGGCGTAATCTTAAGTGGCAGGTTTTGAGAATTTGCATTAATAATGATCTTTAAGAAGGCCCCTGATTTACGTAATCTATTATGTTTCAACGGAGGTAAAATATAAGAAGACAATATTTGAAGTAGATTCGACTGAGGAAATAAACTTAAGAATGTTTGTGCAATTTACCTATAATGTATGTGATGCCTGCGTCAATGAACTCGTCCAACTAATTAATGACGATACAAAGCTAACTGCATATCAATATTCAAAAAGAGAAAAAGAATACCCTTTATGCACAGTCCTTGATAACCCGTACCGTATAATATGAAGTATATTTTTAATGCTGGGGCCACACTTACGCTTAATGTCAATGCCCATTATCTCAATAATTAATGCAATAATTTTTAATGCTTTAAAGTGGGTGGCTACACTTAAACTGTCTCTTTCTCTCTTTGATGTACCGCCACTCGAGCTATCGCCTACGCCATACGGCATTGTTAATGCCATTGTCAAATTATCACGTATAGTCGTGGCTACACCTACGGTTACGTCCATTATCTATATAATTTATGGCATTTCTCGTATGTGTGGCCCGGGCAACAAAGAAAAAAGCAAATTGCACAATAATTGAAATGAGTCATTTCTAGTTGAAATCATTCAATTTCCACGTCACCGCCTACGTCAGGCCGTACCAGGTATTCAATTAGGTATCTCTAATAGGCCTACTTACGCGGTCGATATAGTATAAATAGCATATTGTATGGACTTGCATGCACCACTTAACGTAGACCCCCCACCCTCCGCCTACTTGAACGCTACGAGTGTCATTGAAAGGTGATCATTGAAGTATAATAGCTCAATTTATAGTGGACTATTGGTAATCTTTCATTGTCTGCGTCAGTTCTAAAGTTTTTATCGTGTTGTATTTTAAGCTGAAGGTTTATTTAGGGCATAGGATGAATGGAAATAAAGTGTAAAGTAAGGGTACGTTCTACAAGACGTGAAGCGTTAAGCGACGTGTGACAACTAGGAGAATGAAAACAAAACACACGTGATCCCACTTCTATATGAACGCTCTCATAGTTACCCTTTGTATGATTTGAATATAACGCGATTCCACAGCGTTCATTGATACATGTTCGTATAAACGGAATTTGAATGTTGCATTAGAAAGACATGAAATAAGTAATTTTTCTAATAGTCTAAGGGTGCGTTCCATTGAAACAGACCGGAGATGTGCGGAGCTCAACTGACTGATCATTACGAAAAGATTTTGACAGTGTCAATGCGTCGTTTGTCAGCACAATGCGCTGTGATTGGTTAGTCGGGCTCCGCACCGCTCCACTCCGCTACAATGGAAACGCACCCTTACTTGAATTTACTTGCTTAGCTAGCAGCTTCTAAACTCGCTCAATCTAAACGAGACGTATTAAAGAATACAAGTCAACAACTAACAGTTAACTGAGACATGAAACCATAACAGTATTATTGTCATAGAAAACGGTCCTATAAGACACCGAATGAACACAGATAGGGCCGGGAATCTCCGGGAAGTAATCGCATGCTCGTTTACCTAATCCCGGGATTATGATAATGGGTCCCGCGGGACTCGCAAACAAATTATTATATCACTTTAATACAATTGTGTGACGCGCGTAACGTCCCGTTTATAATCGCTGCTTTTAGGTTTAATCCGTTCTTATATTATTAGTGCTTATAGTTTGACTAGCAGCGCCCCGCGGTTTTACCCGCGTTGTGCCCGTTCCCGTGGGAATTTCGGGATAAAATGTAGCCTATAGCCTTCCTCGATAAATAGACTATCTAACAGTGAAAGAATTATTCAAATCGGTTTAGTAGTTTCTGAGATTAGCGCGTTTAAACAAACAAACAAACAAACAAACAAAACAAACTCTTCAGCTTTATAATATTAGTATAGATTAATTGAATAACTAATGTTAAGGGTGTTTGTACAATGAACTGATCGTATTTTGAATAAAAGAACATTTTAAAATTATGTCAAGACTAGCAGCGCCCCGCGGTTTTACCCGCGTTGTGCCCGTTCCCGTGGGAATTTCGGGATTTTTTTACATAAAAACCTTCCTCTTGAATCACTCTACCTATTAAAAAAAAACCGCATCAAAATCCGTTGCGTAATTTTAAAGATTTAAGCATACAGACAAAAATAGCGACTTTGTTTTATACTATGTAGTGAAGTGTCGTTAACAATGAGCTGTGGAGTATGTAAGTGCGTGTAGATTAGTAACCAACCCTGGTGTCGTAGTTTTTCGACAGCCTAAAGGTCTCCGACGTGGATGATCGGCAATTTTACGTGCTCTCCACTACAAAAGTGAACCGTCGCGGGCGTCCGCGCTCACGCCACGTGCGCCTGTCGCCTACGGTGTCATACAAAAGTGAACCGACGCGACGCGCGACAGGCGCTCGCTTAACGCAGTGTTGGCCCTAAGGTTTATACCTTGGTATATGTCATACGCACAAAAATTAAACGAATGAATTACAAAAAGGTAAAAGAATTAAAACCTAAACCGCTCAACTTATAAAACCTTTTAATACCGGAGCTTATAATTGAAAAGTTTTTCATTCGAATTAATTTACGGTTAAATGTGTGAATGAGGAGGTAGGGTTTAACTTGGGTTGTTTAACCATTATTAAAACTCTGTTTAAACCTCAATTAAACGGATACGATGTATTTGATACTTAATGTTACGTACCTAGGTTATGTTGTGATGTTCTACTGGGAACAAAAATCTATACGAATTTAGTAAAGTTGAAGATTTTATTTCTTGTTTCTTTGAACGGGCTTATCTCAAGAAGTAACAGTTTGATTCAAATAATTATTATTGCATCGGAATGCTACATTTAAGAGAAAGGTAATAAGGTTTTTTTATATCCCGAAATTCCCGCGAAAACGCATAGGCAAAACCGAGGAGCGCGTCTAGTATAAAGAGATTATATTTATTAGCTCGACTCCTACTTAGACGGATAGCGGTATTTCTATCTGAGTACTACCGAGCTTCGGAGGGCACGTTAAATTGTCGGTCCCGGTCGTTTCAATCGTCAGACCATGTCGGAGTACTCTTCGATTTATTAGGCGGTCTTATAAAACTCCAACACTAGGGTTGGCCACTGACCTGCTCGAACTGACTTACTTATTTACGCAAAAAAATGAAAACTCAATAAAAAGAAACACGTTCCGAAGGCATTAGTAATCATAGAGTAAACATTCGAAACGAAATACGTGAAAAAAGTTACCTAATGGATTCTGGTAAAGTTAAAATATTTACGTGTTTATAAATATTACGTGCTTTGAAAAGTTTTTTTATTTGATAGAAATAAAGTACCTAGGATGCCACTTTGTGTAATATTAATAAAAAAAATATCTTCTTTTATTTCGAGTTGATAGAGAACAACAGTTCCTAACTTCTAATTAATTTAAATATTTAATTTTATTAAAGACTTGATATCAATTTGTACGCTAATTTATTGAGTACAGAATTTACCACGCCACACGTAAACACAGAATACATTAAACAATATATTCCTAACAATATTACAACACATAATCAAAACACTCTAAATTGTACTTGATCTAATCCTAAACCAAAGACAATTTGTCATTAATCTGTTAAGAGGTCTACCACTATACTCTATACTCCATAGACTCTGTAATGGATTGCGAGCGACTCGATTATCACTAATCGATTGGTTTGACAAACAAAATTAATTAAAACAAGCATCAGTCAACCCGCATTCGCAACTCGGAAAGTATTTGGCAATTTCAGTTATAAATGTTCCACGTTTGAATTTAAATCGAATTCGGACAGTAATGGCGACTTGTGACGTCAACTGACAGGTTTGTATGAAATGTAGATTATCTTGAACTTAATACGAAGTGATTTCTAATTTCTGAAGTAAGTTGAAATCGAATCTAATGAATCTGAGATTTATCAATCACTAAAACTATTTGAATTACGAACTTATAATTAGAAAATCGTAGGTACATTAATATTATTGTACAAATAATCTGTGGCGGCAGTGTCTCTGCTAATACCAGCTAACAGAATAGCACTACACCAACCTACCTTTATTTAAGTATTGGTGTTTGTTTAATATTCACAAAACAGTAGATGCTTACCTGAAACAAACAAAAAACAAAGTTTTAATACAATACAGCATGTGGTAACCATACTTCAGAGAAACGAGAATTTAAAAAAGGAATTAAGAATCCATACTTCTACCACAGATGAGATGGTAGTTACTATGTTAGTACAATGTACAGTCAACTACAATAAAATTGTACATTGATGACTGTCCTTTGTGAGTTACAAATGATGATTATTTTTTCTGATCACGACACGTCTTATTAATGAAATCTCTAAGTGTTGACGTGTTTAAAATTACATATGTTCATCAACTTTCGTAGTTGACTGTACAAACAAATCTCTCTTAGAGGGTGAAACTTCTAACACATCTTTGTGACAAGTTTACACAAAGTGAAACTTTAATATAATTAATTAATAAACATTTAGGAAAAGCTCCCGAGCGCCTGTTATTAAAGACATTACTGTACTTCGGAGTAAGTTGATACTTCAGTTAATTAATCTACGTTTGATTAGTCACACTTAGGAAAGTTGACGCCAATCTCTTGCAGGTGAATTTCGCTTGCATGCTTGAAGGTAATCGTATGAACGTTGCGTCATTGTTCTTGCGAGGTGCAAGCGAATTTCGCCTGAAGTGATCGCTTGTAATCATTATAAAATGCTTTACTGTACAACGTTATATGTATTTTTTTTTATTATAATCTTATTTAGCTGTATGTTTTTATATGTTTGTTACCTGATCTCCGTCTCAAGCCGAGTTCTAAAATTATTTCGGTTCATTCCGGTATGCTAACAGAATGCGCGTTATTAAAAGATTTCACAAAAGTGGTCGTTTCACAAAAATATCATGTGAAGTCGGTTAGTAGCCCGAAAAAGTTATATAATTTTAACCTAAGAATACTCAAAGTCAAATTTCAATGGTGTCTTGTTTTCAAGTCAAAGATAACACAGTTAACTTTCTTAAACGTTTGAAAAATACAAGAATCAAAGCAAAGAATATATTGGTACGTTAAATTAACGGTTCCGCTCGTTTCAATCGTTAGACGCTGTAACAGGCCTTTAGGTTCTAAAACCTCCGACACCAGGGTTGTCTTTATACAAAACTAATTTAAACAAACTGACTTAATCTGAAGTCACTCTAAGCTTCAACTTTCATATACCAAAAAGACAGGACATAATAAACCCGTGTATCAAGACACAGAAACACATAATAAATACACACAAAACACGATGTAGACAAAGAATGTTTGACCGGCGCTGTGTTTGTCAAACATTGTAACACGATCCGGGCCGGTCCCCCCGGGGGGCAGCGATCACCCAACAAGAGGAACCAACTGGCTACTGTCAAAATATACAACTTAAGGTGTGATTACGTTTGGTAGTAATAGACAATCTAGTGCGATTGCAGTTAGTCCTTCGCTGCATACAACATGCGTAACAAGGATAGCAGTTTATCTGCCGCATTTATAAACCATTAAATCTACAATTAACTATATTACTTTATTTTTCATACATAAAATTTCAAAATAACTCTTTAAATCTCTGCTTCTTCTTCTTCTTCTTCTTCTTATCGAGTAGATGGTCAACCTGACCAATCCTGGTGTCAGAGTTATTGAGCCGCCAAAGGCCTCTGACATGGCTCAAGTAACGACTACTATCCGTAGAAAGTAACCGGGACTCTGCTAAGAAAGCATTGACGTCTCGGAGTACGGTAGGAGGATGACACTTTAAGCAATCACGTATTGCTGCTCTTTTAAAACTAGGTATTTATTCCATCTTTATATATTGGATTTCCTACAGTTTTTAATAGTTAGAGAACTGTGGAAATCAATAGACTACTTTTTAAACGACGCTTCCTCGCTTTTAAAATTGCTTTAAATACAGTCAATTTGTAACATTACGTTTTTCACATTCTATACACTCCCTTATAGCAAGCAGGGGCTTAACCATGATCTTTACGACCACTGAGTCCCACCGAAGTTAAAGCTAAGTATTTAGTACTTATTAAGTTAATACTAAGTAACCGCAACGATGTTTCAGTTTAACTTAGTTTCGAACTAGAGTTTGTTATTGAGAATTATATTGAATTCATGTTGTTTAATTGAGTAGAAATATTCTAGAACTATTGATACGAAGTGAAATTGTAGACAAATTATTATTTAATATTTTTCATAACCATTTGTGTCTCATCGCATCGAGCAAATAATATAAATGCGAAAGTTTGTGAGGCTGCAAATATTTATGTATTTATGTTGCTCTGTCACGCAAAAACTGTCAAACGGATATGGACGTAACTTTACAGTAATATAGGTTATATATCAGAATACGACTTGGGATACATTTCATCCCGAAATTCCGACAGGAACGGGCACAACGCGGGTAAAACCGAGGAGCTTTGGTAGTACCTACATACTTATCTGTCAGTTTAGTTTCTCTATACTATACTCTACCGTGCTTCAAAAAGCACAACGACGGTTTCAATTTCGAACGGATATGTTCGCTCTGACCATGTCGGGTCCGGAGGCGATCTGATTCCGATACCAAAGTTGACTACTACAAGCTTGCTTTGGTTTGTTTACGGATTAGGAACCGTGATTTCATCTGTATTGAACTAGTTTTAATAAGGATTTTAAGATTAAATTTAGCTCGTGTTGGTTTAAACTATAATATTTCTTTTAACGTACTCACACGGGTTTTTTCGTGTTAGAAACTTAATAAGTGTCAGTCTAATGTGAACGCACCTTTAAACTCTAATATTGACCATGTGAGGGTACTTCCAACACTTGGAACGTCTACCCTCCCATCACAGCGGTAACTCCAATGTATTCAGTTCACCCGCGACCACGAGAGGTGCAATCCCCTCGAAACGTCGGGAAATAAAAAGTAAGTTATTACTTGCTTTATTAAGTTTCTAACACGAAAAAACCCGTGTGAGTACGTTAAAACTATGTGTTCAAATCGTGTAAGTTTAAAAAAGACTATAATATTTCTGCTTCAAAAATATACAATTTACAAAATTATAGAAAGATACATGTATGCAGAGGAGACTCAGTGTCTGCTGTCCTGCTAATAGGACATAGTACTGGTTTAAGTAATTTATATTCTAGATAAGCGATCTTTAAGAGTATTGAACATATTAGCTCTGTTAGTATATTAACTATAGATCTAATATACAAAAATAATAATTAATATACTCGTACAAATTCACACACGGTTTGTTAAACCCAAACCAAACGCTATAACCTGTAATATGGAATCAAACAAACTGATACTATTACATATATTATACACAAATACTTTATATGAATATATAATTGAGACCTAGACGTCGTCGCCAACAATTATGCGTGCACATATTGTTGGTTCTGGGTGGGAATCGAACCCAGAAACCCCGACACAGTAAGCGCTCTCTCATGCCACTGTGCCATCGGACTTGTCTAGTAACCTAGTTGCTGTCGCTTGTTTGCACCGTGGCACCCTTCTACTATGTTCCCAATCTCGCTTCGTAGTTTTTATGACATGAAAAACTAAAGCAACAATCAATCACAGAGCATTCCCATCTATTCGAATATAATCCGCAATCTACCAGAATGTACACAAAACACATGGATGTTACAAAAACTGTGGCAGATAAATGAATTTAATAGTATATTAATGGTTACATTCCACTTCAGGTTTCATTCAAAATTAGTCATCATTTAGAGATACGTTATAACTGTTGATCTCTTAACAAAAAATACACCAATATTTCTATACTAATTATGAGTTAATAAAGCTGAAAAGTTAGATTTTTGTGTTTCTGTTTGTTTCAACGCGCTCACAGAAACTACCTATCCAATTTGAATAATTCTTATTGCAATGGATAGCCACATTCAACGGAAAGGTTATAGGCTATTTTTCATGTCGAGGTTCTCACGGGAACGGGCACAATGCAGGTTTAGGGCGCTGCTAGACATAACTGTACGTTTTGCTTCAGAATTTAAATAAAACATTTCAGTTCAATGTAGCATCGACCGCGCCGGTTCGACTAATAATAAATGAACGCTGCATATTATTGATTTCTATAAAATCGATCACCATTGACTGACCTAGGAAGGAACCTAAGTATAGCTTGAATATATCGTGTTTATACTCGTACATAGAAATGTGTAAGAGGAAATTAAAATAGTCCTTTTGAACACTTCACGTGACAGTTTTCATGAATTGATCTCATAAATAGGATAGAATAACTAATCATCTATTTTTATAATAAAGCTGAAAAAAAGATTTTTTGTTTGTTTGTTTGAAGACGCTTAGCTCAAAAACTACAAAAACAAAAACAAATTCTCACCTTTTTAAAAAATCATTTTAAAAATCGGTTATAAAAAATAAATTTGTAAAACATACTCAAAATAGTTTTTCATATATAGGAATAGATGGAGAAGTTTGCATCGGACTCACCGACAAGAGCCTTGCTCTTAAATTATGATGATGATATCGAAAGATTATTAGAAATTAATAAACGACGCAAAATACATACAGCCGAATTGAGAACTTCCCTTGCTTAAGTCCTTTAAAAAACCAGAGTCGGCAGTCATACAAGCTAAGCTTAGGCCTTTATATCAAGGAAGAGTAATCAAGACTTATCGCCTAATAAGGAGACCAACACTCCCAAGAGAAGACTCTTATTACTGCCCAGATAACTAGTGAGAACAGGACACTATTCGTGACAGAGAAATTAGTTGTCCGTAAATAATATACGAAGGAGATGTGATTGAATGATCTATCAACGTCTAGCGGGGACTATTGAATGAATCATTTGGCGAATGGGGCTTTAGTGTAGCTTATTATACGTAATTATTCTGCTCTATGGTTTACTATGATTGTTATGAAATAGAGAATTGAATAGAATTTGTATATTGTGGTTTTTTATGAAATAGGACTTGTCATTAAAATTGCCAAATTCACTTATTTGAACATTGTATTAGTATTTGCAGCACTTTGCGGTATAATCAGCGTTGAGCCCGTTCCCGTGCGAATTTCGGGATGTAAAATAGTCTATATCCTTTATGAAAAATCCTTCCCGCCTTTATCCTTTATCCTCAAGTCTTCGTTGAATGTGGTTATCTATTACAAAAAACAATATTCAAATCATAGTGATAGTTTCTGAGGCTAGCGTGTTCAAACGAACAAAAAGACCTATTCAGCCTCATTATATTAGTATATAGATGAATGATAGTTATCACTGGGTTAAAACAACTGAATGATTATTGTAGTACTTTTTTTAAAACGACTTTTCTTACTTTTCGTGTAATTCATCGATCCCTGAAATACATTTAAAACGCATTATACGCGTCGTACCTACCTATTATTTTATTCAACAACCACTTCAAAGACAAATACTCTTAAAAAATACGAAAATAAACCTCTCACCTACTTAATACAAAATCATTTGAAATCCTCATACAAAATGTAGATTTAATCGTCTTTCGGTAAGTACATACGAACAAATAGACGTACGGATGAATTAAAATACAATATTTGTGTTCGGTTCGTAATCCGTACGTGACATTCAGACCGACAACTCTTTACGTTTAAACATTAACTAAGTAATATGGAAGGGAAAACGTAAAAAGACTTTGTTTTATTTCAATCACTAGCAAGGTCCCGCTGTTTTTCCTGCGATATGCTTGTTCCCGTGGGAATTTCGGGATGAAAAATAGCATGTTACTTTCCCGTTGAATGTTGCTATTCATTACAAAAAAAAATATTCAAATCGGGTGGGTAGTTTCTGAGATTAGCGCATTCAAACAAACAAAAAAACAAACTTATTAGTATAGATAAAATCTCGTAAGAAAATTAAAGTTTACGTAAGGTTCTGTTGCTCTAAAATTGATTATAAGACGATTTATTTTGGAACGTTGCGTCGTTAAAAAGTATTATTTAAAAAAAATTGAATTACTCAAATAAGTTCATTTAGTGACTAATATCTAAGAACTTATTTCCTAACTTCTGTAGCGCTCGTGGTGTAGTTTGTTGAACTAACTAATGTTAGTTCATTGCAATTGTGAAGCAACGTGCAGCTCGGCCCCTACTTGGATGGGTGGCCGATAGTGGCATTTCTATCTGAGCGTTACCGTGCGGAGGGTACGTCGCAGTCGGTCCCGGTTGTTTCAATCGTCAGACCATGTCGGAGGCCTTTAGGCGGTCTAAAAACTCTGAAACCAGGGTTGGCCACTAACCTACTCGAAATAAATAAATACTAACTTAAGATAATCCTGATAATAACTGATAGTGAAGACATGTGATGGAGAGTGAGGGTCAGAAGCCGCTCGCGTGTGACTGATCAAATCGTTTGTGATTAATGTGCTCAGCGGTTGACGGCTCACTTTTAAACCGCCATTTTTCATAAAAGTACAGGCACGTACTCAGTGTGTGGGCGAATGCATTTGCTTAAGTGCTTTGCACACCAAGTAAATAAGTTCGTGTAGATTCAATCATAGCTCTATTGAAATAAAGTTTGAAACCAACATTTTGTTATTTTCATAAAACTGGTAATTTTGAGGGATAAACAGTTTTTGACAGTTTTGAAACTAATAATCTGTCTAAAGTAAGTAACTGGGGCCAAATCATTGCAAGGTATTCAAATCAATGAGAAATTAATGTAGACATAAATTACATAATAATAACGCAGCACAAATCAGTTAACAGCCCTCCACCTATCCTTAATCCGACTCTGTACTGTCGATACAGCTGATAACTCCATAAAGCATCGCCTCAATTTGATCGTTCATACCGCAGATGCTGCTAGGACGAGATAAAATATGTTACACGGTATCGTAGAGATATTCTTTGATATACGAGCATATTGTAGTTTTTATGATCTAGTGTGAGCGGCAGATATTCTACTCAAAGTAGTAGGTTTGCGTCGGTTAAGGTGCTTGTCTGTTACCGAGTTTATTTCTTTTGAGAAATTTAAAGATTTGTGAACTAGCCCCGCGGTTTTACCATCGTTGTGCCCGTTCTCGTAAGAATTTCGGGATGAAAAATAGCTGATAACCTTCCCGTTGAATGTGGCTATCCATTAAGAAAAGAACTATTCAAATCGGATTGGTAGTTTCTGAGATTAGCGTGTTTAAACAAAAAAGAAACAAAATCTTCAGCTTAATTAAATTAAGTTTTAGTGTCGGGATATAGGTAACCTCTCTTTAATGGAGACTGTTTGGATGAAGATCTTAAAATTTTAGTTTTATAGCTAAGCTTAATGTTATCTTTAAAGTAAAATAGCTTGTAACCGAGCCAGCGTTTGTACCGTGGCACTCCCAAGAAGGCCAGACAAACATAAAAGATAGAAACTATTAAATTTGTTTTATTCCAGATTATAACAAAAATATTTTAGAGTGAGAAACAAAAACATCCCTCATGACTTCAGTTCAATTTATCTTAATAACAAAATAAAGATTGTCTATCAGTTCTAGTATCACGTAACGGCAAAACAATGGATGGAGCGAGATGTCAGA
The DNA here is from genome assembly GCA_951394245.1 of Cyclophora punctaria. Taxonomy (NCBI): domain Eukaryota; kingdom Metazoa; phylum Arthropoda; class Insecta; order Lepidoptera; family Geometridae; genus Cyclophora; species Cyclophora punctaria. Next base: position 8,055,456 of record OX596186.1, read on the forward strand.
GAAGATATCAGACCCTGATCCCGAGATAGATCCTCTTTGTTATGACTAAACTTAAACCATAATGTATAACATCGTATGTAGTGCAGGATATTCGTAATTCAGAAACTAAAAGAAATCTATACGAATATTATAAATAAATCTATACGAATATTACGGGCTAATCAAATCAAATTCAAATCGGACTTGTTAATTCCTCAGGAATTAACAGTCCGATTTGAATGATTATTTTTGTAATAGATAGCCACATTCAACGGAAAGGTTATAGACTATGTTTATCCCGAAATTCATTCGAGAACGGACACCGTCTCGCGGTTCTTACCAACATGGTTAAAACCGCGGGGCGCTGCTAGTATAAAATAAAAGCGAAGTGTATCCGTAAAAATATCAATTCACAATGGGTTTTTCAGTAAGTAATAAAAGTATCACTTATAATATCTATAGCCTATTGTTAACAAACTTTCCTTTGAAACTAAACTTAAAAAAATATACAAATCGCGCTACATCCCACAAGAGGAAACATTAATATTCGCTGCAACGTGCAAGGAGAAGTTAGAGAAAAATAAACGCTAGTAGAGTGTGATTAAGTAGGGGGGGGGGGGGGGGCGAGGAGAGACGTAATGAGTCTCTAATGAGGAGGCGTCGGGGGCAGCCGCTGACACAGGCCGCTAGACTGCTAAATTAGATATTTTCGTTTTAAAATATACTCAGAATCTGAAGTATGAATTTGAAGTATGAAATCTAGAAATATTATGTGAATATAACTAAAAAACAACGGCGAAGTATGTATAAATAGAGTTAATTAACTATACAGTTTTTATAACTTCAGATTTATCATATTAGATTCTTGAAAAAATAATTGTAGCAAATGTAATATTAACAAATAAATACCATTTCATCCAGCACCACATTCCGACTGCATGACTTTGATTAATTACTGTAATATACATATGTTTTTAAGTTTAATCTTCTGCTAAAAATATTGCAATGAAAACGATTTCACTCAAGAATGATCTTCAGCCAAAGCCAAAGATAGGCAGAAGAAAAGGTTGTTTATAACTTTTAAATAATACTCACAGAAAATAATATGTACCCATCAGTTGGTCAGTCTACGTAAAAGAAAACAGATTTCGTTAGCTGTCTATTCCGTAACTCAATGTAGATTCGCCCGAGTGATATTGTGCAATGTGCTCAATCAAATCTAAATATAGAAGCAGCTGTTACAAGCAGTGTACACACATTTTATGAAAATTGGACAAACCCACTCTTCCTCTATGTTTGTTCCCCCCCTCCCACCTTTCCCCCTTCCTGAGTCCCTCCGGCATCATTTTACATACGATTTTTATAAATTATGGAGATTCAAACGACAATTTATTACTTTTAAATTTAATTGAGTTTTGTATTTGTTTTGTTTATGATTGAAGAGGAGTGATGGACGGTTTGTCGATGGTCGTACACTGATTTTGTGCTAACCTTTTTAATTGGGTTTGGTAATTCTGAGTAACTTGAGTGGTGAAATTTGTACTCTAGCAAGTATATTAATCAAATGGTTTTTGTTAATATACAAGAGCCTTTTTTTATTATTGTGTTCGGGCATATTGTCAACGAGAATGAGATCCACGTCTATCAATTCATAGAGTCTATAGACTGCATTGTTTCGAGGGGATTCACCATTCATGGTTACAGGCATATTGAAGCTATTGGAGGCACCGCTGCGATGAGTTATATCATAATGCCACGACCAACTAAATGCTCAAATGCGTATTTCAAATACACCAGAAGCAACGTGCAGCACAGCCCCTATCTGGATGGATACCGATAGTGACATTACTATCTGAGCGCTACCGTGCTTCGGAGCACGTTAAATTGTCGGCTCCGGTTGTATCAATCGTCAGACCATGTCGGAAGCCTTTAGACCGTCTAAAAACTCCAACAGCAGGGTTAGCCACTACTCGAACTTACCAGAAAAACCAGAAATGACATCTAGTACATTCTACCCTCCTACATGTCTATAGCAAGGTGGAATGGATTAGGATAATGTCGCAATGAAACCCGTTAAGCGCTGCAGCGTATTGCTGCCTAGTTATATCTATTGTCGATATGTCTGTCTGTCTGTCCGAGAGGAAATAACACGCTTTGTACTCTTTCCATTCAAACTTGAACGGAAATTGAAAGTTTTGGAAATGTATCAATTGTCCAATGTGTTAAATATATGAATAGTGGTAACTAAGGCATGGTTAGTTAACGGTAAGTATATGTAAGTACAACAGCTACATATATATAACCAGTAGGGTCAGTTAACTTTTGCTCGCGATATTTTATATTTTGTAACGTTAAAGTATGTTATACTATACTGTCAGTAGTAAAAGTATAAAACTGTAATGCGCCACGCCATTATTGGACTATACTATATATATAGACTATCTATATAGACTATATATATAGACTATCTATATAGACTATATATTAGACTATCTATTTAAATTACTTTGTTTCTATATTAATATTATATTGAGGTAAAGTTTCTTACTTTGTTTGTAAGGACTAATCTCAGAAACCACCAATCCGATTTGAATAATTATTTTCGAAATGGATAGCCACATTCACCGGGATGGTAAACGGGAAGGTAAAGTAAGGTATAGCTTACTTTTTATCCCGAAATTCCCACGGGAACAGCCACAACGCGGGTGAAACCAAGGGGCGTTGCAAGTTTTAAATATACGAGTATGTAAAATGCTTCCTTAGTAGAGATTTAATGATTTTGATACGAGTATGTCTGTATAAAAAGAACGTCAATTAGTCAAGTGTCGACTTAATGGATTTCTCTGACTGCTCTCTCTCTAAATTAATTTATTCTTTCTATAAATTAATTTATTCGGTATCTTTAAGCAACATAGGATGAATATTTCATATCACATCAACTTCAGTATGTTGTTACTTAATGTCCTTTTAATAAGAAGATTTACTCACCATACTACGTTAAACGTATTGCCTCTTTCAAGCTAAAACAATTTGTACGGCATTTAAATCCGTACGAAATACGGATTAGTAATCAAATTGGATCGGGGAATTGAGAGAAATCATTCGAAAATAATACGGTAAGCCGGAAATGAGGAATCGATATTGATAGACAGGTTGTACTGAAGAGGTTTAGAAAACCAGAGTTAGGGTTATTTGTAAACTAGGTACGAGTTTTATTTGTAGTCAATACTGTTTAATTAATCCTATCCTACTTCTAACTAATTATTATAAATGCGAAAGTTTGTATGTATGGATGTATGTTTGTTGCTCTTTCACGTAAAAACTACTGAATGGATTTAGATGAAACTTCACAATAAGATAGGTAGATCAGAATAGCACATGGGATACATTTTATCCCTAAATACCCGCGGGAACGGATACAACGTGGGTGAAACCGCGGGGCGCTGCTAGTTAAGGAATAATTTTAATTCGCGAACTTCAAAAAAACTAATTCGAGAAAAAACGGCTTCTTCTTTTAATATTGGGCTGAAAAGAAGACTAACACCTAAGAATTTTTTCTGAGGTCCCAGGTTCATTTCCCAGATCGAGCGAAAACATTTCCTACTTCTACTTTTACTACTTTTCTTACTCCTACTTTTCAAACATGACTCGAGTTTGAGATCACCAACCCGCACTAGGCAAGCGTGGTGTTTACATCCTCCTCACTGTACTGATATCTTTGGTGGGATGAGAGGCCTTTGCCTAACAGGCTAATAATGACATTTCATGTTTTAGAAGACCTTTATGTTAATTTGTTAATAGTTGTACAACTATACCTATATATTCATGCACTTTATATTATTAGAAACAAAATGACGAAGTATCTTGTTTAAATATTTACTCCTGACATTTGTTACATAATAATTTATAAATGTATAGCATTATATTACACAAAAAGGCCTCCCAAACTCGATATATCATTCGCTGACTGTGTTGACTCAACCGCTCATATTTGTAATGGCCCGTTTAATATAGGATACTCTTCCAATAGTGTACAATAGATCATGTCAAATCTATGTTAGTGTTTTGTTGTTGAGAACCCGAGCACACTATAATATAATATAACTAGCAGCGCCCCGCGTTGTGCCCGTTCCCGTGGGAATTCCGGGATTTTTCATACATATAAACGTTCCTCTTGAATCACTCTATCTATTTAAAAAAACCGCGTCCAAATCCGTGCAGTAGTATTTGAGTTTATCGCGAACAGAAAGACAGACGCGGACGGGGACTTTGTTTTATAATATGTAGTAATATAAACCCGGACGAATTCACATACGGCTAATTAGACCCAAAGTAAGCTTTTAACATGTATTATGGAATCTAACTCACTCATGCTACGATATGGAAATACACAAATTAGAATATATAAATTGACACCCAGACGTCTCCCCCAACAACTATATCTTCACATATTGTTGACTTCGGGGGGAATCGAACCCTCACGCCTAGATTAGTGTTTTCACCTATACTATATATTTCATAGGTTCTACATTTCGCCTATAACAAAGTGTGTTGAAAAGCGCTTCATTTCGACCACAGTTCGTGCTGAAAACCCGCTCTCACGGATAATAATCATTGTAATCAACCCGCCACTATTTGGTCACGGTAACGGCAAACAAACGACCTAAAAAACGGATTAAACTGATTTACAAGCGTTATTGTTAAACTTGTCTGTTTAATTTGGAGTTACGTGATTTTAATTCGAATTTTAAGAGAATGCGGGTGTTATAAAATATAGCTATTACTAGTATAGTAGTAAAGGGTAAACTTGCGTATTGATTTCACGTTTTATGTGTGGTGGTAGGAGATTGATGTTTGTTACAATGTCACGTAAGAAATGTGAATTGTGATAAAATCAGGACGTTTACGTATTATGTTTGTCACGTTATAACTAATACACTGTTACTGTTACTGTTAGCCCGTAATGTCCCACTGCTGGGCAAAGGCCTCCCCCCATTCCTGCCACTCTTCTCGATTTTGGGCCACCAATTGCCAGTCAAATAAAACTAATACACATTTTAAAAAGTTTTCAATATAAATTTACCCCTAATGTCTGTTTTCTGCAGCGACCGCAGCAACAGCTGCCGCCCAAGCACCACTACAAACACCACTACAGGTTTTTATGTATCTCAATGAAATTTCGAGCGCGGTGACTCTGCTATTTTCTGTCGGCAGTTACTGCCTGTTGCTGCAGTCGCTACCGAACACCACCATTAGGATATATAGCACATCTTTTTAACCGATTTAAAAAACGATGGAAGTTATTATTCTTACAGAATCGAGTATGCAAGTAGGTAGAACCTTAAAATGCTTGTACTTAATTTGTAATTGATTTGATGTATACCGTAGTTTGAATAGAAGTCTTACAACTTAAGCAAATACGAAATGTAAAAGATTTTTGAGACCTAAGACGGATGGTTTTTGACCCTTTGTGAGAAAGTACTGTCCTCCAATGATATTGGAATATTTTGATTGATTACTTTCATTCTTGAAAAACCTAAAACCACATCTATTTAATGTGACTTTGTAGCCCTTTTTACGTAAAAAAGGGTTTCATAAACCAATATTGTAAAAACCAATATGCGTTACAAAGGACCGACTGCTACGAAATTATGTTGCTACGAAAATTTTACTATAGCTGCTACGAAACGCTACGAAGGCTACGATGCTACGACGCTACGAAACGCTACGTTAACTCCAAATCAAGTAAAGTTTTATGAATTGAATCGTATTGAAAGGTACCATTAAAAATTGAGCCCCGTAATATAAGCAAGGTCGGCCATTAGAGAGATCTTCTATTAATGGTCATAAAGCCCCACTCAATTACATCCAACTCGGGGCCGTAAACCGGTAATGGCATTCAATCAATTTACAATAAAATAATTAAAATTAAAACCAACCCAGTAATGGCGTGTACACACTTGAATCCAATTCGGATACCTTAATTTCCATACAGATTGCGTCAACATCTGTCCCTCTTTATAAAAATGATTTTAATATTTTTGATCCGCACCAATTTGCGTATAAATGGCTGCCGGTGTGTACGCTGCGTTAGCTTTTTAAGATTCCAATTGTAATTGCATCGTTTTTGTACGGTTGGTTACAACATGCTTGTTCCAAGCAATCAAGTCGAATAATAGTAGTGAGTTTGAATGTTAATTAAAAAACATCGTTCGTAGCCAAATTTATATAATAAGTTTATTAGAGTTGTTAATAAAGATTGTGGCGCCCTTGACGTAGTTTGACTAAGCGATGTTAGCTCATCGCGATTGTTAAGCAACGTGCAGCTCGACCCCTACTTCAATTGGTGGCTTAAAAATGGCTTGAAAATCGACACTTAAGAAATGTGCAATTTTTCATGCATACATGTGGAAATTACTCATAAAATCACTGCTAAGGCAGGATTTGACGTCTCTCAGCACGTGTGCACGGGCGTGAGTGCCGTACCTAGAAGTGAGGCGCCATTAAATCGACACTTAACTAATTGACATTATTTTTCATACATTACATGTTAAAATCACTCATTGTCAAAATCACAAAGGAATCATTTGACGTCACTATGGGCGTTAGTCTCTTTTCTCCTGTATATTGTAATCAAACCGGAACGAAAACACCCCAAAACAATAAGATACTTAGTTAATCCCGTGTCAAGTTCTAATCAGTAGGTTTTCCCGGTACCGGGGAGCCCCGCGGGACTTTTCCTCGTAAATTTCAACTCGGCGTCGAGTTGCATGAAAGCCCATTTTACACTTAAAAGTGAGTAATTACTCTGTTTATTGAATACTGGTTTAAAATATTGGGTGTAGTGTTAATTAGTATATTGTGAAGAGGTTTTAACATTTATTTTGTTTTATTCTATTGTTTACTCATATTTATAATATAGCTTCGCCCCGCAGTGTTACCCGCGTTGTACCCGTTCCCGCAGGAATTTCGGGATAAAATGTGTCCCATATGTTATTCTGATGTGTAACCTACATTACTGTACAGTTTCATCCAAATCCGTTCAGTAGTTTTTGCGTGAAAGAGCAACAAACATACATCCATACATCCATCCTCACAAACATTCGCATTTATAATATTAGTAGTAGGAAGTAGGATGTTCTACCCAGTACTCAACATACATAGTCTAGAGCGTGGTTTCGGTCAAACAAACCTTTTGTAGTCCAACTAATAGTACCTAACTGGGGTTTCTCGGAAAACAGTTATTGTGAATGTGGCGCTATCCAATCCATGGACCTCATGCTGCAATGCCATAACTGCCCCATATCCTGCACCATGGAGAGCTTGTGCAAGGCTTGTGACAGTCAACAGAACTGGCTGAATTCTGGTCCAAACATCCAATATTAATTATATATAATACTAGCTGACCCGGCGAACTTCGTACCGCCTTAGCGTAGCAATGATGCACTACTTTCCGAACAAACAATGCTCTTTCAATATAGTCTATGGCTGTGAATGACATTGACATTCGTTACGCGTGTTTTTTTAAATATGCAAAATTAAATGTATATTTTTCAATATTTCTGAGAGATTTTCTTAATATTTTTTTCCGTAAGAACCTTCTCCTAATAATAACAAATACAACAAAAAAAGAATTAGTAAAATCGGTCCAGCCATTCACGCGTGATGCGACGACAACAAAAAACGGGTTTCATTTTTATATATATTATATATTATATATAGATTATAAAGCTGAAGAGTTTGTTTTGTTTGTTTGTTTGTTTGTTTGTTTAAACGCGCTAATCTCAGAAACTACTGAACCGATTTGAATAATTCTTTTTGTAATAGAAAGCCACATTCAACGGGAAGGTTATAGGCTATTTTTCATCCCGAAATTCCTACGGGATCGGGTACAGCGCGGGTAAAACCGCGGGGCACTGCTAGTTAATTATATATAAAAAGTATATACATACAACAATCTCATTGGTAAGCTTTATCCTATACCTTATTTGAGAATACAACACATTTTTAAGAAAACTATTCTACGCTTGCTTTTGCTTTTGGACTAAGTAAGTTCAAGTACGCTAGTGGCCAACCCTGGTGTCGGAGTTTTTAGACCACCTAAAGGCCTCCGACATGGTCTATCGATTGAAACAACCGGGACCGACGTTACCTGCCCTCCGGAGCTTGAAGTTTTGCACAAAACATTCAAGTAATAAAACAAACTTGATATTCACTAATTAGGCTCCTAGTCTTTCAACTGTTATAGAGCTGTCAACTGCAATGTAAATAAATTATTCACGTTTAATATTAGACGCTTAAGAAATGTCAATTTATCACTTAGATTTGTCTAGTCTAGTCTCAGATCGGTTTCAGACCTAACTCGAACCTAATCTAACCAGTCTGGACAGTGTCTGCTGAAAACATGCATATTTTATTAATACATTTAGTTTGGAATCAATCATATTTGGTTTAGACGCCAATACTTAGATATAATAATTATTGTGTTTTGAGTATTTGTCTATATTTAGTTAGATTTAGATTTTATGCAATTGTAGTTTCTAATCCCTCTCACTATACCAATATTTTACCTTGAGATTAGAGGCCTTAGCCCTGCAGAGACATTAGAGATTAATACTAAAACAGATTAATATTATTTGTAGACTTTTTATTACTATTTTTACTGCCCTTCGCTATATTAGATATGCGGCCATAGAGTGTCTTTCCATCGAAGCTATGCTATATGATACGTTAACTATCCACCCAAATTATCAACCTTAACACATCACTGGCTGCAACGCACGCATGCATTAAAATACTATACCAAAACCCTATTCAACCTCCAAGAGACTTATAGACAGCCAAACGACCGGTATAAAATACAAATGACAAGCTCAAAGTACGTCATTTAAATAAACAAAGCTCTTTCATCTCGTGTTAACGTTAAGGCACATGTCGGCGACTCAACACCACCGTGTTAAGATGTCAGGACACCGCTAAACATTAAACCTTCGAGATAAATAGCTCGTAAACACAACACATGCCAGATAAACGAGTTATAAAATTGCACGGATGCTCTAGGGCTGTCGGCTTCAAGTTTATCTGACTGATATTTTATCAGGCTGTTACTCGTAACATGAAAAATATATAGTTACTTTATCTTCGAAGTAGTTTATATGTTTGTTGCTCTCCCGTAATATAAGTATTGGCTGAGGATTTTCGATGTGGAAATACGTTGAGTAAATAAAGTGATTTAGTGGTCTGTAATCTTTGAAGAAAGATGGGTAATACTCTGATATCTACAAGTAAATTCTGAAGATGAATTTGATTTTGTGTTTATTTATGTGAATGAACAATACCTAATGAAGTGGGACTGTATCGCGTTAGAATATGTAACGTGTTTATTAAAATGTACCCGATGTTTAGCAGATTACGTCACTCGTAAGTATCTTTGAACGCGGTAATCTTTGGAAGTACTAGTAGATTTAAAAATATGTCTTTCGTGTACAAATACATATTAAAGCTATATCCAAGGTGAAATTATAAGCTTATTTTACCTTAAAATTCACACAACATCGAGTATACCGCGAGTAAAACCGCGGGGCTGTCAAGTATATTCATAAACTGACATAACGAATGAGTTAGAATGCGTTTCTATTAAAGCAGAGCGGGGCTCCATCGACCAATTACAACGCATTGAAACTGTCCAATCAAGCATTGACATTGTCAAAATCATTTCATAATGCGTTGTCATTGGTCGAATGATCTGCGCACAGCTCCGCTTAGTTTATGGAACGCAAACTGATGCAAATAATTTTGGAAATGGAATACAAGAAATTATAATAAAAGGAATAATCAACTTTTTAGCCGCCGCGTCACCCCTACAACCCACATAAGACAAGGTGTACATTTAGACTTCTCGTAAACCGATACGAGTACATTTTACAATTATATCCTCGCGTGTGGATGAAGCTTCCATATTATGAACATGTGGAGTAATATGTATATGAATCGAGATAACATTGTGCTCGAAAGTAATTTGTATTGATGCTTATTATATTATTTGTTACGCGTTGAAATGAATGTGTTTTATTCAAATTACTTGTACTTTTACTTTTCGATGGAACAGTTTTTTTTCTATTATTTACTGAAAGACGATACTTTTGAATATTTCGTTTATTTATATATAAAGATGGAGAGTTAGCTTTTAAGTTTGTTTGAACGCGCTAATCTCAGAAACTACCGAACCGATTTGAGAATTTATTTTTGTAATAGATAGCCATATTCAACGTGAAATTATAGCGTTTCTTCATCCTGAAATTCTTACGGGAACGGGCACAACGCGGGTAAAACCGCGGGGCGCTAGTTAAAATGTTTTTACAAGTTGGTTACGCTACCTATACAAGTATGTCTTTTTTAGAAGTAGCCAAATACCAACTTGACAATTCTTTGACACCTGACGCCTTCATGTCCAATTTGCTCTATCGGTCACCCATCTAAGTACTGTCCTAAGCTACCGTTGCATAACATTCTCGATTCATACTACGCCGCAGTCGCTATTCTACTTCGTACTTCTTATATCAACACAAATCTTCAAAATACTTCAAACCAAACTTTTGACAGCATTTCTATATTTTCTTTCAAATTAATTTAACAAAGATATTTTAATATCGAACAAATAAAAGTCAGGAATCGTTGTTTTAATGAATACCTTTACTGAGACAACGCAACATCGCTGTGCAACACACATTGCTGGTTTTATACCGAACCTTAACGAAGTTTCTAAACAGAATCACCGTTCGTTACTGAACTAAGAGGTAAAGTCGAGTGGTGAAAGTTGTTGTTCTCATTAGAAGGAGGTCGACTTAAAAACTTTTTTAAAGCTTCTTTTTGTACTAAAAGGACTGTTTTGGTTTCAACGTCTGTTGTATTTAATTTGTTTAAAAATGTATCTTGCTCTTTTAATTAAAAAGTTGACCATCTATTTAGTTAGGAATGGTTTTGGTCTAAGACTTTTCAGTGCAATTGTTGTTTTAATATTTAATGCGAAGGAAATTAGACATTATTTTACAGAACATTCAAAGGCTTAGAATACAACATTCAGGTTTTTTCTACTGAGTGGATAAAAACCACTTTGTACGAGCATTTTATGGTTTGACGTTTACTGGAGTTTTTTTGTTTCACTTAAATGCCATTTGCTATGAAAACCCAGTTTATAAAAGGGGCTTAAAGTCTGTTTTCAGGCCTTAAAGCTTCGCATTTGCTTCGATGTGTTAAATGTGTCATAACTTAACTATATATGTATGTAAATTTTCTTAGAAGAAAGCAAAGAGATAGCTTCTAGTCCGCAGGAAGAACAATATAGGATGTAGTCATACAATTACTGAAATATAATAATTATCTTTATCAAATAGACGTAAACTAGATAGAAGATAACAATAATGTCAAAATTAGATGTCTCAGCGGTATAATATCTCGTTGTTATCACAATACCGTTACATTGTACAACTAAATTAGTTAGTTAAACACACAATAGCTCATTTTCTGTTTGGGAAGGGACATAATTAAAAGGCTGTTATTTATGAAGATGATTTAGGGAGGTTACGTCGATTCCAATTATTGTGTAACGAATTTTTGTTTATGGTAACGGAAAAGTTTGAATTTCATTAAGGTTTTTCAGTAGTTTCAACTGAAAATATGTGATACTAATGTAAACAACATTTTAGATCATTATGAAGTGATAAGCGTGTTTTAAATCTTATTAGGATTAGTCGTAACCACGACGCTAAAAAAAATAAAACAGTTATATTTTTCTTTTTTACTGTTTTAAGTATCTATTCATAAAACAGTAAAAAAAGGAAAATATAACTTTTAAAGACGGTAACGAATAAGTCAAACCAAAAATATTATATTGTAAAGTGATTTTCTGAAAGTTGGGTGTCGGTGACTGCCTTGTCAGTAACGCGAGCTGGCACTACCATAGTACCCATTAGTGGTACTTTAAGTGTAGTGCATAGCCCTGTCTAGGTTACTTGCTTAGGGGATGCAACTAGCGCCACCTGGCGTGAAGGTTAGGTGTTAAGTTTAAGTAGGTTTTGACATTTTGGTGTATACCTATTTGGTTAAAAATATGTTTTTAAATTGGAGTTACTTTAGAGATTTATATTTTGTATCCTCCTTATTGTAGTGATATATTTTGTGAGACGAGAGGCCTTTGCCCAGCAGTGGGACATTACAGGCTAATAATTGACTTTACTTTGAGCGAACTGCATGTTAGTATTGAATGTAATTCAAAATTAGATTTTTTTGACATTGATTGATTTTAGACATGTATAAAATTGAATGTTGCGTAAACATTATATAATTTCGTTTTACGATTTCAAATCTATTAGCTAATTTCCACAGGAAATCAAATCTGTATCATTACTAACAAAAAGTAAATTATCAAAACACTATACTTAGAAATTGTTGATACAACACATTATAAAAAACTATAGGTACCTTGTTGTTACAACACAATTTGCAGCCCTAATAAGTTCGTTACAGCTTTCAAAAAATATTGTGACAAGGATAAAAATAGATATTCATTCAAATTCCAAACACTTCGTACACGAGGCACGACGCCACTGTGTCTTAACAAAGATTAAACTGTCGCGTGTACTCGTCACTAACTCCTGCCATTTTGACACGTTACAAAAACACTTATTGACATACTAATGGCCTTACATATTGGCCTATATTTATACTTGGCGCTTTAGGTTCAATTTAGCTTGTCAATATTGGAATGCAGTAGGTAGGTTTGTAACTTGTAACGACAAAAGTCATTACCAGTTCAACCAACAGACAAAAAGTCTGTATGATTTTTTGTCTATAGTCTGCGATACTTTATACTTGTAAGTTTTTATAGACCTAGGTTATGCTAAAGTCTATTACCTAAATATCTTGTAGTGCTCTTGGCATAGTTTAGGGTACGTAAATTCGGTCCCGGTTTTTGCAATCGTTAGACAATGTCGGAGGCTTTTAAGTGGTCTAAAACCTCCGACGCCAGAGTTGGGTAGCCTACTCGAACCTACTTTTGCCTAAAAGACAGTCTTGTTTAAATGGTTGGTATTCTACCAGGCATGTCTGTACAGACAGTCTTGCTTTAATTATATATTCTTATAAAGTATTTGTGTATGTATAAGTAGTAGTATCAGTTAATTAGATTGCATAACACAAGCTTAGAGCTTACTTTGGGTCTAATTAACAGTGTGTGAATTTGTCCAGGTATATTTATTACTAGCTGTGCCCTGCGGTTTCACACGCAGCGCCCCCGTTCCCGTGGGAATTTTAATTTTATATATATAGAAGATTGTTGACGTTTCCCGTAGGAAATCCGGGATAAAATGTAGCCTATAGCCTTCCTCGATAAATAGACTATCCAACAGTGAAAGAATTATTCAAATCGGTTCAGTAGTTTCTGAGATTAGCGCGTTTAAACAAACAAACAAACAAACAAACAAACAAAACAAACTCTTCAGCTTTATAATATTAGTATAGATTTAATGGTTATTACAAATGGGTTGCATTTCCGGTAAATAAAAAAGATATATAAATGAAAAGTTTGAAATATGAATGGAAGTCCCAAATAATTTAGAAAACCTCAGTGTTTACTGAAATGCATAAACCCGGTGCTTTCAAATAAATCTGAATGTTGAATTAAATGTGTTATGTGGATTCATGCGCTTGCATATTTTACACTAATATCACAAGTGGGATTTTTATTTGTTAGTTCCACAGCGAACTAATATTTTATTCGACAGGATGACGTATAGACTGGTTTTTATTTCGTAGCTAGCAGCGCCCCGCGGTTTTACCCGCGTTGTGCCCGTTCCCGTGGGAATTTCGGGATTTTTTTTACATAAAAACCTTCCTCTTGAATCACTCTACCTATTACAAAAAACCGCATCAAAATCCGTTGCGTAATTTTAAAGATTTAAGCATACAGACAAACAGACAAACAGACGCGACTTTGTTTTATACTATGTAGTGATTTACCTACTCTCTTTTTTTTACAATTCTGACCAGATTTGTGGCAAAATGGTGCTTAGTTTTTGTTCTAAAAGAAACTAACTGCACTCAGAGACGTTGGTTAAATCGATACTTAATTATTTGACGTAGTTTTTATACATGACATGTGAAAATCACTAATTAAATATCGACTAAGGAAGAATTTGATGTCTCTGAGCACGGGCTTAATTTTTTTGGTCCTATTTTTTGTAGCGGAAATCCGTTTAGCAAATCCAACTAGGTTAAAAAAAACTCCCACTTTTTCGAGTTCAAAATAAGAAATTTGTAAGTTTGTTTGTTTGTTCGAGCTAATCTCGGGAAATACGTGTCCGATTTGAATATTTGCTTTTGTAATAGATAGCTACATTCAACGGGAAGGTGATAGGCTATTTTTCATCCCAAAATTCCCACGGGCACGGGCACAAGGCGCTGCTAGTTCAATATAATATACATATATTCAATACCGATACCCGTCACTATCCTCAAACTTCATAACACACAAATCGCAACTCTCATAAGTAGTTAAGTTAAACGCAGTGTTTAAGTTAAGCACTAGACTAGGTTAAGTTAAACACTAACTTGCGGTCATGTGTGACATCCTACATCTTGGGAGGATATTAAGTTATCTTGTGTTTAATAAGAGATGGCATTGCGTTCGTGAACAGGAAATACGAAAACTTTGGGATAAGTATTTAGGTATAATAATATTAAGTATTTTAACTATGAATACAAATTCATGATTAACTACCCGCGCCCCGCGGTTTTATCCACGTTGTACCCGTTCCTGCGGGAATTCGGAATAAAATGTATCCTATGTGTTATTCTGATGTATCACCATTACTGTAAAGTTTCATCCAAATCCGTTCAGTAGTTTATGCGTGAAAGAGCAACAAACATACATCCATACATACTCGTACACCTATCCTCACCAAAAGCGTTTACTTCAAGTGAATAATAAAGTCTATCCCAATATTAAGATGGGTCGGATCCTCCATATGTCCCGATTCGTTTATTTATGAGTGCAAATCATGTGAGTTCAAAATTTTGATAGTATAATTTTGAGCCCTCTTTAAAATTTTGCATTTTCATATTTCAGTAATCGTAGAAGTAAGTCCAGGGAATATTTAAAGTGTTCAAATCAATTTAACAACGGTCCCGAATGGAAAAACGTTTTGAATAAAATCCTAACTATACATAAAAAATCGTTTCATGACATTAGGCAATATCATGGTACAGGCAGTCATAAGTAGTTACAAAATTATAAAACTTTTCCTTAGCCGTTAAAAATATATGTCATCGAAATTATTGTATTCATAAATAGATATAATTAATTTCGTAAAAAGCGTCCAATTATCAGTATAAGTTAGAAAGTCAAAGTCCAAAGAAACGCCTAATTTGAGCACAGAGGGCGCCACACAAACTTATTTTACCTATTTTGATCACCGCGAAACGTTGTTTCGAATAATTGGACGCTCAAAAGGAACAACTCGATGGACCCAGTAATTAATTCAAGTTAATAACTCGGCAAGTTAGTTAAATTGTGGGAATATTGAAAATAATTGCGCTTATTTTGTTAATTGAGAAACTTTCAGAATATATTTCGTAATTAAATAAGGTTGTGTTAGTGGCAATATGTTTGATTATATGTTATTTCGTTATAGTTATATTATTTTCTAACATTAGAATAATTACATAATTTCGGGTTGATTTGGTTTTGGAAAAAACGTGATAATATTCAAGTTAATAGTAAATTAATAGTAAAATAAAATAAGTTATAAAATTAATAATGAAATAGAAAAAATGATATTGCCGGCGTCATCTCTCAAAATTTCTCTCATGAGCTCGATCAATATTAACTTGTGATATTACATACTCTTATAATGTTTTCAACCATCTAAAAACAATCGCCTTAATAATACAAATACCCAACACAAACTCCGTGTACTAATTTCAATCACCATTAAACTCAACACCAATCATTACATAGTATAAAACAAAGTCGCGCCTGTTTGTCTGTTTGTCTGTATGCTTAAATCTTTAAAATTACACAACGGATTTTGATGCAGTTTTTTGTAATAGGTAGAGTGATTCAAGAGGAAGGTTTTTATGTAAAAAAATTCCCGAAATTCCCACGGGAACGGGCACAACGCGGGTAAAACCGCGGGGCGCTGCTAGTTAATTATATAAACCTCAACTTTCCTTATTTTCAAGGGTAAGGTAAAAGCTTTGTTAAATAACATATGACATCAAAATACAACAACTTCCGCCGGCTTCGCCCGTCTTAGCTCGCTAATGACAAAAGTTTGTAGTAACAATGGTCTCTAATTAAAATTGTTGCCAGTTTTAAGACGATTGAGCTTAGCAACTTTGTTTCAATGTATTATATCCTTAGTTAGTGAATAAGAACGCACTTTGTTTGGTATTGAGCGAGTTAGCTAACTTAATTGGGGGGGTGATGCGTTTGGTGTGTTAAATGCGAAAGTTTTGGAGAATGCTCGTCTTCTTAAATGGTTGTACGGATTTGAATGTTTGGCACACTGTTATAGTTATATGTTACATTAAATTAAATCTATTTTAATGTTTAAACATGAAGAATTTGTATCTTTGAATACAGTTGCGCAGATTCAATTCAGATTTCAGATAATTAATCTATTTATTAATTACTAACATCGCCCCGAGGTTTTACCCGCGTTGTGCCCGTTCCCATGGGAATTTCAGGATGAAACGTAACCGTCCCGTTGAATGTGGCTATCTATTACAAAAATAATTATTAAAATCGGACTGATAATTCCCGAGATTAGGTCGAACATACAAACAAACAAACAAACTTACAAATTTTACCTCTTTATAAAATTAGTATATATAGATATCTATTTTTTTATGAGAAAAATAGTTTCAACCTTTTAGACTTAGCATCTCAAAATACTTATGGCGCCGCTAACTATACGTAAAATAGTAACAATAATTGGGCTTTTGAAATAAATTTTTTTTTGTGATAAATGGAAAGATTATATATTAGTTTTATAACAAAACTATTTTTATTTTATTTTTTCGCAATCATTCAAAAGTTATTTCAAAATTAAAATTAATTTTTGAATCCAGTACCGAAAACACTCGGACAACTCCCGAACAAACCCGAGCGCGTGTGACGTCATTATGTGTAATAGCCGTAAACGCTGTACGTACTTATGGCACAGATTACTAAATAGTTACTACGTCTTATGGTTAAATAGCTATACATTATCACGTCAAAACCACGGTGACCAATTATGGCGCGTTTACGTGATCGAGTCACGTGATTTTTATTCAATTTTTAATTGTTTATAATTAATTGAAAAAATATATTTTTTAAGGTTTTTGCATTAAATATCAATATTATTAATAATAAAGTTTTAAAATACATACAAAAATTCGTTTTTTTTTTTTTCAAAAGCCCAATTGTACACCAGTAACTGAGATAAAACGTTTTCAAGACTCAAGAACAAAATATCACCATACATCTCAATTCATTCTGAACAGGGTAGTGTCCAACCCTTGTGTCGGAGTTTTAAGACCGCCTCAGTGCCAATTTAAATGTAGATAATTTTTGTTCGCAAAGTCCCGCCAAGGGCCGTCGATAATTTAAGACAGGGGCAATTAGACCCTCTTAGGAATTAACATAAGGGACGACAATATGTAATTGTATTTCTCACACAGCATCTGGTGGTTTCCCCCTCGGTAGACCGTACTACTACTTATGAATGGCAGTAGTAGGTATGTCGCGAACAAATCACCACTTTTTTATCTTCTTGGATTGGTTATTGTACGATTTTAAATACCACTAGTGACGTCGATAAGACAGCCTCAGATAGCTAGAGACTATTTTGGTACTTTTAGACATACCTACTAACATAGTATTTCGAAATTCGAATGAGTTTGCTAACATTGGCTGCTATCGTGTTCAAACTCTAACCTCTACAGGAAATGATTCTTAACGAAAATAATTCTTAGTTCGGTTATTGTTTACTAGCAGCACCCCGCGGTTCTACCCGCGTTGTGCCCGTGCCCGTGGGAATTTCGGGATGAAAAATAGCCTATGACCTTCCCGTTGAATGTGGCTATCTATTACAAAAATAATTATTCAAATCGGACTGGTAATTCCCGAGATTAGCTCGAACATACAAAAAAACAAACAAACTTACAAATTTTTTCTCTTTAAAATATTAGTATAGACGCCAATTATTCACGGATATAACATAGGTGAACCCACGGGATACTGACTTGTACATTAAACAGAGAGAAATACGAAAAAGTTTATTGTTTTCTTCAAGAATAGCCAGGGACACAAAAATCTCAAAGTATTTTATACTTCAATGAAAACTCTTGACAGATCTAATTGATGAGGGAGTAATTAAACGTTACCCGACTTCTAAACAGAGGGTTCTGTAGTGACAATGATCAATTGAACCAAAATGTCATTTTATTCTTTATTCGCAGCAGAAATTTTAATTACAGAGACTTTTCCCTATTATTTCAGAAGTTGTAATAGTGAGAATAGTACAAAAGTCGTCGTGTTCCAAAATACAATTAAAGTCTGTAAAAGTTGGTACAATAGTACTAAATATTAAGCCTTTCAAAATAAGTAAATTGAAGAAAGATTTCCGCCGTTCATTCTCATAGCAATTTATGTTAGGTATTACATCTATTTTGAATGAAAGAAGTATAAATATACTTTAATGGAGTTTACCGATATTAAAGTTGTATTTTATGAATTAATTTTTTTATATTTCATAGTATGATTAAAATTATATTTAAAAAAATATAAAATTCAAGCGTTAACTATAGACCAAGTTAGAGATCTTTTGGCGTGCGTTTTACTCTTTGCCGTGCTTAATAGATTGATCCCGATGATTATTTCTTAATTTTCTACATATTTAATTTTTCTAATCATCAAAACGTCTAATTCTTGTACTTAATCATAATACTCGATGCTAGGTTACGATTCTTATTCAATTTAAAGTTCGATCATAAAATTACTACGAATACTACGGCGTAGCGAAATTGCTACGGCGTAGAACTTCCTCCTCAAATTATTTATTTGTTATCGTTACGTAACAAAAAAAGCTTGTTTTTGTCTTATTGTTTTGTGTATTACTATCTTATCTTTGATACAAGTTTATCTATAGATAATAAGTTAATATAGATTTAAATAAATAGGTGCGAGTCTACCAACCAGCGGTAGACAAACATGGTATTACGTCTAGCCCTCCTCACTGTACTGATATCTTCAGTAAGCGAGAAGGCTTTTACCCAGCAGTGAGATACTTTGAAGTCATACTTTTATTACATAAATATGAGTTATTTTCGTAATTGCCCTGTATGAGGACTTTTTAAGAACAAAAATTCTGAACAAAAATATTTATTCTTTTCATAATAAAACAATACTTTCTCAAACTGTTTATAAAGACATTAGCGTCCTGTCATCTGTCGAGAGACTGACATTAACACAATAACGTCAGTTATTCGTCATCTAATTAATTATCCTCAAAAATCCAGCCGTGCCGTCCAGAGAGTCAATTAGAAAGTCAAATGGAATTTATGGAACAACGTCCAAAATTGAATAATTATAATTTAGTTTGTTATTTAATTTATCGAGGTATTACAAGAGAATAAATGATTTAGTTTTAATTAACATTCCGTTAGGGTTGCAACTTTAACAATTTTAAATGATATTTTTCATTTGTTTTTTCTCTCTTCTTATTGGTTAAATAATGGAGACCAAAAACGTTTCTGTCTCGAAGGTGTCATTTGATTCAGTGAGTGAGTTGGTGGTGGTGACTGGTGAGTTTAAGGCCAACGACACACTTGATGGAAACTCGTTGAGGATCTCTAAATTCAAAATATTTTATTTGCTATTTGGTCAGATAACTGTCACACAACTTTCGTGGCGGAATACCGATAAATTGTATTGCATATAATATACGCTGCAACGGAGTGACCGATCTTCCGCGTAGTGTAACCGCATTATATCCATTCACGTAAGAATATCTGCATGAAAAATAGCCTATAACCTTCCCGTTGAATATGGCTATCAATTACGAAAAGAATTATTCAAATCGGACCGGTAATTCTGGAGATTAGCCCTTACAAAGAAACAAACAAAGTTAGAAATTTACCTCTTTATAATATATTAGTATATTAGTACAGATAACGATGCGACGGGATTCCGTCAAGTGTGGCGTTGGCCTAATAGAACGCGAGTGTCACAATGGTTAATTACTCACTTACTCGCTCGCTTTTAATTGTATTCTCCAGCTACTAGCGTGTAAACTCGGTCAATTTAAGCAACGCGTAGTCTTTTTACTGTTCCATAAAGTTATAAGAATAATGAGAAAGCTCGTAATTATTATAGTGTTTCTCCTCGGAGTCACAGGACAAGCCCTTTTGAAGTCTTTTTGAGAGGCATGCGGCATATAGATCCAACTCGTAGAGGACCTTTAGAGATGTTTAATGTAATGGATTACAACTGCAGGGACACATTCCTGACTACATTACTATTTTCAGCCGTTTCTGTCCCACTGCAGATATCTTGATGGGTGTGTACAGCGAATTCGAATCCTATTATTGTAAATATTATAATGATTAGAAACATAACTGTTTATACATTTAAATATTATGTAAAAAATATTACTGTTGTTTTTGGAAAAAAAAACGTACCTATTGTCAGTGATATGGTATCCCCAGGGTTAGTGTAGTTTTATTTTTGAAGTATTTTTATAATAATAAGAAATAACAATAACTTACGTGTGTGTCTTTCTGGTTCTTTTCAGACGGTTCAGATGGAACAACTAATTCTTAATACCTTTTAAATATACAAAGTTCCTAATCATGAATGAACAGAACGTTAGAATGACAATCAGTATCATTATCATGTTCTATTTGATGTATCTTAAAATTAATTATGTATTTAAGTAATTAATTACGTATGTAATTTTTTTAATTATTTACTCAACAAAATAATAACTTGTCTCATTCGAACCGGCCTATTATACCTGTATATTTTGTCAACATTATGTTATATTTCTATAACTATGAATTTATAAATAGATTATCATATAACTACTTACCGTATTCGTCGTAAAGTTTCAACTGTAGAGCGACACTAATCTGCCGCCGGTCTCGCAAGCTACTGACAATTTCCTTTCAGGCTTCAGCTTATATACTCCTTCGTGAAACCAGTCTTGGTGGGCGGGGCTTCGCCGCGCAGAAGCCACTAAGCGCCGCCCCATTTTGGCAGATCCATGACGTCAACGCGACGTCATCACGTTTAATTTTAACTTTTTAACTGTGGAAATAAAAAAGTAATTGTTACTTTTTTATGCGAGTAGAAATAAATGTTGGTTTTGTTTGCAATTTTTGTCTAACTTGTATTTTATTAGGTGTGGGTGAAATATAAGTTAGAATTAGGTAGCTAAAGCTTTTGCAAAGCAGAAAGGTTGTTCTAAATTATTTGAAAAAAATAACCTTTTGGGGTTATTTTAAAGGAACGGTTTTAATGATTATTACATAAACTTACGTTCATCTCTTACGTTATTACCTACGTTATATCGATCGTCTTAATTTAATATTAAGAAAAATAATTAATTCCAAAGGGCCTCTACGAGTTGGATCTGTATCCCCTCGCATACATCTCGAAAAGGTCGGTTTTGTCCCGTGACTCTAAGGAGAAAAACTATAATGATTTCTTATAAAAATAAAAGTACTTTCCGCAATTGAAATCATGTGCCTACCTACATTCGTAGTTACCTCCCTGCTTGCTAGGTAACTTTTGAAAGTATGACATAATAATTATGTTAAATATCATATGTCAAAGTGTGTGGACTAATTTATCAGTGTCACATAATCATAGCAACAAGATTATATCATGTAGGATTTTCTACTCCAAAATCTTACAGAATGCCTGTTTTAACAAGTTTCTGAATTTGGTAGGAAATAATAAAATTATGAAGTCAAATTACTTTAATGCTGTCTGTAAAACAGCAGGTGTTGTGAATTACTACCATTTTTATTTCCGGCTAAGTATCGGTGAAGTTTGAATCGGTTTGAATGCAAATGGCGAATCGATATTTCGTAATGTTAAGGTTTAGAGTTGTTTCGATTGAGCTTGTTTAAACTAAGTTCTAGGTGAGATGAGAGGCCTTTGCCCAGCAGTGGGACATTATAGGCTAATACTTTACTATCCTTAGCAATAAAATAAATATACTTTAAAATGTCCGAGTTTACAAAATCTAGAGAAAAGAGTTTGAACCACAAGAAGTATGATATTTGTTACTACGTAAAACTTATAAAAAAAGTCAGGGGCCGTTCCTAGTGTAGTGTTACAAAGAAAATAAAATATTTTATGTTTCAATAGGTTACGGTTATGGAAAGTATTCAAGTGTGTGGTAGCGAGCTATAAACACCAATTGTTGAGAAACGGTCTCGTAAAACTTAACTACTCATAATAGAATGTTCATAACTGAAGTAGACATAAATATAGTACATAGATAACTTACTATGTTCTACCTACTAGCAATATTATTATGAAAATTCATATTTCCAGGTTTGTTACAATCCTAATTCAAGCAGTTTTCATTTTTACTTCCTTAAACGAAACTCTCTAACTATGTTTTAAATGAATAATATAAAGTAAAACCTTTATAATGACAAAACGCTAAACATTTAAGCCTCCTCTCCAATCATTCTGAATCCTATAACTTAGATAATACACTTAATCACTACATAGTATAAAATAAAGTCGTCTCTGTTTCGTGTCTGTTTGTCTGTATGCCTTAATCTTTAAAATTACGCAACGGATTTTGATGCGGTTTTTTGTAATAGGTAGAGTGATTCAAGAGGAAGGTTTTTATGTAAAAAAATTCCCGAAATTCCCACGGAAACGGGCACAGCGCGGGTAAAACCGCGGGGCGCTGCTAGTTGTAAATAAAGATTTAAAACGTATCAAAGAATTCTGAGCATATTTTGTGACATGCAGACCATAAAGTAAGAAAGTATTCCGGAATTCCCTTTTTTTAAAGTATGTAAGTTTGTGGCCAACTCTGTTGTCGGAGTTTTTAGACCGCATCAAGGTCCCGCCATGGTCTAACGATTGAAACAACCGGGACCGACAAATTAACGTGCCCTCATGGAACCTCACGCATACTTATCGTTTTAGTTATTTTACACTACCATCATTACTTTGGGACATTCGACATTGTATTTGGGTCAACGATGTCTCTCTTTATAGCTCGTCAAAATGTTGAATGACATCCATTTCTTCTGAAGTAACTACTTACTACTTTCCACAACTCTATAAGTCAGTATATACATAGCAATATATAGTAATAAGTCAGTATTTATACAACAAACTGTGTAAAACTTTTGTTAGGTGCGCAAACACATAAAATACGTTATGTTATAAGTACTACTAGCAGTGCCTCGCGGTTTTACCCGCGTTGTGCCTGTTCCCATGGGAATTCCGGGATAAAAAATAGCCTATAACCTTCCCGTTGAATGTGGCTATCCATAACAATAAGAATTATTCAAATAGGACTGATAGTTCCCGAGATTAGCTCGAACATACAAACAAACGAGCTTACAAATTTTACCTTTTTATAATTTTATTCTAAGTAAGTGCTATGTAAGGTTCAGTAGGTTAGTGGCAAACACTATATAGTGTCTCTAATATTAAAAGAAGGTCCTACTGCAATCGTTCATTCATTCATTCATTCATTCATTTCGAGTAGGCTAGTGACCAATCTTGTCATAGCCTACTGATAGTTCTAATGCCTATTGTATTTGCTTATTACAATCCTTCTATATCCTAAAGGCCTTTCGCAGAAGAAATCTGTATAGTAACTAAGATTATGAGTATTTCATTTGCTTCCAATACGGGTTAACAGTTCACGGTTTGATTTAATTACCAAAAAATTAATTAGTTGCAAAATACGTTCAAACCTTACAGAACAACATAGTTTTTTTCAATAAACTAACAACAGTATAATGTAATAGTGTAATAAACTATGATGGCTGCCCATTGAGGCAATTAGTTAGGATAGTAAAGCTAAGTGTGGTTAGCAGGCGCGTTAACTACCGGACAATTGAACGTTACGAGGACTTTTACTTTTCCCTACCTAAGGTCGGGTTGACACTGAAACTATATAACAACTCTCGAGGGATATTCGTCTAAGGCTACGGCTATACTGGACGCATCTTCACCTTTTTGGACGGGATGCCATTACAGTTATCTATACTATTATTAAATCAGACACTACCAATACGATTTGAATAATTCTTCTAACTTGCGGGTAAAACCGAAAGACGCTGCTAGTCACTACATAGTATAAACAAAGTCGCTTTCCGCTGTCTGTCTATCCCTATGTATGCTTAGATCTTTAAAACTACGCTACGGATTTTGATGCAGTTTTTAAAATAGATAGAGTGATTCAAGAGGAAGGTTTTTAAGTATAAAAATTCCCGAAATTCATACGGGGACGGGCACAACGCGTGTAAAACCGCGGGGCGCAGCTAGTTACGTATAAGATATATTTAAGTGGCCACTCATCCACTTTGCTATACATACGTAGGTAACTTATTATAATATTTAAGTACATACTATTGAGAGGGTGTACGTTTAATCAGTTTAGTAAACATTGTGTTCTATGTTTGTGAACATATCATAAAACGAGTGTCATCGCATGAACAAACACAGATTGACTAGCAGTTACTATGTTGTATCACAGATTGGGTAATAGGTTATTGCATATAGTACGCGGTTACAGTTCCTCCCGAGAATACAATATCTCTTCTATATTTGGTCTCTTTTTTTAATGCAGAATCAGAAAGAGAGAGAGAGAGAGAATTGTCTTAACATACAAAAAATGAAGATTTTTTCTTTGTAGGGCGTAGCTGCAAAATTAGATAATTAGTTTTAGTCGCTAAAGACATCACTTTTTCGCTATTTCTATATGAAGAGAAGGGATAGAAGAACAGATATCTTTTAGGTACTTCTCTGCTTTACTGTAAAGATAATGCTTTGTAGACCGTTATCTCTGTCACACCCTATCTATATTTTTCCCACAGTGAAAAACAAATGAATAAAATACTTTACATCTCTATAATAAACGCAAATTAAGAACATTTTAGCTGTCAAATATGTAATGTATATCATAATAATGTGGGTAGAATAGTTACTCTGAATAAATGACAGTCAGTCTCCCAACTCGGTGTTTCATTGACGTTCCACTGGCGACGAGGTCCGAATTAACGCGAAATTATCAGTGATATAAGACTTTTTAGTGTTAAAATATGCCCATCGGAAAGCTAGAACCATTTGATCTGAATTCCAGACAGTGGCCAGCGTATATACGTCGAGTGAAACAATATATTTTGTTGAACGAAATCAAAAAGGAATTATGCGTGCCACTGCTGATAACGGTGGTGGGCGAAGCGACTTATGCACTTATGTGTGACTTGTGTTCACCAGCACATCCAGAAAGCAAATCGTTCGAGGAACTTAACAAACTAGTATCCGAACATTTGGAACCGCAACGTTCCGAGATCGCGGAGCGACACGTGTTTCGGTTACGAAGGCAAAATGGCGGTGAACCGCTGACCGAATATTTGCAAAGTTTAAAACATCTCGCAGCTACTTGCAATTTTGGGGTGAATTTAGAGGAGAACCTGCGCGATCAATTCGTGTCAGGGTTAGTCAATGAGGCAATGAGGTCGAGAATTTTCGCCGAGAGAAATATACAGTACAAGGAGGCGGTGGAGCTGGCTCTGGCGCTGGAGGCAGCCGAGCGACACGCGGAGGTGAGCGCGGCCACGGCGGCTGGCGCAGCCTCGGGCGCGGCGGTCGCGGGCTCGGGCGGCGGCGCGGCAGGCGAGGGCCTGCACCAGGCGAACGTGCGGGGCGCAAGGCCCAGGGGCGGCAGCGGCAGCAGCGGCGGCGGCGGGGGCAGCGGCTGCCCGCAACGTTGCTGGCGTTGCGGTAAACCCCATCGGGCGGATCGGTGCCGGTTTGCAAATTACAATTGTGATGAGTGTGGTGTGCGAGGCCACTTAAAAGTGATGTGTAAAGAAGCTCGTTCAAATCGGCGAGCTTTGTCGAGGCATAATTACGTGAGTGAGGAGGAGTGCGAGGACTTCTACAACGTGCAGGTGGACGGGTCAGGTGACGTACCTTACGTGATTACGGTGGAGGTTGATGGGAAACCAATCGACTTCGAAGTCGATACGGGAAGCCGAATTTCGACTATCAGTGAAGATTTCTTTAGACAGTATTTTAAAGGAAAATATCTCATGGCCGATCAGTTAAATATACGTAGTTATGTCGGCTCAAAAATCGAATCCATGGGTTATATTTCAGTTGATGTTAAACTCAATGGTGTGTCTGTCTCGTCTTGTAAATTATATGTAATTAAAAAGGGGGCTCGACCATTACTAGGCCGAGAATGGATCCGTGTTCTTGGAATATATAATATTAATATAAAAAATCAAGAAATGTTAATGAACTTAAGCAGCGATCCATTCATAAGTCAGCTGATTGTCGAATTCCCAGAAGTGTTTACTGATAAGCTCGGAACTTGTAAAAATTCAATAACATTGCATGTGTGTGACAGTACGCCGGTGTACGTGCGTGCGCGACCGGTTCCGCTAGCATTGAAGGCGCGCGTAGAACGGGAGCTCGAACGGTTAGAGCGAGAAGGCACAATTTATCAAGTGGAGACGTCCGAATATGGTACGCCAATTGTTCCCGTAATAAAAGAGAATGGTGACATACGGATATGCGGTGATTACTAATCCTATTGTGATTATTATTAATCCGAAACTGAAACGCGAGCCGCACCCTCTTCCCAGGATCGAGGAATTGTTCGCTACGCTCAGTGGGGGAGAGGAGTACTCGAAACTAGATTTAAAAAATAGTTATCAACAACTTCTTTTAACTAAAGAATCACAACCGTACACCGCCATCACGACACATTTAGGGACATACGTATATCGGCGTACCCCGTTTGGGTTATCGAGTATACCCGAAAAGTTTCAAAAAATAATGGAAGAGACTATTCGCGGTATACCAGGGACAGTAGCTTTCATTGATGACGTGTGCGTAACCGGGGCTAATCGGCGGGAACACTTGAACAATTTACGGTCAGTACTTGAACGGTTTAGGAATATGGGTTTTACGGTGAAACTTGAGAAATGTAATTTCTTACAGCCTAGTGTCAAGTATGTAGGGTTTATTATAGATAAAACCGGTTTGCGGCCCGACCCAAAAAAACTACAGGCTATTCGCGAAGCTCCCACACCTAATAATATAACTCAATTGAAAAGTTTTTTAGGTATGTTAAACTATTACGGGAAGTTTATCCCAAACTTGAGTATTTTATTGCATCCTTTACACGAATTATTAAAGAAAGAATCGGTGTGGTGTTGGAGTGTTAAGTGTGAAGAGGCGTTCGCGGCGGCGAAGCGCGTCCTGACGAGCGATAAAGTGTTAGCGCATTACGAGGAGGGGCGGCCGCTGGTACTCGCGGTGGACAGCAGCGCGTACGGGCTGGGCGCCGTGCTGGCGCACGTGTACCCGGACGGCAGCGAGCGCCCGGTCAGCTGCGTGTCGCGCACGCTCAACTCTGCAGAACGGAACTATAGCCAGTTGGATAAAGAGGCACTCGCTATTTTTTTTGGTATTACTAAACACCATCAATATTTGTTCGGGCGTGCGTTTATTTTACGCACCGATCATCAACCGTTAAGTTTTATATTTGGGAAAAAGAGCGGAATTCCTCAAACGGCGGCGAGTCGGTTACAGCGGTGGGCTGCTCGCTTATCGGGTTATAATTTCTCGGTACAGTTTGTGAGATCGGCCGCGAACGGCCCTGCGGACGCGTTGTCGCGCCTCCCGCTGCCGAGCGAGCGGCGACCACACCCGGACACCGTTCAGTACGTAGATTTAGTCAGAGATACTATGCCGGTGAGTTATACAGAAATTAAGACTGAA
Source organism: Cyclophora punctaria (assembly GCA_951394245.1). Classification (NCBI taxonomy): domain Eukaryota; kingdom Metazoa; phylum Arthropoda; class Insecta; order Lepidoptera; family Geometridae; genus Cyclophora; species Cyclophora punctaria. The sequence continues at coordinate 8,083,483 of OX596186.1, forward strand.
ACCGATAAAGATAAATTGTTAAGTAAATTGAAAGGATATATCATGTTCGGGTGGCCTTCGGTGGCGAGTTCTGTGGAGGAAAAGCCGTATTTTTCGCGTAAGGATGAACTGGTACTCGATTTAGGGTGTTTACTATATAAATATAGGTTAGTAGTCCCCCCAACTTTAAGGGCCCGGGTTTTAAAGGAAATTCATGAAGGACATTTAGGCATGAATAAAATGAAAAATTTGGCTCGAAATTACGTATACTGGCCCGAGCTCGACCGGGAGATCGAGAACTTGTGCAGGTGTTGTGAGGCGTGCGGCACCGTGCGCGACGCGCCCCCGCGGGCTGCCATGCATCCTTGGGAATTCCCTTTGAAACCCTGGCAACGTATTCATGCGGATTTTGCCGAATACAGCGGGAAAAAGTATATCATTGTGGTAGATGCACATTCCAAATGGATTGAAGCGATCATAATGAATCGTACTGACGCGGAATCTACGATAGCGGTTTTAAGATCTTTATTTGCCCGTTTTGGGCTACCTACTCAGCTTGTAACGGATAACGGCCCGCCTTTTCTATCTTTGGAATTTAAGAATTATTGTGAGAAAAATTTTATTCGACATATAACTTCGGCACCTTACAGGCCGCAATGTAATGGGGCAGCGGAAAACGCGGTTAAAACAATTAAAAAAGTTATCAAGAGGGCCATTTATGAAGGTGAAAATGTGTCGAAAGCATTATCAACCTTTTTATTCCAATATCGAAACGTGGAACACGCTACGACGGGCGTCAGCCCCGCGGTCGCGTTGTTAGGGCATCGGTTGCGCGGGCGCCTGGACGCCGTGCGGCCCGATGTGGCGCGCGCGGTCGGCGCTGCGCAACACAGGCAGGCGCGGAATAAGGGCGGCGCCGACAGGGCCTTGGAGGTGGGCGAGCCCGTCCTGGTGCGAGGGTATTCGGAAAACTTACCAAAATGGGTAGAAGGGAATATCACAAAAAAAACGGGTCCGGTATCGTATAAAGTTAAGTTAGGAAACGACTTGCAATGGCGGAGACATCAGGATCAAATAATTCCTTTGAAACCTAAGAAAAACAGGTTTTCTTTGTTTAAACCTAATGTAAACACAGAACAAAAAGATCTCTGTAGTGAGGACGAAGTTACGTTCGAAGACGCCGTGGAGGAGGAATTGGATCAGGGAGGAAAAGTAAGCGGGGTATCAAATGAGCCCTCAGCTCCAATAGGCAACCCGGGCAGTCCCGGCACCCACTCGCCGAGTCCTCCGCCACCCGGCGCCTCCGCGCGTGCTTTAAGAGCTTACAATAGAACTAAGAATGTTAGTTAAATGCTAGTATGTAAGTTCATCAATGTATATTAGTATCTTATAGAATAATATATAGAATATAGTATATAGAATATAGAATAGTATATAGTATGTAGAATATAGAATCGTAGTATGTATTTTGAAAGTTAAATTTGTAATAATGTAGAAACAACAACTGTATAGATATTACTTAGATTTTACATAAACTTAGAGGGGGAAAGATGTAATGTATATCATAATAATGTGGGTAGAATAGTTACTCTGAATAAATGACAGTCAGTCTCCCAACTCGGTGTTTCATTGACGTTCCAAAATAGTTTGTCACTTTCTGACATACGCAATTTCCTGAAGACCAACAGAGACAAAACACAGTGTAACAGCATTTATTAATAAGGGCCTTTAAGCCTTGTTTAAGGATTTTTTTATAAACAAGGCCGTAGGTATTGCACTGAAATAGACCTTAATCAATTGTTATACAGCTAAAATCTGCTGGCTATCCTTCCAAAGGTCGACGAGTACCTGTATTTGCCGCGCACTATACTTAATACGTGCATGAATGCTCGCAGAAGATTAGAGCAAATACTTACGAGTGTTTGATTATGGTTTGATTATTATATAATATAAAATAAAATGCATACGTCTGAATGTCTATTACATAAGTGAAGAACCTACAAAACGATTTTGGTAGTATTTAAAGGTATTTAAGATTTAATGTCAAACAGAACCACATTTATCTCAAAATTCCCACGGGAACACAGGAAAATTCGCGGACAACAACTAGTGAATACTTCACAAATTATCTCGCAATTCCAATAATTATTAAAGGCTATTAACATTATCGTACATTCTCAATTACGTATTATCACGATAAAATTCGCAACGTCGAAATTGTATTTAGACTGAATTATCGCAATCGATAAAGCAATATCTAATCATTAAATTATTTTATCTTCGAGTCGAAAGAACTACTCCGGTGGAAGCGGTCGTCACAGCCAATAATATAGTACTCCTTTTATTAAGTTGGGTGAGTCATATTTTAATTATACTGGATCAACATTTTTAATCACCAATTAATTAAAATTAGGCAAGCGTGGCGATTATGCTTAATCCTCCTCACCGTACTGATATGAGATCGGTGAGATGAGAGGCTTTACTTTACCAATTTTTTTTCGAAAAACCCTTCTTAAATAAAATGTGAGTGAGGCGTTAACAATATGTTTTACCTTTGTAAGTGTAAGTATTTAACAAATACCTTAATACATATTTTAATTTAACCGACACGAAACATGAAAGGTTGTCCTAAGTTTGACTTGTCTGTGGTGTGTATCAAAGTGCATTGAATAAAATTATCGCCGGGGTTATATTTTTTAATCTGTATATTTCTTTGAAAGATGAAATGTTCAAGATTGTATTGAATTAATTATGATTCGAAACATTGGTATTTCCTGGCAGGAGTGACCGATTTTGAATTAACTGAAGTTAACGAAAAACACTGAAATCAAGAAAGGAGGCGATTCTCCATTAGTCGGTTTTTTAACTATAAAAATGATGATTCATTCAATGTGAACCAAATTTAATAAATAATTAAATAAGTTTGTGTAGGTAAGTGGCCAACACTGTTGTTTGAGTTTTTAGACCGCCTAAAGGCCTCCGACATGGCCTATCGATTGAAACAAAGGAACAGTTTTATATGTCTTCCAACGCACGGTAGCGCTCAAATAGAAATACCAGTATCAGCCACCCATCAAGTAGGTGCCAAATTAAGACGTTGTTTGATTAATTGAGTTTGTTTAATTAGACGTGAAGTTAACTTCCGCATTCATCATAAATAAATAACATTTGAGACTCTTATCGTTAGTTAATAGTTATCTGATTAAACGCTACGAGTACACTGAATCACTAGACTAGAATATAACTCAATGTAGGAGTACGGTAAGATTAAAAGAATACTAGCCGCGCCCGTCGGTTTTACCCGCGTTGTACCCGTTGCCGCGGGAATTTCGGGATAAAATGTATCCCATGTGTTATTCTGATGTATAACCTATATTACTGTAAAGTTTCATCCAAATCCGTTTCGTAGTTTTTGCGTGAAAGAGTACCAAACACACATACATCTATACGTACAGCAATCCTCACAAACTTTCGCATTTATAATATTACTAGGATAGAACTAGTAAAGTCTAGCAATATTACCCGCATTGTGCTTCAAAATTGTGTAGTATTATCGGTGAGTTATATTCCATAATACAAGCTTAGAGCTTACCTTGAGTCTAATTAACCGTGAGTGAATTTGTCCGGGTATATTAAATTATTTCATTCTAGCTGTGCCCGCGGTTTCACTTTGGCATTTATAATATACTTGGATTATTTAATAGCGTTTGTTACAGCAGATACAAAATGTCGGACATCAAAAGGTATACGACGGCGGAGGTGTCGGTCTGCAACGGGAAGAATGGCGCCCCCCTCTGGATCGTGTACCGGGACTCCGTCTACGATCTCACCACCTACGTCAACGAGGTCTGGACGCACTTAAGTATCATACATACAAAATATTTTTATTGAGTACTAGCCGTGCCGGTTTGCCCCGCATTGTACCCGTTCCTTCGGGAATTTCGGGATAAAATGTATCCCATGTATTATTCTGATGTATTACCTATATTACTGTAAAGTTTCATCCAAATACTCCCAGTAGTTTTTGCGTGAAAGAGTAACAAACATACATACCATTTACGCACAAATTACAGTTCACAAGCTATCGCTAGTTTATATTCTCACTAGTATGTTAACAAACTAACTGCGCTTACAATTTTCTGGTGACATACAGATAACCGACCGTTTCTCGTTTCTTCCAGCACCCGGGCGGTCCAGACCCGATGCTAGAGGAATCTGGGACAGATGTCACGAAGACCTTCGATGAGATCCACTCTTCAGACGCCAAACAGATTATGACCAAGTACAAAATAGCAGAAGTTGTTGAAGTAAGTGCCACAATCATTAAACTACATCTTCGTTTCGGATTCACCTTTTTCGAACGAAATTTATTTAACGAGAATTTAGAAAATAGGTGTTTGTCAGAGTCAAAGCAAAGAAATTAAACATATGAAGTACCTCCAAAGGTTAAATTGTCGGTCCTTGTTGCAATCGTTAAACCATCTCGGAGGCCTTTAGGCGGTCTAAAAACACCGACAAAAGGGTTGGCCACTAACCTACGCGAACTTACTTATTTATTTATTAAGATTTCGCCGTTTATTACTATTTTACGCCGATTACTAATAAGCAAAAAATCTACCAATTACCATTTATTTAATAGTATAGAAATGGAACCTTTCTGTTAACATACATCTATAATGTCCCACTGCTGGGCAAAGGCCTCTCATCTCACTAAAGATATCAGTACTATAGTGAGGAGGTTTAGACGTAATCACGATTGCCTAATGCGAGTTGGTGATCTCAAACCCGAGCCATATTTGAAAAGTAGGACACATGTTTTCACTCGACCCGGGAATTAAACCTGAGACCTCAGTCTTAGCAAGCGATAGCTCTTACGACTGGACCACCGAGGTGAATACACTCTAAGCTAAACAATATTCCCTTAACCAGAGAGTTAACGTAACGGTTATATGAAAGAGAACAGGAGAAACATTTCTACTGTATGTTGTTATTATTGATGGCTGTGAACACTGGAAATGGTTTATATTGAGTGGTTGGCAACTGCCACTGGGGTAGGTATACTTGTAAAAGGTTCGTTGTGGACCCCGTGGTATTTAATTTAGTAAAGGTTACTTGAAAAGCGAATAAACAGTAAATACAATCAAGTTGTTAGATTGTAGTTGAAGTTTATCTTTATCCTGTCTCATATCATGTGGGAGCGTACAAATATATGTTGGTATTCGAAACAGACGTTAAAAAGTTGTTACAAAAACCAAACGCAATGTATTCGTAAGAAAATGTCGCCAACACGGATTGGTTCTAAATTCCATTGTTTTATAGATTACGCGCTCCGCAGTTTTATCCGCGTTGTGCCCGTTCCCGTGTGAATTTCGGGAATTTTTATACATATAAACCTTCCTATTGAATCACTTTACCTATTTAAAAATCGCATCAAAATCCGTTGCGTAGTTTTAAAGATCTAAGCATACATTATGGACAGACGGCGGAAAGCGACTTTGTTTTATTTATTTATACTTTGTAGTGAAAAGTACCTATCTTATCCGAAAATATTTAAACATGTGAAGACAAGTAGGTATCGTAAGTAAAAACAAAATTAATCTCTTACAGGAAGAAAAGAAATACGACGCGAACGGTAAAAAGAAGAAGAGGGTAGTTTCAGCCCCTCCCGAGGAAACCAACAGAGGGCTCTGCAGTATCATCACTTGTGGGCTAGTGGGATAGACTGTGGGTCTAGGGCCACGGCTGGGACCGTGGGCTTGGCGGGCGAATTAAGTGCAATTGTGATCTAGCTTTAATTTTGTATTTTAATTAAATTGTATAAATTTTTAGTAGGTATTGTTTTACTCAAGGGACTTTTAACAGGAATGTTAAAATCTATATTTTGTACCTAAGTAAGTGAGTATTACTGTAATGTCCAACTGCTGGCCTCATCTCACTGAAGATATCAGTACAGTGAGGAGGATTAGGCAGAATCACCACGCTTGCCAAATGCGGGTTCTGTACCTAAATATGTTTCAAACACAAATCAGGTTTTACCTACTTACATAGTGTGCCGAACAAATAACCTACATACACTTTTAAATAACAATATTTGTTTTTTAAACATAATTTAAGGTACTACATAGATTTAATATTTCTTGAGTAATTCGCTCTCATTCAAAATACTGAAAGTACATGAAGACAGAAATTACCAAAAGAAAGAGTAGGTACACAGCGAATGTGACCTCGGTATTAATATACTGAAAAATAAAAAGATTAACTTAGATATTTGTGTTGCATAGATATTTGTATTACTTATGGATTTTCAACAATATATTGTAGCAGAGTAATACAGTAGGTAATATCTTAAGAATTCTGGCGAGCCCACACGAACTGAATTCTGGTAATATGACAAGTGATATGACGGCTTTCAATTGGGCCCACCCACGGCCCACCATAAAATTGATGTTCGATTACATAAGGGAACGATTTACAAATCTATTTACTCTCGTAGGTTATAAAGGAATCTAAGTGAAGCACTGAACGATATTTATAAGCCCGTCAAACTGAAAATTGCTTTAAAAATGTAGGTAAATGGTAATGGTCTCGTTTTTCGCCACTAGAGGCGCTTTAAACATTTAAATAGCGATATAATAACGATTCACAAAATCTATTCAAACACGTATTATCTATGTAAATGCAACACCCGCAAAAAGCTTCGTGCTCCTGCATAATGCAGCAAAAACTGCAAAACTAAGTTTTCCTTTTTATTGACATTTAACATTGCATTGAAAAAAGCGCTATCTAGTATATAGAGGTAAAACTATGTAAAAATAGTTCTGAATTTTATCACTGTTGTGATGTCGTTATATTAGTTCTACAGTTAACCACTAGATGGCGCTAATATAAAATAAATTTAAAGTAAAATGCAGTACTGTATTATCTGCATAGCATACATCTACAATGCCCACACACCCACCGAACCCGGCACTCATTTACATAATGTACCTAACACATCAAATTATCTTTTATTCATAAAAAGTTACCTACTTGTGCAATGATGAACTTTATCAAACTTACTAATGGCACAGTTAATAGCCTCTGCTATATTACAACAAAAAATGCTAATGAGGGATAATTGAAACTTTAATTACTTACGGAGTTTCTATTTTTATAAGTATTCCTGCCACGTCATCCTACCTACCTGTCTAATTCCAGAGCAAGGTCAAAATAAAAGTCGCACTTTATCCAAATCGTTTATTCAAGCAAATGAACATAATAAGAACAAACTATAACATTAAATTTATCTACTTAATGATATTTACATTCGGTACCTCTCTTACCTTAACTTTAACCTACACATACATCTATTTACTTAGTCTATGTATAAAAATGCAGAACACAGTTTATTCCAACAACCTCTGTATACATAATATAATAAACGTAAAAAATTCAATACATTTTGTAAAACATGAGCGGCAAACCCTAACATTTACACATAGAATTCGCACCAAAAATGTATTTCTGCATTTTTACGTCAAATATAAATCATTTTGAAAACAAAATATTGATATTCATTTACCAATAAATTTTGTCATAGTATGAAAAATAAAAATCTGCCTTGTCGCATTCAATGGTGAATTTGAAACATGATAATTTACTTTTCAGTATTTTCATAATACCTAAGTCAGGCACAACATTATCATGTAACCACAAATAGAGGCTATGTTTATTGGAAGGTCAAGTTGGATCAGTGGGGTCTTAATACTGTGAATAGCCTCTGAGTGGACAAAATGTTAAGACTTCACAGACCCAACAGCCAAAAAACATGCCCAGGACCAACTAAGACATTTTACAATAAAATTAAGTGCATTGTGATTAACTAAAAACAATTGACCGTGGTTCCGATGGCGCCAGCGATCTAACTCGATCACTTTGTGAACAATACAATTGATATATTAATTTTCTACTGACGCCATAAGAACTAGGGAATTTAGTTTATTGCTAAAATAATATATGTAATTAAAAGTACAAAACTAACACACTACACACTGCTATTGATGCCAAACTGTTTAGAGCTGAGGTTAGTACATAGTACTCAAACTTATGCACATTACACACTCCCTCATTCATGTATAGGACATTCAAATGAAAAGGAAGACAACTGCAACATATAACTGCAATAATGTAATCAATATATGTGCCACTGTACAGTAGAATTTGGTACAAATAATAGTTTAACATTGATAACGATATAGCATTTTAATATAACATTTAAACATCCCACATGAGATTTTACATTGTAAAAAAATAATTTGCAGTAACTTACATTTGTAAATGTAGCACAATACTAAAACTGCACATGAGGCACTTCAGCATAAGTTACAAAGTGGGTCACGAAATGCACTGTGACAACTATTACATTACGAATCAAGAGACAGGTTACAAAACTATTATTATGCCAGATCTCGCAACAGGTTTCAATCAGTGTGTCGTTCATTATACAAATAAGTATTAATTTGTTTATTTTACGAGTAAATAAAATATTTTAGTAAAAACTCTATGAGGACACTTTCTACACAGACCCATTTATAACATACAAAACTCATAAAATATAATCATTATGATTTTAAATATATAATATTATATACTTGTCCGAGCACTCTTATTTCACATTACCAGCAAGGAATCTGTCACAGTCCAGTGGTCCGCGCGGCTACGGCCAGCTAACGATCACTCCCGCGGGTCGCGGCGCCGCCCTCACTGCGGATTCTGCGCCTGACTTGCCGACTTGGTGATCACGATGGTCTGCTTGCCACCCACCCCTGACTTGCCTAGCTGCAGCATGTTCGACGGCAGGGTGATTATCTTGTTGCCGCCCACAGTATTCGTCGACACCAGTTTGACGATAGTGGCGCCCGGCGCGATGTTCTGCGCCTGCGCGACAGACGAGGGCACCGACGGCCGGTTCTGGACCATCGCTACTTTAGGCATCGTGGCGACAGTCATGCCAGTGGAAGTTTTGACAAGAGTGACGTATTGCGGTTGGTTGGTGGATTGCGCGTTGCCGCCGGGCGTCTTCTTGATGATGACGGGGATACCGGCGTTGCCACCCGCCTGCCGCAACACGGTGGCGCCAGCCGCGGTCGTCGTCGTCGCCGTCTGCTCGCCCGACTTGGCAGTCACGATCTTATAGACGGGCGTCTTCATCTGCTGGCCGGCCATGCTGCCGCCGGTGATCTGTATCGCGCCGCCGCCGCTCGCGATCACCGGCATGTTGCCACCGCCGAGCTTCACCGGCATGCCTTTGGTCTGCAAGTTGGCAACACCCGCCTGCACGGGGACTCCGCCCGCCGTTTTAACGAGAACATTACTCGTACCAATTTTCACGTTGCCGGCGCCGAGTTTGAGCGGTACGTTACCGCCCGTCACTTGCGTGACTTTCTGTACACTATTGGCTGTGATCTTACCCTGAATGTTGGCGGCGCCTATCTTAAGCGGTACCGCGTTACTCGCCAGTTTGACGGGTACGTTGCCCGCGCCCAGCTTGACGGGCACGCCGGCGGGGCTGCCGCCTGTCTTGACCTGCACGAAGCGCGGCGTGCCGCCGCCACCCGCTGCTGACCCAAGCACAATCTGCGCGCTGGACTGCGCCGTAGACACGCGCACCGGCGTGCTGGCGCCGACACCGCTCACTATCCTCGTGACTCCCTGCGGCGTCACCGCCGCCACCTTGATCTGCTGAGACGTGCCCGCCGCCGCTGGCGACTTGACTACCGTCTTAGCTTGGTATGTTTGCTTGACTGCAGGTGTCCCAGGTGAAATTTTAACAGTAGTGGGTTGCGCGGGGACTTTGATAGCAGTTGCCACTTTCTGCGGCGTAGACACGATTGGTGTGGCAATTGGAGTGGCGGCAGCGGCCGCAGGCGCCGGCGCCGGTGCGGGGGCTGCGACCGGCCGCGTGGGAGTGGGCAGCTCGGCCACGGACGGCATGGAGGCTGGCGGCGGGGACGACAAGCCAAAAGCCTTCGCCGCGTCAGGCTGCGCCGCCGCCGGGGATGCTGGCGGCGCCGCGGTTAGCGGGTCTGCCGCTGTAGGGAAGCGCGCTGGCGTCACTTTGCCGCATTTCTGTACTTGCAGTAGGTAGTTAGTAACTGTGTTGAGTGCTGGCCAGCAAAGCTCCAAGGAAGTGGTGCCGGCTCGGACGAGCGCCACGCGGCCTGCCTGCGGCGGAACGCCTACTTCCAGATACCAGAGGTCTTTACAACAGATTTGATTATTCCATGTTTTCCTGTATCCATCTCTGCCGGACCAAATGTAGAGCCTTGTCTGTATCGCCACAGCACTGTGGCCTGCTCGGGCTCGAGGCACACACTCTTCAAACTTATCTAATGTGATGTTGTCCCAGGTCATACTCTCTAAGTTAAGTGAAGCCAGAGTATTGGTACACTTCCATTCCTTCTCATGTGTTGCAAGTTTAGACTCATCAGGCACTAGTGGGACCCATCCTCCGTATACATACATGTGTTGTCCTATAACTGTTGCGGTGTGAAGAGAGCGGGGCAGGGGTGGTGGGCCCCCAACTTCAGGCCTGGACCAGGACATAGTGTCGACATCTAACACCCAGAGGTCGCCGAGACGTGATCCGCTCATGCCTCCATAGATGATGAGCGACGATTTGCCACTATTCTTATCAGTATACGACACCCCACTGTGGGACTCTCTAGGCGGCGGTGATTGGCCATAGGTCAATGGAATATCCCACACGGTCATAGAAGAGTTCGGGTACAGCTCAAGGGTATACAAGTCATTAAGATACCTGGGTATGTTGTTCTTGGGGTCATCGCTCTCGTTGGCAAGCCCGCCGAAAAGATAAACTTTCCCGTTGAGGAGGGTGAAGCTGTGGCCGAGTCTGGGACATGGCGGGAGGCCTTGCTTAGGCGGGAGAGGCTTCAAACGCTTCCATTCCCAACGGGAGGCCTGTAGTTCGTAAAGATCGTTGGAATACTTGCCATACTCCACCATGCCGCCAAAAACTAAAAGGCGAGTCCCGTCGACCACGAACCCATATGCAGCGCATCCTGGGGGCACTTCTCCTTTGGTGACTGGAACAAACCACTGGTTTGTGGTGGTATTGAAGACGTGAAGCTCATGAACTATCCCTTCGTTTCCGCCGCCGAATACTATCATCAAATCTTTTATGGCGACCGCGCGGTGGCCATGGCGAGGTCGTGGTTGGGGGCCGGTGGGATTGTACACTTTTTGCCACTTAAGTACAGCGTTTTCCTTCATTTTTACTACACATTTGTCACTAAAAGCTGTAACACCGTATGTATCGCTCAGGATGCGTATCTACAGCATAGACAATGAGAAACGTCGTAAATAAGCTTTGAAGAAAATATTCAGATAGTTGAAGCTACGTACGACAAACACCTTCTTCTGTCTCTTTCACTCTCATTGCATTCTCCAATAGGTCCAAATAAATCAACTTACGTAGCTTCGAGCGTATAACAAAAATGGCGTTAGCAACAGCGCTGCCAACTTAGCGGTCATGGAAAGGACGGCGTCGGAGACGTCAAGACTTTGTTTATGGTATGATATAGTTATAATTTTTTGTCAGCCAGAGTTAATCTGTAGTTTTTTTTTAACAATCAAGATAATATTTAGAATTTAAAAGCTACAATTGAAATTTTTGCAAACTTGTAGCCATTTTGCAAACAAACATAACTTATATTCAATATTTAGTTTGGTTTTATAAATTATAAATGGTCACTATAGACGCATTATAATCTGTGGTAAGAAATTATTGTACATCAAACTCAAAACAGTTTGATTTATTTAACTTTATTATTACGTATTACGTCTTAAATGGAATTTCTAGCAAATTATTTTATAGAATGAATCAAAACTTATTTTTTGTATAGGTCTTCGAATAATGGGTACGTAAAGTATAATATTCATACAAAAAAAGTTGAATAACATTAAGTCATCTGTAAAAATAGAATTTTAATAAACAAATACACAATTTTAATAACATTTGGTCGCTGTAAAATTTAAAATGACAGCTGTCAGTATTTTGACCATAATACCATGGATTTAATATACAAACCCTACTACTAATAAAGATCTAATTTAAAAAAAAAAATCTATAAAAAATTGGTAAATTCAATTAAATCATATTAGTCTAAGAATGTACTAACAATGTACTATTGACGAATTAAATTACGTTATGCATTTCAAAAATGTCCCAAATAACACCGGTTTACTGTACTCATAATGTCGTACGCTAGGAATTTATTAAATATCTCATCAAAAATCATTTACTAACTCAGATTCATTTATTTTCCATATTCTAATATCATCCAACCAATTATCATTTTATTATTATTAATAATCTATAGAACATTGAGGTATTAACGTTAGTACATTATGTCTCAATGGTTTAATAAAATTAAAATATAATATTTGGCCTCCCATAGACTACATACATTTCGCAAGCTGAATATCCGAAAATCATATATATCTTTTTTTAATGTATCCGAACATTGATTTACTTTTCATTTTGTTTTCTTTATGTTGGTAATAGTTGTTGTATCTAACTGAAAAACGCGGGAAGCGTGAACCTTCAAAATTGTCAGTTCTATAATAAATTATTGTCTATGGTAGACCTACTTTTGTAGTGTCAACAGTTTTCGCTAGATGGCGTTGTTTTTAATTTGTTTTAAATTGTTAGTTGCTGCGGACGCTTTTTTATTATTACCTTTACAAAAAAATTGGTACATATTAAAAATAATAATAATTTCTTACATTAATAAATATTTCTATACAATATGTCGGCCTGCCGCAGATAACTTGTTTACCACTTGTTATGGATGGCAGGTGCCGACCTCTTTGCAATATTTCATTTCCAGTGCATCCAACCTTCATTTCCTTATTCCAGTCTTTTTTTTTCATTTTTACTGACTAGTCTCTACTTCTGCAGGGGCATATTCATAGACATGTTGTACTGATGTGGTCGGGAGTGTGTCCCTGCAGTTGGAATCCATATCTTTATTCATTAAACTTTTATTATAATATAAATTTTATCATTAAACATCCCCTCGGATGCCTCTTAAAAATACCGGGCTTGTCCCGTGGCTCCAAGGAGAAACACTAATAATAATTTCTTATAAAAATAAAAGTACTTTTAATCCAAATCATGTACCTACCTACCTAAAATCGGAGTCACCTCACTGCTTGCAAGGTAACTTTTGGTTGAAGATAAACGGATTTATTTTCCATATCCCTCCATAATACGATATTGCACAGGTATGTGAATTGCGTTCCTCATAAAATGCGAATTACACTTCTACATCTCGAAGCAGATTTTATATTTGTCGTTCAAATGCGGTCTGACTGATGTTATATCCTGGGAATCATAAATTACATATAATAAGTACCTTACCCTTATTTATGTGTCCCTGTATAATCTTGTAACCATCTTATTGGCAATATTGGGTTCTAAATAAGATAGGTACTTACATTTAGGATCCTATTTACGTAACATTGGACCCTACCTACCTAGGTGCTTTATTTTAATCAAAACAAAATTTAAATAAGTTACGTTAAATATTAAAATTACTTATTTATTTATTATTAAGCCTGTTGGCACAGTGGCACGTAAGAGCGCTTAGTATGTCGGGGGTTCCGGGTTCGATTCCCGGAGTCAAAAATTATAGTGCAGATATAGTTGTCTGTAACGACGTCTGGGTGTCAAGTATATATTCACATAAAGTATTTGTGTACTTAAGTATAATTATGTTATAAGTAAGATTCCGTAAGATTCCATAATTCAGGCTCTAGAGCTTAGTTTGGGTCGAACTAACCGTGTTTGATCCGTCCGCATATATTTAATTTACCAAATCCGAAACCTTCAACATCTTTTCATGATCCCCTCCAAGTCTACGGTCAGAACTAACCGGTTCACAATAGAACTCACCTTGTATAGAATTCGTGCTTTTAGTTACGTCATGCTAATTTTATTTATTTTATTCATCACTTTTAACTTACAAATTAACTTTTAAATAATTTATGTTCTAAGTGACATAATTCTTCTGCTGATCTGACGTTATACTGCAAATCTGACGTTCCTTTGTCCGACGCAAGGACTTTATTTATTTACAGCGCCCCGCGGTTTTACCCGCGTTGTGGTCGTTTCCGTGGGAATTTCGAGATGAAAATTAGCCTATAACCTTCACGAAGAATGTGGCTATCCAGTACATAAAGAATTATTCAAATCGAATTGGTAGCTTTTACAAACAAACAAACAAAGTAAGTAACTTTACCTCTAATCTAATCTCTCTCAATTTGAAACGCCTCGTCTTGTTCGACCTTACGATGGTAAGGATCCTAACTAAATATAAGCAATATTTTTATGGCAAGGCTAAAAAAATGTAAATAAAAGTTAGTAAATAAGTTAGTAAGTATGTATTGTGTTTACGGAATGTCATATCCAGCGTTAAGCGAAATTGTAGCTAACTAGCCGTACCCCGCGGCGTTACCCGTGTTGTCCCCGTTCCCGCGGGATTTTCGGGATGAAATGTATCCCATGTGTTATTCTGATGTATAACCTTTTTAACTGTAAAGTTTCATCCAAATCCGTCGAGTAGTTTTTTCGTGAAAGAGTAACAAACATCCATCCTCACAATCTTTCGCATTTATAATATTAGTAGGACTGACTGCGGAGGCGAGCTAATTAAAAGTTTAAACCAATTTCGGAACTCATGTCTACATACCTACTACGTTTTTTTATCATTTAAAGCGCAAGCAACATGTCGACGCCTCCAGGGAAATAAATAACATCATTAGGACAATTTTAATGTTTTTCATTTTCAGTCATTATGTGTTGTCATACAGTATATAATAAAGAAAACAGATGTCGGTCGCATTCGAACGATTTCTGATTCTACACATTCAAAATGTCTTGTCAGTTATTTATTATTATTAGAGTGTATCTCCTCGGAGTCACGGGACAAGCTCGGTCTTTTTTAAAAGGCATGCGATGGGATATTGATCCAACTCGTAGACGCCCTTTGGAGAAGTTTTTTATTATAAGTATCAGTTATTTCTGTCCCACTGCTGGGCTTCCTTCCAAGCATCCCTGTCCTGGGCTACTTCCCTCCAGTTGGTCTGGTATGTGTCGAAATTGTCTCGCTTCGGTCTGCACGACGCCTGCTCGTCGGATCTGACTTTATCTTACACAACAAAGGAGGCCTTTATGTATATCTTAACTAGCAGCATCCCGCGGTTTTACTCGCGTTGTGCCCGTTCCCGCGGGAATTTCGAGATGAAAAGTAGCCTATAACCTTCCCGTTGAATGTGGCTATCCATTACAAAAACAATTATTTACATTGGGTTGGTAGTTTCTGAGATTTTTATAATGATTTCTTAAGGTTAAGCGAACAGTCAGTCAGTCACCACGGTTCCTGTAAAGGGGCCGAAACGTCAGAAAAAAGTAAAATAAAAGCGAAGTGTAACCGTAAACGTAGTTTCAATTCAAAACGAATATTATTATTTACCGCGTCAAACTCTTCAGTTTTATTATATTTGTCTAAATGATAGTTTCATTATATGTAGTTTCATTATAAATCGGGTCTAGCTACCCGATATGATATAAACAGTGTAATCCCACTCTAACGGGACCTAATACTAATAAATCTAAATAATTCGATCCATTAATGTAGCAAAGAGGCTTCTAACGATTATTGTTAATTTTATGGGATATCTCTATCGTGGTAATAGACATTATGAGGCCTGTTTCAATTTCAGCGTTTTATCTCGTCCGGCTACTCGCTGTAACTGCGTAGTCGTCACGGATTTTCTTTTGTTTTTAACAGGACGGCTTAAAACGGTTCATTTGAAAGAGCCCTAACGGTCTAGGGTCACGGTTATCTATCTGCTATATACTTTTACTTAGGCGTTAATGTCTAGCTAGACTATAGTATAGGCTTTTAGGCTGCCTCTAAGGGGCTACCAAATTACCTACTCAAAAGTAAAGCACATAAAAACTTTTGACTATGTACTTTTGTATTAAAGTTTTGAAGCTGTGTTAGAGTAATGTAGAACTAACCTAATGACACAGTTTTGAAATAGTATACTTACTTACCGCGATATTCATTAACGTTCTTTACTAAAACTCTTTAAAAGAGTTTTTTGTCTCTTTTGCTCTTTGGAAAAAGCGTATGTCGGAATGGGACAAACCATTTGATAGAGAACGTGCTGTTAATAATCGTTTATAGATTAGGCCCTTAAGCCCAATCTGAAAAAATTGTCAGTACAGACTACTGATTGATGAGTTACACCTGCACTCGGTGGTACATTAATGCAACTGTCATCTCAATCTGTATAAGTACTGATTTGAAGGGCTCAATCCTTATCAGGCTACACAGGATCTGTACGAGTGTGATCCCATTAATCCTGAGAACACAACGTAAGCGCGATCTACAAAATGTTCACACTAGCGCCATCTATTGGGATCGCAGGTAGAACAACCACGGAGAAAAACTAGTCGCATACTAACGTCAGGATTTATTGACTGTACTATTGTTGATGACTTAAATGATTAATTATTGTTTCATTTTAATGACTAAGTTAAAACAGCTAATTTATTTGATTTCATTTGGTGCACTAACTTTGCTGCAAGCTATCAGGTGGCCGATAGTGGCATTTCTATCTGAGCGCTACCGTGCTTCGGATGTCATGTTAAATTATCGGCCCCGGTTGTTGAAATCGTTAGACCATGCCGGAGGGCGGTCTAAAAACTCCGATACCAGGGATGGCCACTAACTTACTCTAAGTTTAAGTATAAAAGAGGGTACGTATGCTGCGGTGAGGCGCCGGTATCGTAATGAGCTTGTTGGGAGTTCGACATGACAGGGGCGGAGCTGGTACCTCGAGTTGAGTACTAGTTTGTGTACCAGTACTATTGTTTCTTTATAAAAGGACAGGGTTTGTAAAGAGTCATTTCGAGTAGGTTACTGGCCAACCCAGGGTCGGATTGTTTAGACCGCTTAAAGGCCTCCGACGTGGTCTAACGATTGAAACAACAGTGACCGACAATCTATATATATAAAACTAGCAGCGCCCCGCGGTTTTACCCGCGTTGTGCCCGTTCCCGTGGGAATTTCGGGATAAAATGTAGCCTATAGCCTTCCTCGATAAATAGACTATCTAACAGTGAAAGAATTATTCAAATCGGTTCAGTAGTTTCTGAGATTAGCGCGTTTAAACAAACAAACAAACAAACAAACAAACAAAACAAACTCTTCAGCTTTATAATATTTTTATATTTATATAAAATTTAAAGTCCTGACTGACTGATAATCAAAGCACAGCCTCAACCGCTGCACCTAGAAACATGAAATTTGGCAGGAAGGTTCTTCGAGTGACGTAAGTGCACACTAAGAAAGGATTTTCGAAAATTCCTCCGGGAACGGGCTCAACGCGGGCAAAGCCGCGGGGCGCTGCTAGTTTAATATGTACTCTGAAGCACGGTAGCGCTCAGATATAAATGCCACTATAAGCCATCCTTCCAAGTAGAAGTCGGAGTACAGTTGGTGACTTAATCTGTGTATGTAACGTATCGTACTATTAACGTATCGTAAGTTTGAGTATGACCAAGCTTGCTTTTACAAGTAAGTTCAAGTAGGTTTTATTTACTCATGTGCCTTGGAGTTTATAGACATACTAGCAGCGCCCCGCGGCTTTGCCCGCGTTGAGTCCGTTCCCGTAGGAATTTTCGAAAATCCTTTCTTAGTGTGCACTTACGTCACTTGAAGAACCATCCTGCCAAATTTCATGTTTCTATGTGTAGCGGTTGAGGCTGTGCGTTGATTATCAGTCAGTCAGTCAGGACTTTGAATTTTATATTATACTAGCAGCGCCCCGCGGTATTACCCGCGTTGTTCCCGTTCTCGTGGGAATTTCGGAATGAAAAGTAGCCTATAACCTTCCCGTTGAATGTGGCTATCCATTACAAAAAGAATTTTTCAAATCGGTTCAGTAGTTTCTGAGATTAGCGCGTTTAAACAAACAAACAAACAAACAAACAAACAAACAAAACAAACTCTTCAGCTTTATAATATTAGTATAGATAGATTACGGATCTTAGATTGTCCGTCCGGCGAGAGGAATTGTAAGTTCTGCAGCCAAATTTACAAAATCTTAGCTTCTTGAAGCGAGAAGAAGAAGAAATGGGCTACCCGTAGTTGTTTGAAGAATAGATAAGAATGGGATGGGCTCTCCAGTGAGCAGGAAATGGTTGGATGTTTTATGCGGCATGACGTGATAACACTGCCCAAGGTGTAATTACACTAAATGGATTCCCGCTCAATTTATATTTAAATTGTATCTGTCAATGAATACTCTATTTTTCTTACTTGCCCCACAATGTGGACCAATGTCGTCAATTTTCCAGCCGAAGACGATTGCTCTTGAAGAAGTAAAAGGTTTAATGATTTTATTCCATTCTTGCCCTATCTCTAAACCTTTTTCTCTTCAGGAGTAGTCGTCTTCGGCTGGAAAATTGACGAGACGTTGGTCCACATTTTGGGGCAAATAAGGAAAAATAGAGTATAGATGCTTGCGTTGAACAATTTATTGCATTTACATCGTTTTATATCGAGGATAGAGTATTTCGTTGAAAGCAACATGTAAGTACATTCGTTTCATGTCAACAACGCTTTACCACAAAAGAAAAACAGAAAATGGAACTTGAAAGATATGGCCTATTAAGATAAGTATTTATTAAAAGTATAAAGGCTCTGTTGGGAAAAACATAATGAAGATAATATCATTGAATGAAGACGCATCGTGCGGCGGTTATCTACTGGTTCAGTGATATCAAACCATGTTTAAAAAGAGTAATATTAAGTCGACGTTGTCATGTTTTAGTGTTCACCTCTGAAGAGAAGTACTCTCTGCTAGTATAACTCTTGTTGTAGGTTCATACACCAATTTGCTTAATACATAGGTCATAATATTAGCTAATTGTGTAAGCTAATTCTGAGAAACTGGTCTGTGTACTTAAGATTAGTCATAATTCAAAACATTAAGTAAACCTCACAATCGCGATGAGTTAACTCTAGTGTAGTGAAAATTAAGTGAGTGGACAGTAAATTAAGTCTTTGTTCAAATAGCAGCACCCCGCGGTTTAACCTGCGTTGTGCCCGTTCCCGTGGGAATTACGGGAATTTTTATACATAATAAACCTTCTTGAATCACTCTATCTATTTAAAAAGTCCGTATTTGAGTTTATCGCGAACAGACAAGACTGACAGACGCGGCCGGGGACTTTGTTTTATAATATGTAGTGATTGAGCTTCGCTGTGCTTCAATCGAAACGCACGCTCAGAGGATCCTGTTACTTTACTTATATTTTTGATGAAAATACTACAGAAGAGTATTTTGATCTATCTTTAAAAAATATTACTTTTAATTAAATTAATTTACAAAAACTAATTCTTCATCGAACAATTTTTTGAGTCCTTTTAATTCAGAGAATGGAGACCCATAAATTAAGATATTTGATGAGAATATGATTTATATTTCAATTTTAATTTTCTTTCGGGCCAGAACTTCTGATAGCATCAATTACTTTTCACGATAATCATTGGAGTGGCAAAATTGGTTGAGTTTATAGAATGGTTTATCATCTATATTACATAAATTTATACTATTGGCTAAAAGTCTTGCTCGTCAGCTTTTGGGAAAAAAAAAGATTGTTTTTGGTTTGAGCCTTATCTCTATCGTACATACTTAGGGAGGTTCGTTTTAAACGTTTAAAAAAACGTTATCGTAATATACGTTCACGAATTTTTACGCTGATAAATGTCTGTTATGTAAAATACAAACAAGCCGTCGGTCCCGGTTACTTTCTACGGATAGTAGTCGTTATATGAGCCATGTCAGAGGCCTTTGGCGGCTCAATAACTCTGACACCAGGATTGGTCAGGTTGACCATCCACTCGATGAAGAAGAAGAAGCGTTGTTTCTGAACAGTCTGTAAAGCGTGATTTAGACGATACAATTTTCTTGTACATTCAAGTGCAATTATTGAATGCAATAAATGAAGTGCGATAATTGCCCTTCAAGAATTGTACGCAACTGTTTACACGAGGATACAAGTAAAAAAATTGAACGCAATTATTGAATGCAAGTCTTGACTGAAAATAGTTGCAAATGTCTTCTGTTTAGACCAATACAATAATGTTTAGGAGATTATTGCTTTCAAGTTTTGACTTGTCTAAACAGAGAGTTGTATGTGCGTGACCCGTCAATGAAATGTCATTGACGGGTTGCTTCAAGTATTGCACGTATTTGCGTTGTCAAATTTTTCATTCAAGTGTTGGGAGGTTTTGTAGAGTCTGTTTATTAAAAAATATGAGTCAAAAAGTATTAAAATTTGGTTCTGCTGACTTATTAAAGTTTATAGAGATTTACCGCAGCCATGAGTGTTTGTGGGACACTGAAAATGTAAACTACAAGAATCGTGATGCACGTAATGCTGCACTTGTAGCATTTGCACAAGAATTTGGAGTTGGCGGTTTAGGACCTAAGGAAATTACAAACAAAATAAAATTTTTAAGCTATTGCATAGCTTCTATCGCGGGCCTTGAGCGCGGGGACCGAATCCAGAAATTCCGTAACGAAAAAAGCTCACGCTCCCCACTAACGCCATCTAGTGATAGAAAAAATAACTATGCAATAGCTTTACCGCGGCAGTCCCCGAGTGCCACACGTCTTTTCTATTTGTAATTCTACACAAAGATTGTTAGACGCTCCAAGAACTCCTCTTCTTGCTATCCATTTTTTGATCCAACACCTCTTTTTACGACGATTTCTCAATATTTCTTGTCTCAGAAGAGCAGCAACGATTAACACACCTTCACTTACTGCACTCATGTTGGCAAATGAAGAGAAAATTGAATGCAAGAATCGCCTAAGAAATTGTTGTATGTGCTGTTTACACCAAGACAATTTTGGCAAGCAAAACTTGCGCAAAAGATCAAAATGTTACGTACTGTTTAGACCATGCAAGAAAATAATTGCTTCAATTTTATTGTATGCAACAGGCAAGAAACTTGTATCATGTAAATGGCGCTTTAAAGTTATTCGGGCGGAGAAAAATGAGACTGAAATTTTTTGTTAACGATTACTGGTGCGTGAGTATAAGTTGAAGCAACCCGTACTTACGTTACTAAAGTTACTTCAGCTTACTTCTTACTTACTTCACCTATTTAAATGTAAAGTTTGAATTTGACTGCCGTCAAGTAAGACATTTTGTCGATAAGTATACTGATTTATTTTACATTTTGATTTATTTTTCTCTGGGGATAATGGGTTTATATTTTTCATTTCATTAAGTTTTTCCATAAAATCTTAAAATGGATCCTTCATTAAAATGTAAGGCGGTTTTTCACTGTAGGTATTATTTTATGGTATCTCGAGAATTTTTATTCGTGGTAGATAATGGTAGACGTCAGAAGCGCAAGTGACCGTAGTTTGATGCTAAGCTAAAGCTAATGACTCACCGAAATTGTTAATCAACGTGCAGCTCTACCTGGACGGGTGGCCGATAGTGACATTTCTATCTGAGCGCTCCCGTGCTTCGAAAGGCACGGAAAATTGTCTGAAGTTCAAAAAACTGACGACGGTATACAGAACGAATTCATAGTTTATCTGGAATAAGCGCGTTAAAAAAACGAAAATTCTTCACTATCTAATATCTGCTCAAAATGTGTTGTTCCGACTAGATGGCTGATAACATTGACATCTCACCATCCCTGAAGGCATCTTCACCAGCACAAGTTTAATCAACAAAGACCCTTGTACAATCCATCCAAAGTCACTGCTTTAGGCGGTGATCTTAATCGATTTTGGATTGACAAATATCTACATAAAAAAGAAAATATTTTTTTTATATTTTTTCTTTTGTTGTTCACTTTTAGAAAAGATACATAAAAGCCAATGGGCAAATTGGATGTACTTATTTTTACTTACTTACACTATTTAATCCATCACAATAAAACACACATTAAGTAGGTTATTTCCTTAGGCTGCACAACATGAAAGCTTTATAGCATCACATTGCATAATTATTTGATATAATTACTGGTTAAATTAAATTTTATAAAAAAAAGAAGAAAATTGTCTTCATAATGAACAAAATGTACACGGCCCCACTAAATCCGAGAAAATAACGTAATCGCAATATACAGATTTTCACACTGGCGCCAACTATGGCGCATCACCGCGCGGAACAGCTAGTATTTGATATTAATATATCTAATGTATAAAATTCTCGTGTCGCGGTGTTGGTAGCTAAACTCCTCCGAAACAGCTTGACCGATTCTCATGAAATTTTGTGTACATGTCGTAGGTCTGAGAATCGGCCAACATCTATTTTTCGTCCCCCTAAATGTTAAGGGTGGTCCACCCCTTCACTTAATATGGCGAAATAACGTTTGCCGGGGCAGTTATATCTATAGATTTTAACCTTTTCTTTATCGAATGTATCTTTTTCTGACATCTCTACAAAACAAAGTTACTTTTTGTCTACTTTAACATCATTTTTGTAGAAAAAAACAACCCTTTTTATAGTATTTATTCAAACATTTCTATTGAGGCAATTATCAGGTAAATAGTGAAAAGGGTTGCCAAGTGCTCTGGTTGAATAAATATTGGAAATAAGTGATGTTTCGAATGTCGGGAAAGGTTTTATTGATATTTTATAGCTAAGGTTTTTTGTGAAACTTTCTTAAGCGGCGTTGTGCACTTTTTGATGAGTAAAAAATGTTAAGCTCGCGTCAGGTGACACGTGACCTGATCGAAAATTCGTAAGACGTTTTGTCGTTAATATTCAAGTTTTCACTTCTGCCGGCCCTCCCGGAGTGCAACACGTTGATTTTTTTCTCCGAGACAAATACTTCCTTAGTAGAGATTTAATGATTGATTTCGACATGTAATGTGTGAAATATTACGTCAATTAGTTAAGTCTCGATTTAATGAACTTCTCTGAGTGCGAAAACGAAAAAAGTAATTGATTAGAGGTCCAAACAATAAGCGAAACTAAAAATTCTGTGATCTAAAAGGAAGGAAAAATCTTCTTAAAACCCTTGGGAGAAGAAAAAATAGCACTTACTCTAATGGGGTTGATTTCACAAGAAAGACGTCTTAGGTTTCACTTTACCAAAATGATTACTTGACAAGCTCGTTGGCATAGTCGCAGTGAGAGCGTGTCGGGGGTTGCGGGTTCGATTCAACAGAGTCAACATTATGTGAAGACATAGTTGTAGGGGGCGACGTCTGGCTGTCAATTATGTATTCTTATAAAGTACTAGCTGTGCCCCGCGGCTTTGCCCGCGTTCAGCCCGTTCCCGTAGGAATTTTCGAAAATCCTTTCTTAGTGTGCACTTAAGTCACTTGAAGAACCTTCCTGCCAAATTTTATGTTTCTAGGTGTAGCGGTTGAGGCTGTGCGTTGATTATCAGTCAGTCAGGACTTTGAATTTTATATATATAGATTTGTGTATGTGTATGTAGTAGTATCAGTTAGTTAGATTCCATATTACAAGCTTAGAGCTGAGTTTGGGGCTAATTAAGCGTGACTTAATTTGTCCGGGTGTATTAATTAATTTATTTATTACTGACTACTCCAAGTTTCAGTTTTTTAACAACATTATGACGTATAGCTATTATAGTTTAACGAAGTCTTTAATAATTATTATTGTTTAACAAAATAATCAATTTAATGTAACGAGCTATTTTTCAGTACTTATATACAGTGTTCTATTACCGACATTTCAAACGGCAATAAGGCCTTTTAAGTTACCGCAGGCAAAACGGAGATACCGTAACGCAAAGGGGCTTAAAACAAATCTCGACGAAACGAAACCCTTTGATGTTTTCTTAATTGGGCTTTTGAAAAAAAAAATTTTTGTGATAAATGGAAAGATTATATATTAGTTTTTGAATTGAAAAAATATTTTTTTTAAGTTTTTTGCATTAAATATCAATATTATTAATAATCAAGTTTTAAAATACATAGAAAAAATCTTTTTTTTTTTCAAAAGCCCAATTCATTGGTAGATGCTACACTTGACGACCCGGACCGGCACGACTAGGTATCGCCGGCATAGTAGTAAAGTAAGTTCGAGAAGGTTAGTGGCCAACCCTGTTGTCGGAGTTTTAGACCGCCTCAAGGCTTCTGAGATGGTCTGACGATCGAAACAACCAGGACCGATAATTTTACGTACCCTCCGAAGCACGGTAGCGCTCAGATAGAAATGCCACTATCGGCCACCAAGCAGGGGTCGAGCTGCACGTTGCTTAACAATCGCAATGAGCTTACATTGCTTAGTCAAACTAAGCTACGAGCGCTACCTATCTAGTAGTATGTAGTGTATGTGAATGTCTTATAGTCGATGTCATATACTCATTCTCAAACATTTTGATGTAAAGTAAAAAGTTAAAGTTTAAAATAATAGTCGTAGTAGAATATAAAAATAATAGTCTGTAATGTCCGACTGCTGTGCAAAGGCCTCACATCTCACTGAAGATATCAGTACAGTAAGGTGGATTAGACCTAATCACCACGCTTGCCTAATGCGGGTTGGGTGATCAAGCCATGTTTGAAAAGTCTTCTTATCGAGTGGATGGTCAACTTGACCAATCCTGGTGTCAGAGTTATAGAGCCGCCGAAGGCCTCTGACATGGCTCATGTAACGACTACTATCCGTAGAAAGTAACCGGGACCGACGGCTTAACGTGCCCTCCGAAGCACGGAATCATCTTACTTTTCGGGCAATCAGGTGATTCAGCCTGCAATGCCCTAACCAAACTGAGGACAGTCTCACAAAGTGATTTTTTGTGAGATATCCCCACCGGGAATCGAACCCGGAACCTCCGGATCGTGAGCCGAGCGCTCAAACCACTAGACCACGGAGGCTGTTCCACTAGACCACGGAGGCTGTTGAAAAGTAGGAAACATGTATTCGGTCGACCCGGGAATTGAACCCGGGACCTCAGTCTTGGCAGGCGAGTGCACGTAGAAAACGAATATAATAGAACAGGAAACGATTGTCATTTGTTCACGCAGAATCATATTCTAACTCAATGAGGTAGAACTGAGAACCTCCATCTTTTGTACCATAAAACAAAATGGCGTCTTGACATGACAAATGCTTATCAAACAATACCGCTTTTTATTCGATTGCAGGTTCATTTTAGACTTGCCTTTTGTCTGCGGAGTAATGGAAAAGATATGTCACATTCCGTTTTGTTATACGTGTACAGTACTCGGCAAGAATTATTCGACAAGCCCGTTGGAACAGTGACATCTGAGAGCACTTTACTGTGTCCGGGATTTCGGGTGCGATTACCGCCCGGAGTCAACAATATGTGCAGACATAGTAGTTGGCGACGACGTCTGGGTGTCAATTATATATTCATAAAGTATTTGTGTAAAGTATTTAAACCCGAATTTAGCTGAAATCTGATTCGCTGGACGGCAAATTTTTGGGCCTGTACCTACTGTCCAAATGCGAAAGTTTGTAAATATATGTATGGATGTTTGTATGTTTGTTACTCTTTCACGAAAAAACTACTGGACGGATTTGGATGAAACTTTACTACTAGCAATATAAGTTATACATCAGAATAACACATGGTATACATTTTATACAAAAGTTCCCGCGGGTGCGGGTACAACGCGGGTAACACCGCAGGCTAGTACTTTACTTTACTTACCCATACCACTTGGTCGATAGGTAATTGTTTCGTCCGGGTACTGTACATGATATAATACAGAGAGTCTCGTTTGTGCTATTATTCCTGTTGAGTAAAACGTTATTTGCACCTTGACTACCTTTGACTATATAACAAGACAGGAGTACCTAATCGTAATAGGCATTTATGTAAGTGTTGCGTTTCGTATGAGGAAATATCACGTTTCTTTCAATTCTTATTTTATTTATTAATTGCACGTACATTGACACATACGTACGTACAAGATATTTCCTCTTTTAAGTTTAGCGCTTACCTATTTACGAACAGTTTTTATACCCAATCTCAGATATCATAATAAGAATAACCAATAAGAATAAAATTAATTGCGACATATGACGTCAAATTCATATGACGTAATTTCTCCACACACTGCCACTAAACACTGCAAAGGCAAAAGATCCAAGAAACCCACAGAAACAGGTCCATTACTGCCAAACGTTCACGTTCAGTCTTAGACCATGTCGGAGGCCTTTAGGCCGTCTAAAAACTCCGACACGAGGGTCGGTCACTGACCCATTTGAACTTACTTACGCTAGTCTGTATTCCTGACGTATCCTGTCTATTAAATACTCCGCGCACATGTATGGTATCATCGCAATACACGACTGCGTGATTTAGACGTTCATTTGTTATCTGGCGATGGTAGCGACATGACGTCATAATACGGTACTTCGGAATTTAGTGTATGAGCATATGAATTGTTATATATAGTACTAGCAGCGCCCCGTGGTTTTACCCGCGTTGTGCCCTTTTCCGTGAGAATTTTGGGAAACTTATAAACTTTCCTCTTGAATCACTCTATCTATTAAAAAAAAACGGCATCAAAATCCGTTGCGTAAGTATTTTTAAAGATCTAAGCATTCATATGGACAGACAGACAGCGGAAAGCGACTTTGTTATATACTATGTAGTGACGTATCCCAGTGTAAACAGTGTAGTATAGTTATTATAAGATACCCGTCACGGTAAATACAGGCAGGACTAAAAACTAGACTAGTTGACTCGGTTAGTCAGATCCATAAAGATCTAAGTCTGTATTATGAAAACAAAAATAGCAATCTAATACAATCTTAAAGGTACTGCCAGACGTGCTCATTACTAGCACATAAGCATGCTTTTATTGAGCAAGTGCTCATTAGTAGCACGTGTGTCATGTAATGAGCATGCTTATTTATTAGAGTATGCTCAAAAATCAAACAACGTTTCATTTTCGAGCGTGCTACCTGAGGCTCGGGTAGGGGGGGGGGCGTGATCCGAGCACGTCAACATGTTTTATGCAATTAATTGATGTCAATTAATTGCATAAAACATGTTCAGACGTCAGCATGTTTTATGCAATTGCATAAAACATGTTGACGTGCGCGGATCACGCCCCCCCCCCCCCTACCCGAGCCTCAGGTAGCATGCTCGAAAATCAAACGTTGTTTGATGTTGTTTGATTTTCGAGCATGCTCTAAATAAGTATGCTCATTACATTACACACGTGCTACTAATGAGCACTTGCTCAATAAAAGCATGCTTATGTGCTAGTAATGAGCACGTCTGGCAGTCACGGTTAAGCATTTGGCACAGGTTCCAAATAAGTAATCTGCCGAAGTTCCTTTAGCTTCAAGCCTATTTAATATTACCACAGATGTCTTCTTCTTCATCGAGTGGATGGCCAACCTGACCAATCCTGGTGTCAGAGTTATTGAGCCGCCAAAGGCCTCTGACATGGCCACAGAGGTAGTATCTCGTAAGCTGCTACATTGAAACTCTTTTCAAAGAACTGTTCTGGTTAAATGTGATTACCTGCAAACCCATGAGCAAAAATTTAGGGTAATATCCTTTTTTCCCGAAAAACAGCTTATCCAATCAAGTATCTGTAGAGTAGATTAAAGTAACAACGCTTTGGCATTTGGATTTACAGGTAAAAAGTAATAAATCCTGTTTTCGTTTGTTTTTGTTTTTACCTACGGTGGGACGGAAGTAGAACGGTGTTGAACTGGGGATTAATCTAATGTACCAGTGGGTACGAGGCTTAACTACTATATTAACAGCGTAAAATAAACCGCCTTCCAACATACACTATAATTATGAAAATGGTACCCTGAGGTGTCCTGTTTGTGCTAGCACATTTGGTGCAAAAATTAGGTACCTTAGTCATATAAGGGCAAAACGTCCTAACTAACAAAAAATCAGAGCCAAGTCACTACAGCCGAAATCGGCTAGGTGGAATGTATATATAACAGCGAAAGAATGGGATCACTTTATTTAGCAACTGTTGCTAACGTTTGCTGTGAATATCGCACTTTACACATTTCCAATATTTTTATTGATCAGAATAGGTACTTAAATGTTTTTGCTCACGATTCAGGTCAATCCGTCAGTGAAATTAAAATGTTTTTATATGATAGTTGTTATCAGCTGTCCACTAGTGAAGTGCAATGATAAGGGTATGCTTACCTACTAATATAGTGCCTGCTATTTGGCTTTTTTTCTCGAAATATATTTTAAGTTAAAAACCATCATTGATTTTAGTCCACCTTTTTGTAAACCGACTTCAACTACGTCTTAAGGCTGCCTATCCATTAAAGCGGAGAAGGCCGTGGAGCGGAGAAACGGAGAAATATTAAACAATAGGATTGCATAAAATCTCTACGCATAGATTTTACTAACGCACCGCATTAACTCGACATCAATGGATACTCAGCGTGGTCTCACACAAAACAGCTGTTGTTGGAAATGTCGACACAGTCCCGTTTCAGTTTCATAATGACATGATAAGTACTGTATTTTAAGATGATTCCGTGCTTCGGAAGGCACGTTAAGCCGTCGGTCCCGGTTACTTTCTACGGATAGTAATCGTTACATGAGCCATGACAGAGGTCTTTGGCGGCTCTATAACTCTGACACCAGGATTGGTCAGGACCATCCACTCGATGAAGAAGAAGATTGGTAAATCTTTGACAGAAAATTCGATTTTTAAACATTCCACCAATCAACTGACAGTGTTTATCATATCGTGCCTAGTCGCCTTCTATGACATGGTTGTGCAAGCCAGCCTGCAGTTAGTAACAGAGTTCGCTTCGCCTACAGCTAATACAGTTCCCTAAACGGTCTCTAAGCCTTCCAATCTCGTAAATAATACAATAACTGACTAGATCGTGTGTTTGTGACGTCATTAAGATGTCACCCGTCATTGTTTTGGGATTACAATAGTTTTGAGTGCACAGGCGTCGCAGATTACGTAATAGTTAGTAGTGGGAGGAATATTCTATTGAAATCTATGTTTAGGACGTTGACATTTAATATATATCTAGTCAGTTGTAGTACAATGTTTTTGACGTACTCAAGATATTATATTGAGGTACGTTTTAAATAAGACTTACCGATAACAATAATGATTTTGTAACACCCACACTGATGATATGTTGTTTCTTTAATCATACTAAAACTCTCGATAGAAACGTACGTCAAAGGCATATCATTCTTCTTTGTAATAGGAAAACAATGTATAGTAATTTAACCGACGATAGAAGGGACCGTTCTGTAGTTGACTCGTTGTATCATTTAAGTTTGTTAGTCTTCGATTATCTCAAGAACTACTGATACAATTTATAAAGT
This sequence comes from Cyclophora punctaria, assembly GCA_951394245.1. Lineage (NCBI taxonomy): Eukaryota > Metazoa > Arthropoda > Insecta > Lepidoptera > Geometridae > Cyclophora > Cyclophora punctaria. The sequence continues at coordinate 8,112,870 of OX596186.1, forward strand.
TTTCGATTTCCGTTATATGGCATGTTTTAGTATATCGTGACTAGCAACGCCGCGCATTGTACTCGTTTCGGTGGGGATTTTTAGATCAAAAACAGCCTATGACCTTCCCGTTGACTGTGGCTATTCTTAACAACGAGAACTTTTCAAATCGGATTGGTAATTTCTGAGAACAAACAAACAAACAAAATAAAAACAAACTCTTGAGCTCCCTCATAATATTATCGTTATACTCGTATGTATACAAAGTATAATGTGAGGACGTCGGTATATTATTTTTAGTAAGCGCTTGTGGTAATTTTCGGTTAATGTTATTACTCCATAAAGCCCCCGTTATCAACACACAATCATCATTAAATTACTTCAGGGGAAATTAAACATTTATCGTAAACATTTACAATGGGCAACGCAAAATTTAATTATGAGTATTTGATGCAAATATTAATAAATTAGATAATTCAATTAAAAAAGGAGAATGTAATCGTAGGAAAACCTTAGAGCTTGGCTTTTTGAATTTGTAGGTTAAAATACATAAATTTTGGGGTTATAATGAAAAAAGTGTAGATACAACAGTTATATTTTAAAAGGCCTTGTAGTAATCGAGATAAACCGTTTTTTACCCTTAAAAACTCACCCCTTCCACTTACCAACCTCAGATCGCCCGTAAATTATTTTTCCTTTCACTATTATTATATTTTCCTCCTTTTACAATGGGTTTCATCGTACTATCATTTTTCGGCTTCAAACAAATATCTACCCTCTAAAGTCTAAAGTACACTTCTTGCTTCAAGGGAGAAAGACCTAAAATATCTTCTACAAAAAAGTCTACGCCTGATTTTATACACTCTTTCGTAATAGAGGATCAAGCCAGCCTGGAACCCATACGGTTACAAGTATAGTGCTCTTGTTTTACTATTTACTACCGATCAAACAAAAGCTGCAGAGCTTTAGCCTTCTTATATTGGAACCCCGAGCGTCTATAATATGTGCGAACATATTTGTTGGCAGTGAACTTCGGTGACGGTAGGTATGTTTCATTTGTTTTTGAACTAGCAGCGGCCCGCGTTGTCTCCGTTCCCGAGGGAATTTCGCGGGTAAAACCGCAGGTTAGTAATAAAGTAGTTCGAGTAGGTTAGTGGCCAGCCCTGGTGTCGGAGTTTTTAGACCGCCTAAAGGCCTCCGACATGGTCTAACGATTGAAACAACCGGGACTGACAATTTAATGAGCCCTCCGAAGCACGGTAGCGCTCAGATAGAATGCCACTATCGGTCACCCATCCAAGTAGGGGTCGACCTGCACGTTGCTTAACAAGGCAATGAATTAAAATTGCTTAGTCGAACTACGCCACGAGCGTTAGGTAAAACCGCGGGGCGCTGCTTGTAATATATACATGTGACCTAAGACCGACCAAGTCTAGAGAGTTATATTAGGTACCTTTGCTCTGCACAGCAGCCTGGTCCAGAATTCGGTAAAAACATCGAAACCTACTTTGACCAAACCGCGAGCTTTTACCCACATTTACATTCAGGGGTTTTGTTTGCAAAACCTTACATTAGCGGTAAGTGAAGTAGAAAACATGGCCGCCAGAAAATAATTGATTGTTTTTTTCTTTTTTTCGTTCCAGAGTGTTTAGTAGTTTAAATATTTGTGTATGTATATGTAGTAGTATCAGTTAGTTAGATTCCATAACACAAACTTAGAGCTTAGTTTGGGTCTAATTAACCGTGTGTGAATTTGTCAGGGTATATTATATTTTATTATTATTATATACTAGCCGCGCCCCGCGGTTTTACCTACGTTGTACCCGTTCCCGCGGGAATTTTGGGATAAGATGTATTTCATGTATTATTTTGATGTATAACCTATATTACTGTAAAGTTTCATCCAAATCCGTTCGGTAGTTTTTGCGTGAAAGAGCAACAAACATACATACATAAATCCATAAATACATCCATCCTGAAATATTTATTCATTTATAATATTAGTAGGATAGGATAGGATTATAGTTAGGTTTTACACCTATCGGCTCGTTAATACCATTTCAATTTCCGAAGAGCATATGAAAAACGTAACTCTATACGTACATTAGTCATTAATATTCAATTAGTGTCGTGGCACAGTTCGACGGAGTAATATTAACTCATAGCAGCGCCCCGCGGTTTTACCCGCGTTGTACCCGTTCCCGTGGGAATTTCGGGATGAAAAATAGCCTATAACCTTCCCGTTGAATGTGGCTATCTATTACAAAAAGAATTATTCAAATCGGTTCAGTAGTTTCTGAGATTAGCGCGTTTAAACAAACAAACAAACAAACAAAACAAACTCTTCAGCTTTATAATATTAGTATAGATAACGAATGTTAAGCAACGTAAGCTGGGTCACAACTCAGATTGGTGGCGGATATTGGCATTTTTATCCGAGCGCTTCCGTGCTTCGGAGGGCACGTTAAGTAGTCGCTCCCGGTTATTTCATTTGTTAGACCACGTCGAAGGCCTTTAGGCTGCCTAAAAGCTCTAACACCAGGGTAGGCCCCTATTAATTGGAAATGAATGATTGCTTCTAATTTTATAATAAGGTTTTCTTAAAAAAATGTTACATTTCATTTATTATTCAAACACTAAACTCCGATGTATTTACTAACCATTTAATAAACCTACCCTCTATTACTATGAAACCCCTGCTGTAATGAGATATACGAATAATTTCAAATACAATAAACATACTTTACATAGTTTTATCAAAATAAGCTTGTAACAAAGGTATCATTTAACGAGCCGCGCCCCGCGGTGTTCTCGCAGGAATTTTAGGATAAAATGTGTCCCACGTATAACCTATATTACTGTAAAGTTTCATCCAGATCCGTCCATTAGTTTTTTCGTGACAGAGTAACAAACATACCTCCATCTATACATACATCCATCCTCGCAAACTTCCGCATTTATAATATTATAGTAGGATATTGAAGTACATTGCCTTACATCCACAATCAAAAACAATTTATCAATATATAACAATAATATGAATACTAAGACACAACTTTATATTATGATTCTATGTTAATAGTTCGTATGTAATGCGATGTAACCGTGCAGTCTCTAACAAGCTATCGGTTGGGACAGTCGTAGCCGTAGCCGCGTAGCCGCGTAGCACCGTAGTATCGTAGCGCTACGAACTTTGAAATGTTTATAAAAGCTTTTTGAACAGAATTGTTAAATGTTAACAGAATTAGTGAATTATTTTTGTGTGACTATTAAATAGTAGTGCAGTGTATTTTAATAGTTTATTTACATAAGTGCTTAAAATAATATGTAATAATAGAAGTTGATAGTATTAATAATCTTGTATTTTATAGTCAATGAAATTCAATATTAAAGTGCACAAAAATGAGTAATATAAATACTTTCACATTTAATATAGTTCGTTTGTCATAAAGTTATTGATAGTGACAAAGTTGATAAAATACGAGTATATTGTAATGCTCGCGTAAAGTACAAAGTGGATAGAGAGATAAGTTAAAAAATATAATATGCTGTATCTTTTTTGAACTTTTATTTTAATGATACTGAAAACGTTTACATTTGAGTACGGTTCAATGAAGCAAGCTTTGGGCAAGCAATTAATTTCTGTAAATATATCTTTTGTGAATAAATATTTTTGTAGTTCAATAAAAACTCGTTATTCGTAATTGCGTAGGTGTTAAGTGTTTACCGACGTAGCTATTAAACTATGTAAACGTAAAAGTGTTTAAACTTATATTAATATACAAAAATAACTACTTTATAAGTAAAATTACATTATAAAAGTTTACACAAACATAAGTGTAAATAGTCTTAAATCATACAACAAGATTAAAACGAAAAAAAAATAACATAACTTCATCCTACAAAAAATATATAAAAAATAAATAAAAAAAACCTGCAAAAAACAAAAGAAACAAAGATGGCGGAATTCCTCCGCGCCAACGAAACAATAACCCAATTCCACCAACGATGTATGAACCTCAGCTACTTCGACTGCTCCGAGGAAGAGATGCTATACCTCATGATGGGCCCGAAGAGACTTCCTCTAGAGAAGATAGTGCCCATCTCTGCGCTACTCCTGGTCATATTCCTGACTGGAGTCATCGGGAATGTGGCTGTGTGCGTGGTGATAATACGTCACCCCGCCATGCACACAGCTACGAACTATTATCTGTTCAGTTTGGCGTTGAGTGATCTCCTTCTGCTGTTATTCGGTGAGTATGTTATAGTTGTGTTTTGTTTATTTTTTATGCCTTTTCCAGCATGGTGATTATGCCTCATACTGATATCTTCAGTGAGATGAGAGGATTTGTCCAGCAGTGGGATATTATAGGCTCATACTTTACTTTACTTTACTTTTTAGGGTTCCGTAGCCAAATGGCAAAAACGGAACCCTTATAGATTCGTCATGTCTGTCTGTCTGTCTGTCTGTCTGTCCGTCTGTCCGTCTGTCCGTCTGTCTGTCCGTATGTCACAGCCTTTTTTCTCCGAAACTATAAGAGCTATGTTGTTGAAACTTAGTGTGTAGATGTATTCTGTGAACCGCATTAATATTTTCACACTAAAATAGAAAAAAAAAAAAATTTAGGGGGGTCTCCCATACCTAAGTATGGGAGACCCCCCTAAATTTTTTTCATTTCTAAAAATGAAAAAAATATTTTTTTTTTTCATCAAACCCATACGTGTGGGGTATCTATGGATAGGTCTTCAAAAATGGTATTGAGGTTTCTAATATCATTTTTTTCTAAACTGAATAGTTTGCGCGAGAGACTCTTCCAAAGTGGTAAAATGTGTGTCCCCCCCCCTGTAACTTCTAAAATAAGAGAATGATAAAACTAAAAAAAATATATGATGTACATAACAATGTAATCTAACACCGAAAATTGGTTTGAACGAGGTCTAGTTAGTAGTTTTTTTTTTACGACATAAATCGTAAACCGCAAAAAAATACTGATTATTCATTCAATAACTCAAATGTAAATAAAAAAACATTTATTTCAAGAACTTCTTTATTATGTTACTCGCTGCTACGGAACCCTTCATGGGCGAGTCCGACTCGCACTTGGCCGCTTTTATTTTAAAGTATTTTATCTTCTTAACTACATTAAAGTGTTTTGTTGAAGTCGGTTAAAAACAAAAGTGGTTCAATGTTGATAGTTAAATCAACACACTTAAATAACAGCCTCCGTGGTTTTGTGGTTTGAGCGCTCAGCTCATGATCCGGAGGTTCCGGGTTCAATACCCGGTGGGGACAATGTCTCACAAAAATCTCTTGTGAGACTGCCCTCAGTTTGGTGAGGGCAATGCAGGCTGAATCACCTGATTGCCCGAAAAGAAAGATGATTCCGAGCTTCGGAGGGCATGTTAAGCCGTCGGTCCCGATTACTTTGTACGGATAGTAGTCGTTACATGAGCCATGTCAGAGGCCTTTGGCGGCTCAATAGCTCTGGCACCAGGATTGGTCAGGGTGACCATCCACTCGATGAAAAAGACTTAAATAACTTACACTAAATTGGGTTGGTACAAGCTGTTGGTTTTCCCAACAAGTACTTTTTATAATTAAGTATCATAATTGTCTGAAGAAGTTCTTGGAAGGAACTGTACTAGTTGTGAATAAAGTTCTAATATTGAATACTAGGAAACTCGAACTTTAGACTCATAAATATTCATTTATAGCTTTGAATAACTTATAATTTAATCAAGTACATGTTCACCTTTAGTGATGGGCGAATATTAATGATTATTCGAATATGTATGAATTATTAGATTGCAGTAACGATTATACGAATTGATTGGAATGTATTTGGATAATTTGCATGAATTGGAATTAATGAAATAAAATGTTGTACCTATATTATATATTATTACGCCTCGGTGGTCTAATGGTATGTGCACTCGCCTGCCAAGACTGAGGTCCCGGGTTCAATTCCCAGGTCGAGCGAAAACATGTTTCCTACTTTTCAAGCATGGCTCGGGTTTGAGATCACCAACCCGCATTAGGCGAGCGTGGTGATTACGCCTGAAACCTCCTCACTGTACTGATATCTTCAGTGAGACGAGAGGCCTTTGCCCAACAAGTGGGACATTACAGGCTTATACTTTACTTTTTTTACTTTTTTACCTATATTATATTGTACTGATATATGTAGTGAGATAAGAGGCCTTTGCCCAGTAGGGGGTTTTTTATATATTACTAGTAAGTAAGTAAGTTCGTGTAGGTTAGGGGCCGACCCTGGTGTCGGAGGTTTTAGACCGCCTAAAGGCTTCCAACATGGTCTAACGATTAAAATAACCGAAAACGACAACTTACTCTCACAATTACAATGACAAGCCCGTTGGCACAGTGGCAGTGAGAGCGCTTACTGTGTCAGGGGTTGCGGGTTCGATTCCCGCCCGGAGTCAACAATATGTGAAGACATAGTTGTTGGCGACGACGTCTGGGTGTCAATTATATATTCTTATAAAGTATTTGTGTATATATATGTAGTACTATCAGTTAGTTAGATTCCATATTACAAGCTTAGAGCTTAGTTTGGGTCTAATTAACCGTGCGTAAATTTTTCTGGGTATATTTATTTATATTATTTATTACTTCTATGCCCATCACTACTTTAAATCAAACTTAGTTATAGTTACTTGCTAAGTTTAAGGTTCAAAGAGCATTGACAACAAGTTTAAATTTGAGACTTGTCAACTTTTATAATACATGTTTGAGACCAGGTTAACGTGTTTAACCTATTTCTTAAGCGTCGTCTTTGATCGAGCTTTTAGCTCCGAGCTGGTGAGTTCAATGATAAGCGAGCGACACACATTTCTTTCAAACCAAAATCAAACCACGAGGTAAATAAAAGTCAATTAATTGTAAGTTTAAAAAACTCGCTACGCAATAAAATAAATCAATTTCATAGCAAAAATGCCTTGGATTTTGGAAAAGAGTCGAACAACCAAACATAACCAAAAACCACATCCAACTTATATAAAAAACTGCATCTAAATTGGTCTATCAGTTTGAGAGCTACAATACCACATACAGACACACTCATATGATTTATACCACTTTCCTTTTTCATCGGGGTTAAAAATTGAACAAAAAAAACAATGCTTTACATACTTTATCCTGTAGCTTCTAAACACGCTATGTAAACGACGCATATTAGAAAGGAATATGAGATAATTTGCAGATATTAGGGTAAGGACACTGTGCTTAACTTGTCGCTTATTTCTCTGTTTATTGCGTTAAGCGAGCGCCTGCTGGCCCGAATGACTCCTTAAGGAAAGTGTCAGTAATTGAACGAATTTACTCTATTTGGTTAAACATTCCGTATTAAACAGAATACAATAATATTATGGTAACCAAACTTTTAGTTTGCGGTCTTTCAGAGTGTTTACTTTTCTGAAGTTGCAAGTTTGATTTCCGGTCAGAATCAATGGTTTTTGTTGGGTTGAATAGTCATATTATGTTCTTTTAATAACATGGAATTTGTTGGTAAGATTGAGTAGTTAGTAACGCTACCGTGCTTCGGAGGGCACGTTACATTGTCGGTCCCGGTTGTTTAAATCGTTAGACCATGTCGGAGGCATTTGGGCGGTCTAAAAACTACAATACAATGGTTGGCCACAAACCTACAATCATTTGACGTCTCTGAGCACGGGCGTAAATATTTATTATGAGTATCAATTTCTTTATTAAATTAGAAACATTAACAATAGTCATTACGAGTATAATAAAATCAAGATAAAAATTTGAAAACCTCATTTTCTGAGGAGTATAAATCGTCGGTAATTCCTTGGAGCCAACCTTTTTAATTCAAAGTCCTTATTAATATTATAAGAAAGTCTTCTGAGCTTAAAAGTAAATTATAAGAGACTAACGACTTACTTTGCGTCAGTAAAAGTAACTATTTTGCTTTGAAACTACGTTTAAGGATACACTTTGCTTTTATTTTACATTTTTATATGACGTTTCGGCTCCTAGACATATACGAGTAGTTACTTAACCATAAGTAACTATGGCAAAATCATATCTATCTGCTGGGTGCCTAGAATTACTTTTCCTGTAGGAATTTCGAGATAAAGTGAGTGTAAAAAGCAAGGTAAAGGGCGATTACAGTAAACCGTTCCTAAAAGAAAATATGGTGATCGCTATTGTGTAAGGACGCAATTGGACAAGGCCGTTAGCAACATGCCAAATTGTCGGTCCCCGTTCTTTCATCGATAGACCGTGTCGGAGGCCTTTAGGTGGTCTAAAAACTTCCACCCAGGTTGGCCACTAACCTACACGAACTTACTTACAATATGCTTTTAAAATAACAATACTTAAGCTTCTTTTATATATTCTTAGTACACTCGCAGTTCATTTAAAATACCAAGTAGCACTGGCTTATGAAAGCCAACAATGTAAAAATCTTATAATAAAAGAACTCCTACTGTATGAGCTTACAATCTGAGCAAAGGTCATAATTATACTGGTGCGTTAGTCTTTTCATAACAACCAGTGGTCGTAACTGATTGACACTTATACTCTATTGTAAAGAATGTGGCTTTATTACTACGATACTAGGAACGCTACTCGGTTTTATTCGCCTTTCCCGCGGGAATTAGGGATAAAAATTAAGTGCGGGTATTTGAAAAAAAATGTCTGTGTACGCAGTGAACATTCGCCTCTCCAACCAGTAATCCCGTGACCACCAGCGGTGTAATGCGCTCGAAACGTCGGGTATTTTAGTAAAATACGTTAAATTATCTAACGCGATACAGACCCGTTTCATTGAGTATAATGAGTGCAAATCGTGTGAGTTTAAAAAGTATGTAAACAAACTTACAAATATTACCTCTGTATAGTAAAGTAAGTATAGATCAAGATTCAATAAACGCAAAAGTATCTGCATAATTATATCATTTAAGTTACTACCTTTTATCTGTTATCTTTTATTAGTTTATCTGTTATCAAAACCTACTTTTACTATTACAATAAATTCGATTTTAGAATCCTTTCACCTATTTTTTTACGATAACGTATATACGAAACTAGCAGCGCCCCGCGGTTTTACGCGGTTCCCGTAGGAATTTGGGGATTTTTTTTTCATAAAAACCTTCCTCTTGAATCACTCTACCTATTACAAAAAACCGCATCAAAATCCGTTGCGTAATTTTAAAGATTTAAGCATACAGACAGACAAACAGAAGACAAACAGACGCGACTTTGTTTTATACTATGTAGTGACGATACGGACCTATAAATCTTATTATATTCCGCATAAAACGCCTTTATTTTTTTACTAATAATAAGATTAAGAAGATCATTTTTCCTTGCCGTTTCCTTTGTATTTCCAGCAAAAGTATTTGTAATGAAAGGCTTAGTAAAGGCTACGGTGAATTTATTGTAGGTTTACAAAGTTTATTTTTGAGGGATCTCTTAAAATGGTTGATGGCCATGACATAATAGGTATAATATAAAGCAACAATAGGTATAATATAGGTTGTAATATAAAGCTTTTGTTTCTTCCCATTATTAGGACAATTTAATTATTATACTTATCGGCTTTCGATACTTTTGGAAAAAAGAAAGAAGTCTTATAAAAATTCTTTTATAGTTTTGTTGGCTATGAGCGAGTTTACATGTCATTTGCGAGTCGGCCATTTTAAACACACAGTTTGAGACATAATTGTCGCACACACTTTTAAGGATCAACACTGCGTTAAGCGTGCGCCCGTCGGGTGCGCGCGCCGCAACGGGCGCACGCGGCGATTCTTTTTTGTATGACACCGCACGCGACGGTTCACTTTTGTATGGAACCGCGACGTGCGCACGCTTAACGCAGTGTCGGCTCTTATTGATTTTTAGTATAAACTTGTAAGCTACCAACATAAACCTTCATACATTATATATAAGATCTCTTGTAAGGTCAAACATGTCTAAATGAAGTGCTTCGGAAGACACGTCGAAATTGTCTGTCCCGGTTGTTTCAATCGTCAAACCATGACGGAGGCCTTAAGGCGGTCTAAAACTCCGATACCAGGGTTGGCCACTAAACTATTCGAACTTACTTTTTATCATTAAGTATTCGGACGTATCAGGACTCTCTCAAAGTATAATAAAACTAGCAGTGCCCCGCGGTTTTACCCGCGTTGTGCCCGTTCCCGTAGGAAATCCGGGATAAAATGTAGCCTTTAGCCTTCCTCGATAAATAGACTATCTAACAGTGAAAGAATTATTCAAATCGATTCAGTAGTTTCTGAGATTAGCGCGTTTAAACAAACAAACAAACAAAACAAACTCTTCAGCTTTATAATATTAGTATAGATATGCTTTGGGTTCAAACATTAAGCTCAAAGGAATATAAGGTCACGTCTTTAATAACGCATAACCAATTAAAATCGGCCTGACATTAATTATACCATCAACATCTTAATAAGAAAAGTTTAGTATACCGGTAATATTAGGCAATGTTATTCTACTAATATTATAAATGCGAATGTTTGTGAGGATGGATGTATGTATGGTTGTATGGATGTATGTATGTTTGTTACTCTTACACGCAAAAACTACTGAACGGATTTGGATGAAACTTTACAGTTATATCTATACTAATACGCGCACCCGTTCCTGTTAGAAAGACGGGATAAATAGTATCCTATATCCGTTTCCTGGTTCTAAGCTTACTCCCCACCAATTTTTAGCCAAATCAGTTCAGCCGTTCTCGAGTTATAAATAGTGTAACAAACACGACTTTCTTTTATATATATAGATTATAAAAAGGTAAAATTTGTAAGTTTGTTTGTTTGTATGTTCGAGCTAATCTCAGGAACTACAAATCCGATTTGAATAATCTTTTTGTAGTAGATAGCCATGTTTAAGGGGAAGTTTTTTTTTTTTTTAATCCCAAAATTCCCACGGGAATGGGCAGAACGCATGTAACACCGTGGAGCGCGGCTAGGCAGTTATATATCAGAATAACACATAGGATACATTTTATCCCAAAATTCCCGCACGATTGGGTACAACGCGTGTGAAACCGCGGGGCGGGGCTAGTAACCAATAATCCACACGCAGACACTATTCAATAGACACCACTTGAATACCTTAGTACCCTCAATCCAAACTTTATAAGAAAACACGACTTCTGACCTAAAAGGGGTCTTCGTTACATATGTTTGCGGTAAAATTATCGCCTATAGATACTACTTAGTATTCTGTGACGGGAGTGCTCGGTCACGTCTTGTCTTGTCATATAAGCTTTTGTCAGCAATAGAATTAGCTAGGGGCAGTAAATATTGGTACAAATCTGTACTGTTACTGTTGACTAGCAGTGGACTGCGATTTTACCTGCGTTGTGCCCATTTCCGTAGGAATTTTGAAGTGAATATCTATACTAATATTATAAAGCTGAAGAGTTTGTTTTGTTTGTTTGTTTGTTTGTTTGTTTAAACGCGCTAATCTTAGAAACTACTGAACCGATTTGAATAATTCTTTCACTGTTAGATAGTCTATTTATCGAGGAAGGCTATAGGCTACATTTTATCCCGAAATTCCCACGGGAACGGGCACAACGCGGGTAAAACCGCGGGGCGCTGCTAGTAACTTGATAAGCCCCTACTTGGATGGGTGGCGGATTGTAGCATTTATATTTGAGCGCTACCGTGCTTGAGAAGGCATGTTTAGCTGTCGGTCCCGGTTGTTTCAATCGTTAGACCATGTCGGATCCCTTTAGGCGGTCCAAAATCTCCGACACCAGGATTGCGGCTACTAACCTACTCGAATGAATGAATGAATGAGCTTTAAAAAGCTATAGAAACGCTTCGTTATGTATCGAAACACGGTAAAGTACATAGTAAAATGGCTTATGTGTAAACATGCTTAAGTGTATAGAAAATAAGGGTTTACAAAAGTTCTAGTCATGTTTAGTTACTTATTTGTTACACACCGTTACGGTTTCAGGTCACGTGTATTCGGGCTTTTATAACTGACAAGTGCTCTTATAGGGCAGGATACTGCCCGTCCGAGACTCTGAGAACGGTGCGGTCTGGTATTAGACAAGCGGCGGAAATACCGCATCTAAGTTTTATTGGCTTCGATAGGCTGTATTGGGAGCGTACCAGAGACGTGTATTAAATCTACAATTAACTAATTGTAGTAATTTTTTATTCATTAAAAGTATTTGTATTGTAATGTAGCACGGATGGGCAAAGACCTCTCATCTCACTGAAGATATCTGTACAGTGAGGAGGATAAGGCGTAATCAGCACGCTTGCCATATCCGGGTTGGTGATCTCAAATTCGAGCCATGTTTGAAAAGTAGGTAACATGTTTTCGCTTTATCCGGGAATTGAACCCTCAGTCTTGGCAGGCGAGTGCACATACCACTAGCTTCTTCTTCTTATCGAGTCAATATGGTTATTTTTTTATTTTTATTTATTTATATGTGTCCGGACCAGAATTTGGCCACCTCTATCGCACTGTTACTGGCTTTCCATAAATCCTCCATAGACTAGGTACTAGACTAGCTAGACCACCGAGATGTTAGGATAACAATATAGAATAATGAACACCATAATGGTACTAGAATAAACCGGACATTAATGTAAGTAGAGTCTTATATTCAAGTTTGAAATTTGTACTTTTGTATTTTGTTTACTTTTTGAATAATATAAAAGACATGATTTTTTTGTTGTATATCTTTTAAAGTAAAGTAAAAACATAGTGTATACTCGTAAATGTTGCTTTAATTCAAAACTTTCTCCTTTCAATTACAGGATCCCTGTTAAAAAATCTGTAAAGTACAAAAAATAATATCGAACAAATTCAGTTTAACAACTTATTTAGATACTTTTATTTAAAAACGGTGAGGTGAGGATTAAAAACTTTGATAACGAAAAAGTAAAAACGGTTATTCTTTGTAATGTATTCCGCCGCAGCCACACAAGAAGGCCGATAAATTAACATTAAGTAAACTGTTTTGAGCAGAAACTTTTGTTACAAAGGTCTTATAAATAAATAATGGAATCTGAACTACCTAAAGGTACGAGTATATATTGAGCACTTTGGAGACATCCATTAAGGACATTTGACCTATATAGGCTCTTTAGGGTAGGTTGCTTCAGCTTACGCTCACGTATCAGTTAACGTTAAAACAAATTGTCAGTCTTAACAGACGTAAATGAAAAATCGTGCGTGTTCTTTTTCGTGCTATATAAAATTACAAATTTGAACGAACAGCTTTTGTCTCTTAAAATCTAACTTTACTCAAGAATGCACTTTAAAAAGTATTAATATTTACGTAATAGCATTCTTATTAACAATAACCTTTTGAATTTATGTTCCTCAGTCGGTTTAGAGATAAAATTACAGTTTCAAGTCGTAGTGTTAATGTACATATTTAGGTACTAAATAGATTTAAGAGTACTTGTGGTAAATGTAGCTGTCACCGCATGTATACGGGATAAATTATACTATAATATAGACCCGCGATAAAGACCCGTTTCATTTTAGTATAACGAACTTGTGTCGTTTCAAACGTAGACTGAGTTAAAACTAATAATATTTAACTTGACCAAACCCCTCGACGGTTCTCGACATTTCAATAACCATTTGAGTGAAATTATTGGACCTCATACGGCGATAGTAATGTGACTGGTCGTTTATGGCTAGATAGTCATCAGTTTATAGGTTAACGTGTTATTGAGAATGTAGTTTAAAGAAGTAGGTCTTAAGAGTGTATTGAATATAGGACGCCTTTACTATACTTTTGTTTGATACATTTGAGGTTATGTTAGAGCGCATGCAGTGCCCTGTGAATTCACTAGCGTTGTGGCCGTTCCCGTGGGAATTTTAGGTTAAAAAATATCCCTTACTTTGTGGTTGAATATGGCTATTAATTACAAAAGGAATTATCAAAATCGGATTGGTAGTTTTTGAGATTTGAGCGTTCAAACAAAAGAACAAAAAACCTAATGGGGGGTGGAGATCTCAAACCCGAGCCATGTTTGAAAATTTACAAACATGTTTTCTCGAACCGGGAATTGAACCCGGGCTCCAGTCTTGGCAGGCGAATGTAGTCACCCTTGACCATCGGAGCGTCATTTGTCTTACCTTATATATTTATTATGACAGCAGTTGTTAGACTGCCAAAAACAGTTGTGTTCGCGTCAGAAAATATGTGTAGGGCGTTCCCATCGAAACGAAGCGGAGCTGTGCGAACTCGACTGACCAATCACAATGCGTTACGAAAAGATTTTGATAATGCGTTGTTTGACAATCCCTGACAAATGCGCTGTGATTGGTGAATCGGGCTCCGGTTGGTTTCAATGAAAACGCACCCTAAAAAAGTGTTGTGGCTAGTCGATACGAACGTTGAATTCCTTTGGGAACGGGTCAAATGTAATACGATACTTGTATAAAATATACGGTCTCGAAACTAAATAAATTTTATTTACGCGTTCAAAAAATACTCGTATTGAAGCAGATATGTAATGAATATTTTATATTCTCCCTGAAGCTCGCAAATAACTGGTAAGTTTTTGCTTTACATAGTTTCGTACAAAGAAACTCTTTCATATTTTTACACATAATTACGCTTTAAAAGAAATCTGATATAGAGGAAACATTGATTACACAAAGGGTGGAATGTTTTTAGCATGAAGGAAAAATGCGGAAACTATGTATACTAGCAGCGCCCCGCGGTTTTACTCGCGTTGTACCCGTTCCTGCGGGAATTTCGAGATAAAATTTATCCCATGTGTTATTCTGACGTATTCTTCCTTCAAATCCGTTCAATAGTTTTTGCGTGAAAGAGTAACAAACATACATACATACATCCTCACATACTTTCGTATTTATAATAATAGTAGGAAGGATTAGTATGACTAGCAGCGCTCCGCGGTTTTACCCACGTTGTGTCCGTTAAGTTAGATATAACGCAGAAAATTCTACAGGACGTAATCTAAATTACCGGAATTTAGGAAACTAAAGTGCTAATAAACATAAGTAATAGGCAAGCTTTGTTTGGCAAAATATGTCTCCTGGGTACACCTGTAGCGAGTTTTTAGATTACAGCTAAAGTTTAAAGTTAAATTATTTTTAGTTCGTATCTCGTCCGTAGCGCAGAATGTGGCACTAAAACTTTTCTATTAATATTTTATTAATGAGCAACTCCTGCCGTCAACGACACCTGTGTGGTTGGGCAAAAGAAGGCACAAGGTGGGTAAAACGCGGGCAAACACAATAAGGTGACCACTGCAGTCGTTACACTATTTAAACTATCACGATATGAACACATCGTAAACACTAACATAGACGGGACTTCATCGCGAATAAAAATTTCTATCTGCAGTCTGCATTTTAAACTGCAGTCGTGCTGCATTTTACATTGCCCAATGCAACGAACTTCGTTTTCGAACTTCGAAGTTCGTTGCATTGGGCGATTGTCTTTACACTTTTGCTCGTCACCCCATGATACATACCACAACGCCACAATAAGATTAGTACACATAATCTAATTGCGTCATAACTTACCTGTTTGTACACCATAATCATTATTAGCAGACTCCTACTCAGACCGTTTTATCATCGGAATATTGTCACCCCGGATGAGTGATCGCCCAATAAAATGTACCGGCGTAATACCGCAGATAAACGGTAACCACTAGCTAATGATGGGCAATAACTCAAGATATCTTATCTAGGTGAAGTCGGTAAATTCACAGTTATTGACTTTTAGCGTCGATTAGGAAGACATAGTGACGTAGCTTGGTTTCTAAATTCGAATATTTATGAATCGCATTAGAAATTGTCATTTTAACGACATAACTATTATCGCCTTTACTCAGAGACGACAAATGCTTCCTTAGTATAGATTTAATGAGTGATTTTGACATGTAATGTATGAAAAATGACGTCAAATAATTTTGTTTCAATTTTATGAACGTCTCTGAGTGTAGTAGTAAGCTATACATTTTAAAAACAATTTTATAAAATAAATGAAAATACTTAAATAAAAATTACTTTCCTCATTGCAGTAAATTAAATATCTTTATCTACAATATTTTAAGTGCTTTCGGTTTCTGTCGCATCGAACACCCGGTATATTATAACGTGCGTTCTACGAGTACGTTCATAAATAAATGGCTTTCTTTTCGATGCTCGATATTTTCTTTTGTCAACACGCAATGCGGAAATGGAGCAGAAAACAAAATAAACCAAAATAAATGTGTCTTCGAAACGATTGGAGAAGGAATGGAGATCCTTCCATCCTTGTATAAGGGCAGCCATACACTGGTACCATTTATAGTAACGCTTCGTGGCGTAGTTTGAGCGATGTTAGTTCATTGCGAATCTATACTAATATTATAAAGCTGAAGAGTTTGTTTTGTTTGTTTGTTTGTTTAAACGCGCTAATCTCAGAAACTACTGAACCGATTTGAATAATTCTTTTTGTAATAGATAGCCACATTCAACGGGAAGGTTATAGGCTATTTTTCATCCCGAAATTCCTACGGGAACGGGTACAACGCGGGTAAAACCGCGGGGCGCTGCTAGTTTAATTTATAAATTTAATATTATAACCCCAATCCAATAAAGTAATGAGTTTCTTATTACATTACTTTAATCGATTCGATAGTTGACAAGCTCGTTGGCCACCCGGCTCGACTCTTGGGCGTTGCGCCTTAAGCAGTCTCAGTGTATACCTGCCCTTATTGTGGCTGGAGTTTGTTATCACAAGAACCTATATTTATTGCAAGTGGCTCCGGAACCGCCAAACGACTATTTCATCTTGTTTTAGGAGTTTAATTTATTAAATCCTTTCTGCGATTCCGAAGTTATGAATTTGTTGTTTATTGTGTTCTAGCGTCGCGCCGTATCATCTGCATTGAGGCCGTTTCCGTGGGAATTTTGCGATGAAAAATAGCCTGTTTTATCTCCTTTCCGTAGAATTATTCAAATAGAATTATTAGTTTCTGAGATAAACGCGTCCAAACAAACAAATAAAGCTCTATTGTATAGATTTGTATTAGTATTGAGTATATATTGGTATAGAGTGCTCCGTGCTTCGGAGGGCACGTTAAGCCGTCGGTCCCGGTTACTTTCTACCGATAGTAGTCGTTACATGAGCCACGTCAGAGGCTTTGGCGGCTCAATAACTCTGACACCAGGATTGGTCAGGTTGACCATCCACTCGATGAAGAAGAAGAAGAAGAAGAAGAAAATATAGATGTCAGTTGCCCATGATAATGATAAACACACTTAGAACCCTATCATATTCAAACTTCTGTAATACCGACAAACATGTCCATAAGAATTTTCAAATTTGATAATGTAACAAGGTACAAATAGTTCTTAACATTTTCATTAAGTACAGAACGCAAAGTTCTTTCCGCAAGACTTTAATCGGCTCGATCAGGCTCGATCTAATCAATCAAATCATAAATGGTAGACCTTATAGAAATACTCGGATAAAGAATATCCAAAGACACTAAACTGTTCTATAGATAGATGATAAATGATGTCTACTTACTTTTATTTTATTTGGTTTCAAATGATACGTATGCTCGATGATAAGGCTCTTATTTTTATTGAGCTGCAGTTCAAGTACCATATGATCTAGCTAGAATCTAGATTGATTCAATAAAAACAAATGCTTAGACTGGACATCAAAAAGATAGTCCTATGCATTAGACATGGATAGAACGTAACATTAGAGACAGCTTTCTAAGGGTAAGGTATTATAAGAAGATAAATGTTTGATTACACTGGCTATAACTCTAATCCCTAAGCGTTTTCTTAAAATAATATAACACTAAGTACTGGTTTTGTCTGACTGTGTGTTTAATTACTTATTGTAATGGGCAATTAACTAATCGTGATCACAAGTCCCAACTATTAGTTCTGTTTCATAAGTAATATGAGGATAACGTGGTGGGTTACACTGTTATTAATTTGTAAATGATATAGTCTAAATGTATTCACACTGTGTAACTGTTTGTTATCCCGATGTATTCAAATAAAAAAAATAAAAATAAAAATTACGTACAAATTATGCAGTATGTACTTCGCTCTTCCGTCTTCTTTTTCTAAATCGAGTCAACCTGACCAATCCTGGTGTCAGAGTTATGGAGCCGCCAAAGGCCTCTGACAGGGCTCATGTAACATGTATCTTTGCTAACCTACTTCCGAATAAGTATTATTCATTTCTACCGCATTATCTTATAAGTACTTCTCAATAAAACGTGATTTATAGGAGTGAAGGTCTTCATAACGAACTTCTCGTTATCGAAATGGCCACTGATGCGAATTCGTTTTTACCCGACTATTGAGATGACAGTGACAAATATAAGAAGATAAATGTTTTCATATACCTAAACCTATACTAATACTATAAAAAGTTATCGGTAATATACTTATGCTGGGGAAAGGTCACTCATCTCACTGAAGATTACAGTGAGGTATAATTATTATGATGACGAAGATTTTTTGCGACTTGTACTTTTAACCTTTCATAGAATCCACTATACTTATTTTTAGCAAATAATGATCGTTATCTACTCGTATATAATTGTTCTGTTTTATAGTATACAAGCCGCCCCGCGTTGCTTTGCCATGTAAAAATTGAGGGGTGGACTACCCTTAAAATTTAGGGGGATGAAAAAAAGATGATGTCCGATTCTCAGACCTACCCGATATGCACACACCAAAATCCGCGGGGCGCTGCTAGTATTAGATAAATAGTCCCTTGTTTAAATGAATGAGTAGGTTACACACACACTACATTGAATGGCTTTCATAGAATATCTCATACAACCTAATTAAATTTCCTTCTTTTTTGATGTTAAGTAAAATACGCAAGCAACTTTTCAAACAGTTATATTACATGATTCTTGTCCTCATTCCTCATATTTGAATATTTTACCGCAAATTCTCAGAAATATGTTTCAAGTTGGAAACTCAATTTGCGTTCTATTTGATACTTTATGAATACTAGCAGAGCCCGTGGTTTTGCCCGTTGTGCCCGTTCCCATGGGAATTTCGGGATGAAAAATAACCTATAACCTTCCCGTTGAATGTGGCTATCTATTACAAAAAGGATTATTCAAATAATAAATTATCCCGGTTCCCTGGGAGTTAAGTAAATAAAAAATAATCCATGTGTTCTTCAAGACTCTATTTTATTCTTGTGCCAAATTTCATTTAAATCGGTTCAGTAGTTTTTGCGTGAAAGAGGAACATACACATCTATACATCCTTACAAACTTTCGCATCACTACTTAGTATAAAACAAAGTCGCTTTCCGCTGATTGTCTGTCTTTCCCTATGCTTAGATCTATAAAACTACTCAACGGATTTTGATGCAATTTTTTTTATAAATTGAGTGATTCAAGAGGATGGTTTATAAGTATAAAAATTCCCGAAATTCTCACGGAAACGGGCACAACGCGTGAAAAACCGCGGGGCGCTGCTAGTTTATAATATAAGTAGGAAACAAAGTTAATATTGAGGTCTATCTGGGTTCCGTATTTTATCTACGTATTGGTTTCTCATTGATGGTTCGCCGGTAATTCATGGAGAATGACATTTGGGAATGTCATAAATTAATGTAATTACATCGCGTTTATGTCGGAACATTCGGAATGTTATACCTGTTGGAATATTAATTTGAAATATTATTTTCTTTGTAATATATGTTTGGGGCTGGGTTGTTCAAACAGTTGGTTACCGTAACATACGCTCGTTAACAAGTTTACGATTTTACGCTGTTAAATACAACGCGTTATATCATAACTTGAATGACAGTTTTTTAAGTTTTTCGGGTTGCCAGTAAAAAGGCACGACTTTTCATTTTCTTTCGTCTGTTGAGACTATCATTTTGTGTTAACGTTAACTGGTGCGTCAGCGTTGGAATCATGCCAATCATACCAAAGACCGAAATCGTATTTACTGATTTACTAATGAGAAACTAGCAGCGCCCCATGGTTTTACACGCGTTTGTGCCTGTTTCCGTGGGAATTTCGGGATGAGAATAGCCTATAAGCTTCCCATTGAATATGACTATCTATTACAAAAAAAAATACTCAAATCGAATTGGTCGTTTCTGAGATTAGCGCGTTCAAACAAACAAAAGATCAAACTCTTTTATTAAAGCTTAGCACGAGTATACATAGATATTGGACTTAAATTAGATTTGCAAAATGTAAAGTTATAAAAGTGTAATTAACTTAGGTTGTCTAACGCAGACTAAATATCTCAAATCGCCTGTGGTTACAGTCTGCATTCAAAAACAGACTTTATTCAACTCGAACTGCTCAATCTAAACGAACACCTACTCAATAACCGCTGGATCAGTTTAGTTAATCTTAAAGTTTGTGAAAACTTTTTATGAAGAAGTAATCATGAAAAATCTCTATATTGACTCAGTAGCACATAGTGCAGGTGCGGATCGCGTGACGTTGTATTCCTTGTATTTGTAGGTGTCACACTGTCCACTGTCCGTAAACGCAGTATGTGTGTCTAAGGGCCGACACTGCGTTAAGCGTGCGCAGGCGCACGCCGCGGTGTCATACAAAAGTGAACCGTCGCGTGCGGTGTCATACAAAAGTGAACCGTCGCGTACGATGTCATACAAAAGTGAACCGCCGGCGCCGCGCGCACGCAACGGGCGCACGATTAACGCAGTGTTGACTCTTAAGCCCTTAAGCTTAATAAATGGTGATGAAGTCACACAGTACATTAGATTGAAATAGGCTTAACACTAAATATAGCTCAAGCCACATTAATCAACTGTCGAAACTTGAAATAGGCCTTGAAATTTTGATGTTATGGCTGTGGGCAATGCGTATAGTTTCATGATTGATGACTGCTTTTAAAACAAAGCAAAAAGGGAATTGTAATATAATCTAGCTTTATAACTATATATACTTAGTGGTCTAGTGTTGTAACATGTCTACTTTTCAAACATGGCTCCGGTTTGAGATCACCAACCCGCATTAGGCAAGCGTAGTGATTTTGCCTAATCTTCCTCACTGTACTGATATCATCAGAGAGATGAAAGGCCTTTACCAAGCAGTAGGACATTACAGGCTAATACTAATCCTACAATATACTTTAATATATCTATAACATGGTATTGTTCTGAAAGTAATAAAGGTGAAGATTTCGTTAGATTGAACGCGCTAATCCCCGTAAAGACTTGGGTTGTCCATTAACTTGAACTAACTTACTATAGAAATACGGAATGGTTTTAGCGTGGTTAGAACTGCTGAGCGCTACCTAGTACTGATATAAAGCTTAAGAAGTTTGTCTGTTTGAATCTGTTCCTGAAAACATTTATAAATAAATATACCCGGAAAAATTCACATACGGTTAATTAGACCCAAACTAAGCTCTAAGCTTGTAATATGGAATCTAAAAACTGATACTACTACATATTTTATAAGAATATATAATATATAATTGACACCCAGACGTCGTCGCCAACAACTATGTCTTCACATATTGTTGACTCCGTTGAATCGAACCCGCAACCCCCGACACAGTAAGCGCTCTCACTACCACTGTGCCAACGGGCTTGTCAAATTTGAATTGTTTTTTTGTAAATGACACAGACATTCAAGAGAAAGGTCACTTTTTACCCCATAAATCCCCGAGACGGGTAAAAAACGTGCAAAATCGCTTAGAAAGGCAAGTATTATTAATAATCTAGTACTGTCATGCTATCAAGACCTAGGGTGCCCTAGATATGAAGACATTAATCTATGACACCAGCTTTTTGGTATTTGGATCATTAACACTGTTTTTTATGTTAGGAACGTCTTCTGTCTGTCTGTCACAGAGCTGTGACGCTGTAGCGCTCGTCGTGTAGTTTGACTAAGCGATTTCAGTCTACTGCGATTGTTAATCAACGTGCAGCTCGTCCCCCCCTACTTGAAGGGGTGGCCGACAGTGGCATTTCTATCTGAGCGATACCGAGCTTCGAAGGGCACGTTAAGCAGTCGGTCCCGGTTGTTTCAATCGTTAGAAAATGTTTATTTATTTATTTATTAAGACATTCCAGCAATATCATCACAAATAATACTCGTAAAAATTTTCTTAAAACTAAATTCCCGTGAGAGACATTTTTAAAGGAACGTACAACATTCAAAGAAAAACAATAATAATAAAGACAAAATGTTGCCCTATGCAATCTTAATTATGGAAAGAAACATTAAAAAGAGATCAAGGAATAATATTATAATCTAAGTACGGAATAAAGATAAAGATATAAAACAAGTTATAAATCTTCAAATTACAATAACAAAAATAGAATGAAAATAGAGAAGTGAGTACAAATGTGTCGGAGGCCTTTAGACGGTCTAAGAGCTCCAACACCAGGGTTGGCCACGAACCTACTCGAAATGGATGAGGGCTGTACAGTTTGTTTGTATTGGTATAAAATCTTTAGCACATTGTATGAATCAAAGTTCTCCAATATCTGTTGTTACGTACCGAATTGACATACCTACTGTATTTTTTAAGTTTAAGCGAACACTACTCATTTTGAATTGAAGCTACGTTTCGGGATACACTTCGCTTTTATGTTACATTTTATTTGACGTTTCGGTCTTCTGTAATCACAGTTCTTGTAAAGGGGCTGAAACATCAGATGAAAATCTATACTAATATTATAAAGAGGTAAAATTTGTAAGTTTGTTTGTATGTTCGAGGTAATCTCAGGAATCATACGTCCGATTTGAATAATTCTTTTTGTAATAGATAGCCACATGCAACAGGAAAGTTATAGACTATTTTTCATCCCGAAATTCCCACGGGAACAGGTACAATACGGGTAAAACCGCGGGGCACTGCTAGTGTGAAATAAAAGCGAAGTGTATCCGTAAACGTAGTTTCAATTACATATTGCGGTTTTCATCAACAACAGTGTTTCTAGGGACAGTATTTTTCCTTTTTTATTTACGATTTTTTGCCAACGCTACCTCGATTGATTGAAACGAAACCAGGACACAAATAATAAAGAAAGAAGAATGGAAAAAAAACATTTTTTATAGTGAGTATTACAAAACTCGAACAAATAACTTATTACATCCGTTCTGAGCTATGCAACCTATATTTTCTCTTCAATTTTCCCACTTTCGGATCAGTAAAACCAAACTATGTTTATGTAATACCTAATATTGATACCTAGTTAGTCTATCGTTTGGAAGAAAAGAGGGTTGTAATGACCCTTTAGGGATTACTAACGAGCCCGTAACTGTTCGTTAACAACGGATAATAGAATTGGAATACATGATAAATTGGCCTAGGGAGGTGTTATGTAAGTATGTTCGTATAAGTTAGTGACCAACCTTGTGTCGGAATTTTTAGACCGCCTAAAGGCCTTCAACATTGTCTGGCGATTGAAGCTACCGGGAACGACTGCTTAACGTGCCCTCTGAAGCACGGTAGCGCTCAGATAGAAATACCACTATCGGCCACCCATCCCAGTAGGGGCGAGCTGTACGAAAGCAGTAATAGTACTTATTTTAACTGCCCTTTGATGACCTTTGATGAGAGTTAATAGTGTCGTTCGCCCCATTCATGCATCGATAGCTACAGTTTAAAAGATTTAAAGCCTTACTAAAAGTTTATCAAGCATGCGTGAATTATTGTTATCGCGTATATACATATCTTTACTTTTAGTTAGAACCTTACCGTATTCTATTTTTTAATACGTACCTTTAGGCAATGAGATTTTTTTTGCTGACAAAGTACTGAAGTTTTCCACATTTTTGTGGGATGGCTGTACATGAAATAATCACCATTTGAATATTCAATCTTAGCTAAATTAATTTTTTAAACAGTTTTTTAACTACATATTTGTCAAGACTTTCAACTTCATTAGCATTTGATTATCCCGACATCATTTTATTAGATGCTTGTACTTGTTTATTTCTCACACACGTGTGGGAATAGCTCGCCCATCCATACTTATTTTTCATTAGTATTTGCTCAAGCGCGTGCAATCGCGAGGGCGCTAGCTACAAGTAATCTTTTCGGATTGACAACATAATATTCGGAGAATATTGGAAAGTAATGGAACCGGACAGAACGAATTAATGTGATTTCGAATTAAATGTCATGTTTACTGCCGAGTTTGTTATTGAGAGGTATGGTAAAAAAGTTTTTTGTACGTATAAAGTAAAATCTACCTGAAGCGCATGAAACACATTATGCGGGGGGGACGATAAGGATACATCATTGTCTCGCGACCTACAACCGGCAAGCAACACTACTGGCCTTTATAAATCTGTTTGCGGTCGCGGCGTGCTGTCTGCGGTCGCGGCATGCTGTCTGCGGTCGCGGAGTGCTGTCGCAGCGTGATTAATAGAAACCAGTAGTGCTTTTGCGGTCGGCAGTTGCTGCCTGCAGCTGAAAACAAACGATAACGACACAAAACGTGACTACATAATTGAAGGAGAACCGAGCAGTACAATGCGCAGTATGTAGTGATACAACTTGTAACATCAATGTGTTTCTCTTGGAATTAAATGGTAAAATCTTGTTACATTACACGCAAATGCTTGACAGTCAGGGAGGTGGCAGGCGAATGCTCTCGCTGAGGAAGCAACTTAAAGTAAACATACGCTTTTTGTTCTTTTAATTAAAGATTAAAACATCGAAAAATGCGTCACATACTTCTAAAAGTATTTTTTGCCCTACGATTTATTAATCAAAATCCCTGAAGTATATCCAAATTCCTTTATGAATGGCGTCCCTTGACGTGACAAAGGTATTCGTGTCCCGTTTATTTTGAAACTCGGATATTGGGGAGTCGTTAGAGTATCGGGCTAGTTAGGACGCCCATTGGACTTGTAAAATGAAGATATGCAAACTAGTTTGAGATTGCAACCATCCATAGTTTTAGTACCTTAGTTTAACAGCTACATGTATCGAATAGGATTGCAAAATTCAAATCTCTGGATTCATGAAATTGTGTTTTTTATTCAGTTTGTCTTCTTTATTCAAATATTTATGGTTTTGCAAATGTTTACTGTTACAGGAAATATTTGCAAAACCATAAATATTCGATGTTCGTTGAAATTAGAAAAGCTGTGTTTTATAAATTTATCATTTCGAATAGGTTAGTGGCAAACACTGGTATCGGAGCTTTTAGACCGCTTAAAGACCTTCGACATGGTCTAAGTATTGAATCAATCGGGACGGACTGCTTAACGTGCCCTTCGAAGCACGACAACGCTAAAATCATTTGATAGCTAAATTGCTGTTAATAAGTGTCTACGAGTAAGACCGTTTATGTCTACACTGTCTGTAATTCTGTCTCAAAACGGTTGAATGAGGGATTCGTAGTTGAAGCAATAAAACGTTTTATTACCTGTATTCAGGTAAAGTGAGGAGAGAGCCTTAAAATAAGGGCTACTTATACATTCTAATCTTTTTAGCTTACCTAAGGCTATCTGTGCACTAAAACCTACAAAGCCCAACGGCACGGCTAGCGGCGTTATATAAAGAGGGTTGCGAAATTGTTTCAAAATAAAGCCTATAGGTTATTCAATCGAGTTGGGTCCTCGGACCGGAATTAGTGTGTACATAGCTTTATAAATGCAAAAGTTTGTTTTAGGATGTTTGGTCTGTTTTCCAGCGTAAAGTAATTTAGATAAGGCGGAGCTTAGTTTATAATCTGTACTAATACTAAAATTTACTTTTCAAACATGGCTCGGGTTTGAGATCACCAACCCGCATTAGGCAAGCGTGGTGATTACGCCTGAAACCTCCTCACTGTACTGATATCTTCAGTGAGACGAGAGGCCTTTGCCCAACAAGTGGGACATTACAGGCTAAAACTATACTATACTATACTAATACTAAAATTATAAAGAGGTATTTGTAATTTTGTTTGTATGTTCGGGCTTATCTCGGGAACTGTCTGTCCGTCCGTTTAGACCTAGCTAAATGCAAATCTGAGATGAAAAATGTCTATTATCTTCTTTATCTATTAGTCAATAGCTATTTTGAAGTTGGTCTTCGTGTAACAGTATTTTATTATTTACTAGCAGCGCCCCGCGGTTTTACCCGCGTTGGGCCCGTTCCCGTGGGAAATTCGGGATAAAAAATATATACAACCTATAACCTTTCCGTTGAATTTAGCTATCCATTACAAAATTAATTATTCAAATCGGACTGATAATTCCCGAGATTAGCTCAAACATACAAACAAACAAACAAACAAACAAAGTTACAAATTTTACCTCTTTATAATATGAGTATAGATTTGTACACCTTTTTGTGACACAGTGAATACTAGTATGGATGATGACTCAATAACTGGGCCAAATATATTATGTAATTTCATAAAATTGAAAGTCCTGACTAACTGACTGACTGACTGATAATCAACGCACAGCCTCAACCGTTGCCCCTAGAAACATGAAATTTGGTAGGAAGGTTCTTCAAGTGACTTAAGTGCACACTAAGAAAGGATTTTCGAATATTCCTACGGGAACAGGATCAACGCGGGCAAAGCCACGGGGCGCTGCTAGTATATTAATGTAACTTCATTAGATAATAAATAAATGTATAAACTACCCTCTTTCAGTCGGTTTGATGTGAAATTCGTAGGAAATCAGTCTCGCCTGGTATTCAACACTGTTTTATAGTTCCTAAGAGAAATAGCTGTTTTTGATTACTTTCTTAGATTGAGGTTCAAGGGATGTATTAGTCCTTGCCAGCTTCTGAATTCGTATACTTAGTTTCGGATCTTTACAGCTAGCAATTTGCTTCCCTAACATGGAATTAACATACATACATGTATTCTTTATTTCTGTTAGAATAACTTGAATTAATAATATGGTCTTTTTTACAATTTAATTAGTCAAATATTTCCTGTATTTTTGTGTTTTGTACTTAGGAAAGTTTATTGTAAGTCGAAAATAATTCCTTTATTGGATTTTTTCTTAAATAATCAGTGTTGTTTTTCAAACAAGTTTTCAAGATTAAGGACAGATTGCACGATAACTATTAAATATATTTGGTGCCTTAATATATTTAGAAAACAAATGACGATTGTTTTATAATGTTATCTATTAGCTGTAATACAAAATACAACTTTTTTACGAATTGCTTTTGTTTCTCATATCAATAGTGATTAAAATAACAAATGACGTTCCTTTTGAAATGGTGCACTATTTAGTGCAATATAAAATTATTTTTTTAACCAATAGTTTTTGTTTCTTGCAAGCCGCCCTAGACCTAGAATAACAACAAAAAATATACGAATATTATCATAAATTGAAATAAAATCATGGGCTGTTATTACATTCAAGCTTTAGGCTAAATATCCCAGGGCTCAAATTACAATCGCAATATGGATATGATTTTTAGTCCCTCCTAAATTGTCCCGCCCACATCTGTAACCCAATAAGGCTTTACTCTATCTGGGCTATAACGCGAGTCGTTATTACGTCGTAGATTCTCCACTACGCAATATTGGAAACGATTTTCCAACTACTTTGATAAGCTACTTATACTAATTATAGTTTACTACCAGCGTGTAGTAGTTTTAATCGCATTATAATGGCAATACCGTGATCATCCAGGAAAATTAAACCTCTTCGCAAAAACGGCTGGACCTATTTCATAGCTAAGAACCGCCGCAAGGAAACTGGCTTACCTACAAATGGAAAAAAAACCTCATCGGGCCATTTGTTTGAGAGCTGCGGTGCCAAAGACAGACATACACTCAAATACACAAAGATTAACGTGAAACTTATAACTTCCCTCTTTTATGTCGGGGGTAAAAACTATCCAACTTATTTTTCTCTTCTATTGTACTGTTCTTCAGTGAGCTGAGAGCCCATATCAGGCATATATTTCAGGTTAAACTACTTTTTATAAAGAATATGTTCTCTCACACAAGTGCTTTTTAATGCTTAGGCGTTGCTTAGGCTCTTAGGCGTTATTTTGTGCTCGTAAATATTCCTTATTATGCTTTATTCCCTGTGCCTAGCGTTCAAAATACAATGCCATACGTCAAAGACTCGTTAACAGTTTTAAAATCTGACGCGTGAACAAAGAATTCGTAATGCCTTTGTAAAATACACCCGGACAAATTCACTCACGGTTAATTAGACCCAAACTAAGCTCTAAGCTTGTATTATGGAATCTTACTCAATGATACTACTACATAATATGCATACACAAATACTCTTTATAAGCTGATTTCACACTTTGTTGACTCCGGGCGGGAATCGAATTCGCAACCCTCACAGTAAGCGCTCTCACTGCCACTGTGCCAATGGGCTTGTCAAAGTGCACCATAGTGCTGGTGAGGGCCATCATACAAATACAAGGAATAAAACGTCACGCGTCCCGCACCCGGCAGCCGCACCACATCGCACTATAACTCGCTTAAACGTTTAATTTTTAACGCACGTTAAAAAGCTCTCGAATCATTCCTAATTGCTTAACGAAACAGTCAAGAGGTACCTTAATTATTAACAAACAGGCTGTACAGAGACCAACAAATGCAATCTCCAGGAAATGTTATCTTTGTTCCACAGGAAAAACAAAAGAAAGGTTTCTACGTTTATTATTCACGTTTTCATATAAAATGAATCCAATTTACTTTGACTGCTGCTGTGAAATACTAATTCAAGCTCTTATCGCAGCTTCCATGGGTGTCATAAAATAATTTGAATGTGATAAGAATGAATTTTTTATATGAAATATGATTTCGGTTTATCGCTTTTATAGTGCCTATTTTTCAACATGAAGAGAAAGTACTTTAATCACTCAAAATTTACTTATTTGGAAGACATGTTAAATATGGCATTGTTTTTAAATTAAGGAGAATATCGTACTAATAATAATATTTTTTTTTATTCATTTAAACTTAGTTCTATTACATAATAACAGATCTTATATAAAGTTTTAGTTAGGAGTGAATATGAGCCTAAACTGATATCATCGGGGCTTCGGTGAGAGAGGCCTTTGCCTAGCTATGGGAAATTAGAGACTAGTAGTAGTAGTAGGAACAGTCTGTAATGTCCCACAGCTGGGCAAAGCCCTTATATTTCACTAAAGATATCAGTGCAGTAACTGATATCTTTAGTAAAATGTAAGGGCTTAACTAATTAGAGACTAATACTTTTGAACTTTTAAATTCAACAATACTACACGCCACCTAGTACTTGCCTATTCATAGACAAAGACAACAAAAACTTTCGAAACGTGCCAACGTCTATTTATCCTTCTATAGACTTTCAACGACACACGTCCGAGAAACATTATATCGTACTGTTCATTTGATCCCACACCGTGTCGCACACGTGCTGTTGGATCAACGAACGTGCTCTTTAGCGCTAAATCTGCTGCACAAACAAATGCAGATGTAGGTTTTTTTCGTATCTTTAATTGATTAGGTTCTTTTTATCTCTAAGGGCGCAATCGCTCCTTCAATATTGAATTAAAAATTTCTCCATGCTTCAGAGGGTACGTTTAATTGTCGGTCCCCGTTGTTTCAACCGATAGACTGCGTCGGAGGTCTTTAGGCGGTCTAAAAACTTCGACACTTTGTTGGCCACTAATCTACTTGAACTTATTTTACTTACTGCCACGTCATAGGATGGTGAGGTTAAATCATAAAATTAAGTATAAAGGTAAAGGTAATAACATTTTCTATGAAAAAATTTCACTTTTGTCTAAATCTTTATTACATTCAAAAGTATGAAACCAATTTTCCATAACTCCTCATACTAAACAATTTAGCGAATCGAGATTTTTCTACATATACTTGCACATTTTGTTAAATGTCTTTTTTGGTTGCACACAAGATAATTTATGAAAAACACATTTCAACTCTGACATGCGCGCGGAAGGTCCTAACACGAAGATTTTTGAAAAGGGTAGCATTTTTATCTCGACAAGACAATGTGCTATTTACGAAAGGCTCCCCAAAATGTTGTGAGATCATAAATCATGTGTTTTCAGTTGTGACATCTAATGACATATGTCATAACATATACCGTTGGGGACGATCTTTCCTTTAACCTTTGGAGGGTGCAAAGTAGCGCTGATGGGTTACTTTGAATAAGCAATGTTAACTCCGATGGTTAAGCAACGTGCAGCTCAGCCCCTAATTGGATGGGTGGCCGATAGTGGCAGTTCTATCTGAGCGCTACCGTGCTTCGGAGGGTACGTTAAATGTCGTTCCCGGTTGTTTCAATCGTCAGACCATATCAGGGGGCCTTTAGACGATCTAAAAGCTCCGACACCAGGTTTGGCTACTACCCTATCTGAACGTACTTACCCCCGTTATCCCGAAATCCCGCGGGAACGAACACAACGCGGGTAACACCGCGGGGTGCGGCCAGTAGTCTCCAAGGCGAAAAACGCTAACTTAATGGTTTATCCGCTGCAAGTAGATGAATTCACTGGAATTCACTGGAATCCACCCACGAATACCTTCGTTTAATATTTTATTAGCGAAAATTCGCCAACTCGTTCAATTTCAACGACATTTTAAACCTTAGAACTAGTAAAAGTTCTGTCTCGGTATGTCAAACGCAAAGTTTAATCGGAAATTACGTATCTTTGCTAACATTTCTCGAAGATATAAAATATTTTCACAATGATTTTCAATTCAATTTAATGCACGTGGTTGATAATTTATATTTAGTTCAATAACTTGTATTTTCAACAGGAAATTACTTATTTTGCTTTGAGTTTCTCTTGATAACTTTTCAAGGTTTTTCCGAAGAACAGCTCCTCCATAACTATAAACCCTTGGGATCCTTTTAGATTTTATGTAAGGGTGAGCTTTCAAAATGGTTCCGTTTCAAAGTTATTTCGAAAAAGGAGGTGAGTAGCTCGTTGTTTAGTATTTATTTAAGTTAAAATATGTTTTTGGGCAACTGGTAAAGGTTTTTAAACTGCTTCTATAATACTCAACTAAGACGGGTGCTAGTGGCGTTTCCATCTCAGCTCTACTGTTCTTCCTCACTGTACTGCTATCTTCAGTGAGATGAGTGGCCTGTGCCCAGCGGTGGGACAATACAGGCAAATTTTTTTTTTGTTAAAATTTTGATAAAGAATATGAGAGAAGCGTTAAATTTGATGATATGAGATATCCACTTTCCTTGTCTGTCTCTCTCTCTCTTCCTGGCTATGTGTCCCACATGGTGGTGAGGTTAGCCTTTCTTGTTCGTTTCCTCCTGTTCGCTCCATCGTCGACGTTTTGTTCAAAAATGTTGCATTCAACCATATCCTTGGACACAAATAAAAACGACTTTTCTAAGTTGGCAAAGAGAGCCAAGCTCCTTCGTCATTCCTGTTAGAGATCTACTTTTATAATGTATGATCTAAAACTCTGAAACTATGGTTGGACTATTGAGCATGCTAATCCATCATTTTAGACATGCCCTCACCAATTTTTAAGGGTCAATTACTGACACATTTGGGTCAACATTAGTTAGCCTAGTCGGGCATCAGACCCGAACCGAACAAGTGTAATAATTGCATCGGGCCCGCTCTGTCCTTCGGCAAATACTGCCCAACCGTCTGTGCCGTCCCGAACTAGTGTGTACCCTTAGAAACGAACGGAGGTTTTAGAGTTTAATATCCCGTAAACCCCAATCTTTTTCAGCATAATGAAGTAGTTTTTCAAAGTTCCACGAGTATATGCAAATACTTATTTATAAGTAAAGTAAAGTTATGAATATATTAGCCTATTATGTCTCGCTACTGCGCAACGACCTTTCCACTCAATGAAAATATCAGTAGGTACAGTGAGGAGGTTAGGCGTAATCACCACGCTTCGAGTAAGTTGGCCAGCCCTGTGTTGGGAGTTTTTAGACCGTCTCAAAGTCTCCGACATGGTCTAACGATTGTTTCAATCGGGACCAACAATTTAACGTGCCCTACGACGTCTACAGCGTTAGTGATCTCAAAGCAGAGTCATGTTTGAAAGTAAATACTTATCTATACCAAACAAAATAGATAGAATATAACAGTAACAATAACGGTACGTTTACACCAAATCTGTTCAACAACGATGATATTACGCGCAAAATTGTAGATCTTGAATGTCGACCGAATTTATTCGATCGCCGCGTGAGCTGTCGCATTGGTTTTATATTTCGATCATATCTGGGATTTGATACTCGGAAATATTTTATCGGAAACTGTGTTTCTTTGTTTTTGTTATGAAAAGAGTTGTTCGTTCGATTTTTAGGGGTTTGGGACCACTTAGATATTTAAGTGTTTGGTCACAGTTGTTTGTTTGTTTTCGGTACTGGATTTAGGTATTGGGAAATAATTTACGCAATTTGCAGTGGTACCATTTTATTTTATTATAGTTTTTGCTATGCCAAAGACAACAGTATACAAATAACGTATACTGTTTAATATATATTGCAAAATTAAAATTAAATTTTAATTGAAGAGTTTTTATTCATTCTTATAGGAAAAACCCCATATTGCTACAATACAAGTAAAAACCAACCACATAACATTGATGACACGGTGTTTCTATAACACTGATTTCATCATAGCCGAGTGGTTTTATTTGGATAACGGGAGGAATGTATGAGAATTTTCGTAACAGGATTAAAATACGGTGTTTGCTCAGCTGAGCGACAAAAAGGATTTCACTCATACTCGCGAGTGTTACTCGATGTAAAAGTGTTAGGCACGAGTTGCAACGTTCAGTCCCGTGAACTTAGTGCCTACGTTTTTAACGGGATTAGGTGAGCTTACATTACGTTGTAGAACTGGAAAAATCTCGGCACGTGTAGGATTTATCTTTAACATGCTATTTTTATTTTATTTATGTCGCAATGAGGGGTGTTACAAGTCGTTGTTTACGTCGATGTTTGAATGTGTATGTGTGTGTGTGTAGGGGGGGAGTGGGGGGGGGGTTGTGGCATCGTAGCTCGCAAACGGATAGACCGATTTCGATAAGAATAAAGCCTTGTTATTAATTGACTATGTGGTTTATTCGCAGAACGTAAATATTGTCAGTCTCCTTCATCGAGTGGATGGTCAACCTGACCAATCCTGGTGTCAGAGTTATTGAGCCGCCAAAGGCCAGTCAGTCATTTTCAGCAG
Source organism: Cyclophora punctaria (assembly GCA_951394245.1). Classification (NCBI taxonomy): domain Eukaryota; kingdom Metazoa; phylum Arthropoda; class Insecta; order Lepidoptera; family Geometridae; genus Cyclophora; species Cyclophora punctaria. Next base: position 8,145,973 of record OX596186.1, read on the forward strand.
AAATTTCAAGTGTCCTTTGATTACATATTTTTTCTTTGTTCGTTTAGACTGTGGTTTAGATGTTACACACGATGTCACAAACTTATTATTAGTTTGTTTGTTATGTGTTTTTTGTAATAATCAACTAAAATAATGTTGACAAGCCAGTTGGCACAGTGGCAGTGAGAACGCTTACTGTGTCGGGGGTTTCTGGTTCGATTCCCGCCAGAAGTCAACAATACGTAAAGACGTAGTTATTGGCGACGACACCTGGGTCTCAATTATACATTCTTATCAAGTACAGTCGACTCTCGTTAATTCCAACCTGCGATAATTAGAACCTCTTTATAATTCAAAGTTATCACGAGTTCCCTAAAAAATCATTGCTATATAATAAAACGACACGTTAATTCGAACTCATCGGCGTCCAACACTCGACAATTCAAAGTTGCAGAGAGAAAGAGCGACAAGTTCAAACTTGTTACAACAAGTTCAAACTTGTATATAATAAAACGACGCGTTAATTCGAACTCATCGGCGTCCAACACTCGACAATTCAAAGTTGCAGAGACAATCAACATACATGAACCATTTGATATTTCAAACATTCGATAATTCGTATTTTTTTAAGAGTCCCTCAAGTTTCGAATTAACGAGAGTCAACTGTATTTGTGTATGTAGTAGTATCAGTGAGTTAGATTCCATAATACAAGCTAAGAGCTTACTTTGGGTCTAATTACCCTTATGTGAATTTGTCCGGGTGTATTATTGTATATTAAAGAATGTTCTCATTGTTCCAGGCGTACCAAACGATCTGACGGTGTCGTGGCATCAGTACCCCTACAGCCTCGGCATCATATTCTGCAAGTTGAGAGCTCTCATATCGGAAGCGTGAGTATATCTTCACTATTCCTTATTTACGTCGTGTTGATGGAAAAGTCGTGTTTGTTAAGGTTTCAGGGCAGGCAAAATGGATCGATTTTGATTCATTTGGGCTTTGGGATTTAAAGCATTAATGTTTAAAAAACCAAAAATAACTAGAGTATTTAACATAAGGTTTCAAGGTACACCACACATTTTGAATTGAAACTAAGTTTTATTTACTAATGCACTTCGCTTTTAATTTACATTTTTATTTTATTTGACGTTTCGGCATCTTTTCAAGAACTTAAGATGAACTGAAATTCGAAGATAACAGAATGAACAACTCAAGTACCTACCTACTTTAAAAAAACTTAAACAACCTCTTGGACAAAATAAAAAATCATTCGTGCTTGTCAATCCTAATCCTAATTCCTAATATTCCTAATTCCTAATTTCCTAATATTATTATTATATTATATATTATTAATTATTATTAATTATTATTAATATTATAAATGCGAAAGTAACTCTGTCTGTCTGTCTGTCTGTTACGCTTTCACGCTAAAACTACTGAACCGATTTGAATGAAATTTGGTACGCAGTTAGTCCAGAGCCTGAGAAAGGACATAGGCTACTTTTTATCGCGAAATTCCTGCGGGAACGGGTACAACGCGGGTGAAACCGCGGGGCACTGCTAGTCGTATTATATGTTCCAAATTTTACATGTAATTTGGTGTAACACGAGTGGTGTAAAACAGCGGAAAGAATACAAAATATTTCTTTAGGACTACGTGCTTCCTTTTGAGCCCTAACTGATAAGATACGAAAAATAATTCCTACCTTAACGACGCGATGCGAGCCAAATTACCACGTCGTAAAAATATGTATAACAAAACTCCAGCTCAAAATAACTTGTCTTATTCCAAGAGGACATTTTTGGGTAAAAATATCTTTAATAATGTCATCGCCTTAAGTGTTAATAGTAATTTATTTATGTAAGGTAAATAATTTCATACGCCTACTGAAAAAATCGCCTTGAATTCTAAACCAATGGGTGGGTGTTAAGCAAAGTTTTATTACCAAAATATTATTTTAATTTACTTTGAAATTTGCGTTGTGTTCTAAGTAATTTTAGGACAAAAATTCAAAATACTTATGTTAGCAGCGCCTGGGTTTCACCATTCCCATGGGAATTCCGGGAAAAGTTGACCATGAATGTTATTCCAGGCTTCAATCTATCTCTATGCCAATTTTCATTGAAATCTGCTTAGTAATTTTTGCGTGAAATAGGAACATCCAAATGTATCATCGCTGTTGAGTAAAATTAATAAATTATTGGCTTAGTTCACATGGCGTAATGCGAGACGTAATTTGTAACATGAGTATTAGACACAGCGGTAATTTAATGTGACGTCACTGACGTGGAATGGCGTGGTATGTGTTAATTAATTAGTCTAAGTTCATGATCGAATTATATCATTACATAGTATAAAACAAAGTCGCGTCTGTTTGTCGTTTGTCTGTTTGTCTGTATGCTTAAATCTTTAAAATTACTCAACGGGTTTTGATGCGGTTTTTTGTAATAGGTAGAGTGATTCAAGAGGAAGGTTTTTATGTAAAAAAAATCCCGAAATTCCCACGGGAACGGGCACAACGCGGGTAAAACCGCGGGGCGCTGCTAGTAGATTATATAGAACAATAGGATAGATTATGCTTATTTCGAGTAGGTTAGTGACCAACCCTGGTGCAGGAGTTTTTAGACCGCCTAAAGGCCTCCGACATGGTCTGGCGATTGAAATGTTAAGGTACTAAATACATGTAAGTTTTTGTGCAAACCTAAATGTCTAAAAATACTCATTAACCTTTCCTAAAGAATCGTTCGACGTCTCTGAGTACGAAGGTTACTCAATAAAGTTTATCTATACTAATATTATAAAGCTGAAGAGTTTGTTTTGTTTGTTTGTTTGTTTGTTTGTTTAAACGCGCTAATCTCAGAAACTACTGAACCGATTTGAATAATTCTTTCACTGTTAGATAGTCTATTTATCGAGGAAGGCTATAGGCTACATTTTATCCCGAAATTCCCACGGGAACGGGAACAACGCGGGTAATACCGCGGGGCGCTGCTAGTAATCAATAAACATTGACGAAGCAAAGTAACAAATACACCAAAACCGTTTTATAATAAACTAGCTGTGCCCCGCGGTTTCACGCGCAGCGCTCCCGTTCCCGTGGAAATTTTGAGATTTTTATTCCTTATTTTTCTTATATAAAAACACAATAAGGAACACATTAAAAAAGAATCATCCAATTTGGTGCAGTCGTTCTGAAGTTATGCGCTTACCAACACATTTTGCGATTCATTTTTATATATAGACTAGCAGCGCCCCGCGGTTTTACCCGCGTTGTGCCCGTTCCCGTGGGAATATCGGGAATTTTTATACATAAAAACCTTCCTCTTGAATCACTCTACCTATTACAAAAAACTCATCAAAATCCGTTGCGTAATTTTAAAGATTTAAGCATACAGACAAACAGACAAACAAACAGACAAAAATAGCGACTTTGTTTTATACTATGTAGTGATTATTATTTAAAATCACTTTAATATAATCGGAGATTTCGCGCTAATCCGTCGGGTAATCGTTATAACCGACTCGATCAAATTGTAATGCAAATGAGTCGATCGAATCCCGACCCTGATAATTGGTTTCAGTCTCGGTCTACGGAAAGGATTTTTATTTCAGTAACGTTTTGGTAGTAACATGAATTCCAACTAAAAACTGGCTTTCTGATTATGTTTAATTTCGCCCCGCGGTTTTATCCGCGTTGTGCCCGTTCCTGTGGAAACTTTGGGATGAAAAATAGCTTTTAACCTGCCCGGTGAATGTGGCTATCCATTACAAAAAGAATTATTCAAATCGGATGGGTAGTTTCTGAGTAACTTGTAAACAAACCAAGATAAATACTTTACCTCTTTATAATATTAGTATAATTCTAATGTAATTGAAATGTTATGTGTATTCAAATTTTGGTTCAATCGGTTAAGAGATTAAAAATTGGTCTATTACAATTTTCCCTGAGAAACTCCTTAAAATCCAATCCCAAATTCTCCCCTGAAGTCAATCTTGACTGAATATATGTATGAATCGAATAATACAGAAATTTCAAAAGAGGGAAGATTATGTTTCATATGATCTCACGCAGAAAGAATGAGCTTATTAGATTACTGACTGACAAGCAACTTAATTATAATATCGACAGCTATGTAACCTAAATATTCGCCCTGTGCAAAATACTTCTGCCCAAATTAAATTTTTACAATCGACTAGATTAACACCGTTAGCGGTACAGCGCTTGAAGCAATGTATTAAAGCGACATTCAAATCGGTATAGAATGAATTTAAGCATTCGTAATATTTTTACGTGTACAATATATTTCGAACATTTACGCTAGCAATAAAAAATAATTTCAATTACAGAGACAATGAACACGTTTTAAAAATGTACCGAAATGTAATTTATCCTAACAACGGAATTGTTTAATTTTACGAGATGTTAAGTAAAACATAAAAATAAAAGTGAGATGTTCTAATTATAAGGGTCAGAGCGACTAATTGGATACGTAATTACAACTGTAAAAGTGAAATTATGTCCGTATTCGGAGGCTTCGGAGCTTTGTCAAAGATGTCAATAGCCGCGTACCCACCTAGCGCACAGGCTCGCGAGGCAGCCTCGGTGTCCGGCTCGCGAGCCAGCCTCAGTAGTTTTGTTCAATTTACACGAGGCCGCCTCGCGAGGTAGGCTGAGCCATCATAAGCCCGCATCATAAGCTGCAGCTATTTTCCTAGCTACGCGCGCGAGCCAAAACATTATCGTCCCCACCAAACACACAGCGCTCGCCGAGGCACCTTTGAGCGCGTTTACCGACAACAGATGGCTCGGGGCCGAGCCGTGCTCAGCCGAGCAAACGCGCGCCCGAGGCAGCCCGAGGCACGTCCACACCAGCCGAGCATTTGGCTCGCGAGCCACGGCTCGCGAGCCTGTGCGCTAGGTGGGTACGGGGCTGATGTATGGTTATTTGCTATAACAGCTTAAGAACACTATACTAGAACCTGAGGTCAAGACCAATTGAAATGTCAATATGTATGAAAGTTTACAATAGACAAAACATTTAACAGACTATGTTGTCTGTAAGTAGAGCGAAGTTGTGTGGAACTCAACTGACCATCACAATTCATTACGAAACGACGTTGAATGTCACCCTTACATAGATTCAATCGAATGGTACCATTATAGTATAATCTATTTCTTTTGGATTGTCACAAAATGTGGTTAAATGTCGTCAATTTTCCAGCCGAAGACGATTGCTTCTGAAGAGGAAAAAGGTTTAGAGATAGGGTAATAATTAAATAAAATTATTTATTTATTTTATTGAAAATTCAGGAGCAATCGTCTTCGGCTGGAAAATTGACGACATTGGTCCACATTTTGTGCCAATCCAAAAGAAATAGAGTATACATCATAGTTGTTATAAAATAAACAGTTTATCAGTATTAAATATTATTTTATATACGTAAATCTAGACCATAAACTAAATGACATATTCAAATACGTTCGTTTTTTGCGTGAACAATTTTTATCTTTTCATATCCATCTTTTTTTAACTGATGAGTATAAAATGTTTTTTATTTTTATTCTATGTAAATGATCATATAATGTCATTCGATAAAAATGAAAATATATTTTTCAATTTCAAAACGCTGTCTTCTCTTTGTAGAGTCACGTTTTAAGCTGCAAGTGATTTCAACGTGTACTTATCTTCAGAAACGGTTACACATACTTAAGTATCGAAGCAAAGGTCGACGTGCGGAGACAAGGTTCTTAGTATTTAGATAGGTCGACTTACTGAGAACCTTGTCATATTCAAACTTCTACTATAACAAGAATTAGTTACATGTCAATGAGTATTTTCAGAATATACCAAAATTAATGATGGTGTAGTGGTATGTGCACTAGCCTGCCAAGACTGACGTTCTTGGTTTCAAATCTGGGTTCGGGTGAAACTTTTTCTTTTCTATTCAAACAAGAATCGGGTTTGAGATCACCGTTCCGTATTAGTAAGAGTGGTGATTGCGCCTCAACCTCCTCACTGTAATTATACGAGTATCTTCGGTGCGGTGAGATGAGAGGCCTTTGCCCAACAGTGTGACATTACAGGCTAATACTATATCTGTAAAGGATAACGTTAGTAAGTTTTAGTAGGTTAGTGGCCACTGGTGTCGGGGTTTTTAGACCGCCTAAAGGCCTCCGACATAGTGACTACGGTACGGGGCTGCATTCGGCGAACGACTGCAGCTGTCAAACATTTCGGTGTTGGCGCTATCGCCAAGTAAACGTCCACAGCCAACTTCGTCGATTCTACAACGCAAATACAAATTAAATTAGTACCCTGAAACGTTTGACGTTCGTAAAATATCTGTTGAATGAAAATTCTTGAAATTATTTCATAGACGTCTTTATTACTTTACTGGAATTATAGTGCCAGGTATTTCATGAAGATAACATGGTAAATCAAAAGTCTTCTTATCGAGTGGATGGTCAACCTGACCAATCCTGGTGTCAGAGTTATTGAGGCGCCAAAGGCCTCTGACATGGCTCGTGTAACGACTACTATCCGTAGAAAGTAACCGGGACCGACGGCTTAACGTGCCCTCCGAAGCACGGAATCATCTTACTTTTCGGGCAATCAGGTGATTCAGCCTGCAATGCCCTAACCAAACTGAGGACAGTCTCACAAAGAGATTTTTGTGAGATATCCCCACCGGGAATCGAACCCGGAACCTCCGGATCGTGAGCCGAGTGCTCAAACCACTAGACCACGGAGGCTGTTAAAGTCAAAAGTAGGTAAGTAAGTTCGAGCAGGTTAGTGGCCAACCAACCCTGGTGTTTTTAGACCGCCTAAAGGCGTCCGACATGGTCTGACGATTGAAACAACCGGGACCGACAATTTAACGTGACCTCCGGAGCATTGTGGTAATTCGATGGTGGTAATATTGTATTAATATTGTACAGATTTCCTTAAAAGTTGTAGCCATTTATTTACTTGCTTAGGTGAATGTAAGTGACGAGGAATATATAAAAATATATGTAAATACTTATACTAAATAACATTAAATACACGATTGTTCTATTTGTGGTCACAAACCCGAAGAAAGCATTATTTAAAAATTGACTCTCAAAAATATTTAAAGTATTTTTCAAAGAACTTGACTACTTTAAGTTAATTTGAAAATATCGAAACACTTACATACATAACACGCAAATTGAAGAAAACTTTAAAATTGATTTATAGTTAACCAGTGTTAACCAGTTGTTTCTAGTTTTAACTCGTTTACACGTAGTTTTGTAGTGTTAGTACATGGAGTGTGTTAGGCTAAGCGCACACAAGACACTATTAGAAACGCCGTCGCTCTGCAGAACTACTCTTTAGAGTTAAGACTTAAGTATAAAGTTTGTCTCCAAAGTTTAGAGTGACCAAGACAATGGGAGTGAGACAATGAGCAAAAAGCGAGTCGGTGAATTGTAATGAAAAAGTTTTATTTAAAGACAGAAAGCAAATGACATAAATACATTTGCTTTCTGATAAAATTGTCATGATGTCGTGATGATTATCTATAAACTGTGCAATAGTTGAATAAAAACAATTAAATACTCCCTGCGCAAAAACGCCTGTATTGGTTACATTACATATACCACCGCAAGGAAAATAGCTTTTAAATTAAAAAAAACCCGATAGTATCAGTCCTTTGGTTTGAGGGTTATTGTCACAACACACACAAATAGAGACATAAACGCCAAAGATATATACGTGAAACGTATAACACCCCTTTTACGTCGGGGGTAAAAAATCTATATGAGTACCGGTAACTCTCATATCGCCTAACCACGAAATAAAGAATTTCGTACTAAGGACTTCGCTTTTCCGTGTCTACAAATAGTCAGGATAATTTCTTCAGCCATCGTGGCGTTTTGTATCCATCGCATATCGCTTGTCTGCACAGAGCTTTACACATTAAAACAGGTTAGTTTTAGATTAGAATGAACTACTAACTTGGTCCAGGTTACCCGGCCCAATTAACTGAGTTAGGATTGTTATGATAACATATTATTCTATGTTATAAACATACATAATACCATAGACAAGTTTAGACACGAGGGTAATTGGATTCATAATATGTGGATGTACATATAATATTAGTGTCTTGTTGGACAGATCGACAGATTTTGAAAGTTTTGGTACACAAATACTTTATATATATAATTGACACCCAGACGTCGTCACCAACAACTATGTCTTTATATCGGGTCGGGCGGCAATCTATAACTATATGTATATAACTTTAATAGACGTATGCACACATACATACGCGCTACACGAGTTTCGAAAGATGTCAAACTAATGTTCGTAGAGATTTGCTACGAAAGATGTAGAAGCAAACGTATATGTGTGTGTGTGTCTCTAGGTAGCACAGCATCGTTGGCCTTCTGGGTGCATTTATTTTGTGCCGCTATACTACCACAAAACGGTGTTCTATATTTTGTGATACGAGCGCCTCGGTGGTCGAGTGTTATGTGCACTCACCTCTACGACTGAGGACCCGGGTTTAATTTCCGGGCCGAGCGAAAACATGTTTCCTACTTTTCAAACATGGCTCGAGTGATCACCGACCCGCATTTGGTAAGCGTGGTGATTATGCCTAATCCTCCTCACTGTACTGATATATTCAGTGAAATGAGTTGCCTTTGCCCAGCTGTGGGACATTAGAGGCTAATACTTTTTAGGCGTAGGGACCCAAAGGCAAAGATGGTACTAGTTAATAATAATACCTGCTTTTCGCACTGAAAACTCGAACATGACTACTTATTTTGAGTGGGCACTTCGTGTCTCCATTGTAAAACTGAGCTTTGACACCGAGCGACTTACAATTTTGTATGAACATCTGTAGATATTGCTATGTTTTAATTAAATGGTGATGAAGTATTAATATAGCGAGAGCGGGACTCGTAATAATTGGATTTATAAGTAATTGCTCGTTGAAAATGCGACTCGTTTTGAGCACCTGACGGAAAAATAAGGCTGTGTTTTACACTGTAAACCTGGGATATGTATTATATTGACGTTGAAAGATCTTTTTCTTCATCAAGTGGATGGTCAACCTGACCAATCCTGGTGTCAGAGTTATTGAGCCGCCAAAGGCCTCTGACATGGCTAATGTAACGACTACTATCCGTAGAAAGTAACCGGAACCGACGGCTTAACGTGCCCTCACTGCTAGGCAAATGCCTCCCATCTCACTGAAGATTATACAGTGAGGAGAAACAGGATTAAGTAAACATATATTTTTTGTGAGGATGTATCTATGTTTGTTGCTCTTTCATGCAAAAAATACGAAACGGATTTTCACGAAACTATACAGTAATACAGGTTATACATTAGAATAAGACATGCAATACATTTTATCCCGAAATTCCCGAGGGAACGAATACAACAGTTAAGACAGCGAGGTGCTACTAGGTTTTTATATACATACATACACTGTCATTGTTGCATACAAACTTTTCGATACAATCCATTCTTTACCTTGGAATGGAAATGTAACACTAGTACGAGTACAATAGCAACAAAAACCGTTATGCAAAGTTTTCACTCGCGACCTGTCGATTTTGCATTCGATGTTTCGACGTGGTAACTAGCTTTTAGTGTTGGGGTGCAAAGGGACTTACTTTTGATAAAATGAGTTTTGTGCGCGATTGTCACATGAAATACGCATTCGAATTCAAAATATACAAGATTTTTTGTGTAAGTAAGTACGTATTAGCCTGTAATCTCACTGGGACTCTTGTTTCCGAAGATAGTAGTAGAACAGTGAGGGCCAACACTGCGTTAAGCGTGCGCACGCGGCGGTTCAATTTTGTATGAAGCCACACGCGGCGGGCCCACGCGGCTTGCGCACGCTGCGGGTGCCCGCAACGGTTCACTATTGTATGAAACCACGGCGTGTGCAGTGTCGGCCCTGAGGAGGATTAGGCGTAATCACCACGCTTACCGAATACATGTTCTGTATATGTGAAGATATTAGTACAGTGAGGAGGAATATACATAATCACTACACTTCTTCCTGTTGGTGCTTGGAAAAAATTCAAATGCTTTTGATTTGGAAATTGAAACCTATAAACAAATGAGGCACGCACATCAAAGAATATAAATAAAGCAACAAAATCCATTAGTAATTATTCCATTATTGACGATAATGGCGGCGTAACATTTACGATGTAGGGCAATTGTCGCCCAAGGTGAAGAACGTTAATTTTCTCAGAATATTGACTTTTATATATCACTAGCAGCATCCCGTGGTTTCACCTGTATTGTGCCGGTTCCCGTGGGAATTTCGGGAATTTTTATACATATAAACCTTCCTCTTGAATCACTCTATCTATTAAAAAAACCGCGTCAAAATCCGTGAAGTACAATCGGAGTTTATCGCGAACAGACAGACAGACAAACGCGGCTGGGGACTTTGTTTTATAATAATTGTTGGTTTAAATTAACATTGTTAAATAATGAGTGCAAATCGTGTAAGTTTTAAAGTATGTTACTAAGTCACACGTCAGTATTGATGACGTCATCCAAATTTGCACATCACAGCAATCGATCTTAGGGATAATGGTTCGGAAACAAATATTTGTAGTTGGGTGTTACGTTTCCCGAATATATTCATATCGTGATAGATGGCACATACGAGTGTGTCTGAGTGCTTTGGTGACGAGGTATCTAGGTCGATGGCGTTTGATTTGGGAGCATTCATCTGAACGTGACTTTTGTGGCTAAGTTTTTGGGATTTTGACGGACTTGTTCTTATAGATTTAGGTTAGAATGGGTATAGTATGTATTGATCGGTTTGTGTTTGTATAACATCAGAAATGTTATGAAATAAGAATCTCTTCCTTTTTCGGAGCTGGTTAAAAGTAACGTTGTTCCTAAATTCTAAGGAATCGTAATTAGACGTAATATGTGACAATTACGTTCTATAGAAGTCACCGAGGTAACAGCGTGCGATCTAACGAAACGAACGGTATAACAGATTTGAATCTATTAACTTATTTTGAGACTAGCAGCGCCCGCGGGTTTACTCGCGTAGTGCCCGTTCCCATCGAAATTTTAAGGATAAAAAATAACCTTCCCGTTGAATGTGCCTATCTATAACAAAATAATTATTCAAATCGGCCTGATAATTCCTGATAAAACGAACATACAAACCAACTTAAAAATTTGACATCTTTATAATAGTATTTAAGGCCCAATTTTAATTGCAAATTATGTCGGTACCTTTATCAAAATACTAATTCACCTTGGCTGAAAATAACTGACTATATACCCAACTAGCAGCGCCCCGCGGTTTTACCCGCGTTGTGTCCATTCCTGTGAGAATTTCAGGATGAAAAATAGCCTATGTTACTCGTGGATAATGTAGCTTTCGAATGGTGAAAGAATTTTTAAAAACGGTCCAGTAGTTTTTGAGCCTATTCATTACAACCAAAGTTTTAATCTTCATAATATTAGTCTAGATTATAATGAAACCGTTTTTTCAGTGCATCATACGTATCGGTGCTGACAATCGTCGCGTTCTCCCTGGAGCGGTACCTGGCGATCTGCCATCCCCTGCACCTGTACGCGATGGCTGGCCTCCGAAGGGCGCTGAAGATAGTAGCTGCCCTGTGGCTTCTCTCGCTTGTAGCGGCTGCACCATTTGCGATGTACACCACAGTGAGCTACCATGATTATCCGCCAGGTATGAATGAACCATATTTCAATCTACTTCTAAAAACCGACCCAGTGCGAGTCGGACTCGCAGACAAAGGGTTCCGTACCATTATCTGTTCAAAAATATTAGTATCGAGCAAGAAACGATAAAAAATCACGTTTGTTGTCTAGGAGCCCCCCTTGAATATTTGTTTTATTTTTAGTATTTGCTGTTATAGCGGCAATAGAAATACATCATCTGTGAAAATGTCTAGCTGTCACCGTTCTTGAGATACAGCCTGGACAGACAGACGGACGGACGGACGGACAGTGAAGTCTTAGTAATAGGATCCCGTTTTTACCCTTAGGGTACGGAACCCTAAAAATCAGGTTCTAAATTCGTCGGGTCCTTTTTTTAAAAAGTAACTTTGAGTAGGTTAGTGGCCAACAATGGTCTCACAACAACAAGTTTTAGACCTCCTAAAGGCCTAAGGTCTAATAATTAACACAATTGGGACCGACGATTTGACGTGCCCTCCGAAGAACGGTAGAGAAAGAAATGTTATTTAAAATTCTTCTAGTTTAATATTATATTCCCACTGGAACGGCGCGGGCGGGTTAAACCGCGGGCATAGCTAGTAATAGGGGAGCCCACACTGCTAAATGGGGATTTACTCGAGCGTCATAGAGACCTATTAGGTTGCATATTAGAAGTTTTTTTTATATATATATATACCTTTTCATCGGTGGGGTAAGCGGCTATAGATTTTTAAATATGTAAAAAATACTGTTGCATGGACATACTCGAGCGCGTCAGATATTGATAGCATCAATGTCCTACGTATTTTTAATAATGTACGTATGTTAATCTGATCATTTGTATGATGCGGGTAGTTGTACGTAAGGGTTAAAAATGAAAAAAAAAAATAGAGCGCGTCAGGTTTTCTAAGGGGGTGTAATTTTTTGTAGAGAGCGGATACGTCGATTTATCGGCGTAAATCCAGAGTGGGGACGGAGTGAGAGAGTAATAGATAGAGAAAAAGTGAGAGAGAAGTAGAAACGCGGAGAGGGAAATATAGGCATCACCCAGCTGCACGCATTAAACTTTATCGACGATTTTTTATTATTTCGGCTTGCGGAAATCGTCAGATTATATATTTTTCGTTATCCTTGAATTATTTCCTTTAAAATAAAAATAATTTTGGCTACGCTTGAAAAAGTCGAGATGACGTTTTTTTTACATCTTTGCTGCCCTCCCCTTTCTTTACGTCACTCTCAAAGTCAGATTAGTGGAATATACACTTTTTGTAATTAACTCACCCCTACCTTAATCTGACGCGCTCGAGAATTTCTGATGATCAATTTTTTTTACTAATCTGATCCTTTATCCTTCACGGGCAGCCTTATATATGGGGCTCATATTTGGTGGAGGTACTTAACCGGGTACAAGGTATCCCCTTGTAAATTAATCTGCCGCGCTTTAGTAAATCCCGAAATCCCCGCTTGGGCTCCCCTACTATAGTCAAAAATATAAATCGTGTATACAAACGGATTGAATCCAAATCCGTGGTTGGCTTCAGGATATGTTTGTTGATGAATGTAGCAACATTTGTTTTAAGCAGATGTTGGAGATTACTCAGTCGTAGAGTGGGATCCGAGTTGAGATGTACCGTGCTTCCACAAATTGTAGTCGTTCATAACATATTGTGGCAGGTTAGGTTGGGTTTCCACTGGGAGATGGCGATGGGAAGTTATTTGGGGTAGGTGTCCGTAGTATAATTTCGTAATTTTTTATAATTTGATTGGATTGGTATAACGTTGTATACCAATAATGTTGTCGCTTACTGTGTCGGGGGTGGCTGGTTCGATGCCCACCCGGAGTCAACAATATGTGCAGACATAGTTGTTGGCGACGACGTCGCCAGTAGTAGCGTCGTATATGTAGTAGTATCAGTGAGTTAGATTCCATAATACAAGCTCAGAGCCTACTTTGGGTCTAATTAACCGTGTGTGAATTTGTTCCGGTATATAATATTGAGAATAGCTTTACCGAGTAATGGTCGGTTGTCTTAAAAAAGTATCTAGTCATAGTCATGTTACTGAAGGCAGTAAAACTCAGACACCACAAACCTATGCGAATTTACTTGATAAAGTTTGTTATCAGTTCGACGATATACCTATTCCTTTTTCCCATAATATATTTCGCTCGCTTCGCTGACAGTGGTAACGCAACCTAACTCTCAGATACGTTCAAACGGCTTTTCTACACACGTGCAGGTGCTTTTGGAAACTTTCTCAAAATACTTACAATTTGTAAAACGAGTACGCTTACAAGAATTATTTTGAGTTTCTCAAACACACGATGAGTAGTCTAGTAAAATGTAATAAGTAAAGACGGCAGAATATATAAACATATACGTGAAATTGTCGGTCCCGGTTGTTACGATCTTTAGACCTTGTCGGAGGCAGGGAATCTAGCTAGTAATTTTGAAAATATGTTTATACTAGCAGCGCCCCGCGATTTCACCCGCGTTGTACCCGTTCCCGCAGGAATTTCGCGATAAAAAGTAGCCTGTGTCCTTTCTCAGGCTCTGGACTAACTGTGTACCAAGTTTCATTCAAATCGGTTCAATCGTTTTGGCATGAAAGCGTAACAGACAGACAGACAGAGTTACTTTCGCATTTATAATATTAGTTAGGATTATTTTTTCTTATCATACCTATGTAAAATGACAAAAAAGGGAAACAGATAACAAGGTACCTAAAATAAAATCCGATGTCTTTTTAAGAGCCTTCGCATAGTATGTTTCCAATTAACTACTCTCCCTGTTCTTCTATTATTTTAATTAAAGAACAAGATGGAACAAATTGAATTAAAACGTTTTTGATTAATGTTTCGTTCCAAGAACTGTATGAAGCAAAACGTTTATTTCATGATGTTTCGAAGTGTCACACGTAGTAGTAAAGTTGAGTAGAAAAGTAGTTTAAACTCGAAAGGAAATAAGTTTTGTAAAAAGTGTAGATTAAACTTTTAAATACAAACATACTGTGAATACATGTAAGCACTCGTGGCAAGCACATGTGAAATATTGTCTCCACCGGGAATCGAACCCGGAACCTCCGGATCTTGAGCAGGGCGTTCAAACCACAAGACCACGGAGGCTGTTAGTTAATTGTAATTGATAAGAAACGTGTAGCTCGGCCCCTATTTGGATGGGTAGCCGATACTGGCATTTCTATTTGAGCTACCTTGCTGCGAAGGGCACGTTAAGCAGTCGGTCTTGGTTATATAAATCTTTATACCATGGTAAATGGTCTAAAAACTCCAATATCACGGTTTGCCACTAACCTATTCGATTTTTTCAAATGAGTTATGTCTTTAA
The DNA here is from genome assembly GCA_951394245.1 of Cyclophora punctaria. Classification (NCBI taxonomy): domain Eukaryota; kingdom Metazoa; phylum Arthropoda; class Insecta; order Lepidoptera; family Geometridae; genus Cyclophora; species Cyclophora punctaria. The sequence goes on from OX596186.1 coordinate 8,161,003, forward strand.
CTGTACTCAGAGACGCCAAACGAATCCTTAAGGCAGTTTAAGGGACGCGAAGTTTTTAAATGGATTTTGATACGCAATATATGAAAAATAATAAATTACGTTGATAGAATCGATGTCTTTGAGTACTACATAATACTTATTTGACTCTTTTCCCAGGGTCCGGCAACGCATCTTTGGAGTCAGCATTTTGCGCAATGCTGGACCTGCCGTCCTGGTACCTGTGCGAGCTGAGCAGCCTCCTTTTCTTCATCCTGCCAGGGTTCCTCATCTTGGGGCTGTACGCCCGGATGGGGCTCCGAATTAGATACGTGCTGGGGTAAGTACAGTTGTTTATGATATATCCATGTTTCCTACTTTTCAAACATGGCTCCGGTTTGAGATCACCAACCCGCATCAGGCATTATGCCTAATCCTCCTCACCGTACTGATATCTTCAGTGAGAGGCCTTTGCCCATCAGTTGGACATTACAGGTTATTACTTACTTACTAACTTATTGTTGTTTAAAATGTACTGATATCTTCTGTGAGAAGCTTTTTTTAGTCTTGTCTAGTAGGACATTACAGGCTATTGCGTTCTTTTACTTGTGTTGTTAAAGTATGTTCTCTTTATTCATGAAATGGAGAAAGTAGTAAGTATAAAGGTCTTCTCTGTCTTTTACATTCTCTCCCATTTGATGTTTGAGCACAGCTTGAGCAGATTAAATATGTCCTCTTGAGTGCAGTGAGATTGCTAAGCAGTGGACATGGTAGAATCCACAAAGAATTGCATAAAATCTCCGCTTCTGTGATGCAATTTTATTGGTCTTTTTTTAACAACCACTTTTTTAATTCCGTAAAAAAGGGACGTGCTATACCAGACGTTTAATTTATCAAATGAACGTCAAAGAAATCAGTTCGTAAATAACTGCGATATAAAATAGCAAACATGAAGAAAACAAAATATAATATGAGTACATACTTCCTTCTGGGCTTCGAATCCGGTTAAAAATGACCGAACTTTCTTACTTTCAGTCGTTCACGAACACTCCACCCGTAGACAAACAACAAACACAATTTAATAACTTTGATGGCTTTTGAAATGACATAACAAAAGAGAAAATTAAATAACAAGCGAACAACAACACATCTGACACAATGCAAACAAAATGTTTGATTTACCAACTACGAAACGAAAACCTTTGAAACTTTTAACCGTGGGCTTAGCAGAAACCAGAAGTAAACGAATTCGCGAGGGTTCACCTGAGTGCTTTATCTAATCTAATTTTAACTTTCACCGGTAGTTATATTTGGTTCCGGGTTTTGTAGACCTGAGACCAATCACTGTAATCAGTGACGTCAAAATTTAATTATTAATAAGGAAAGATTAACGAGTGATCATTGAAATGTAATGTAATGAAAATTCGTTAATTAGTTAATGTTAACTTGTAACATGTTTTGACAGCTGTCAGAACATGTTGCCAGTGGCGAATAAGAGTGGGTACACACGTACGTACATGCGCGACGAGCATGTTTCATCCGAGCATGACTATCTACAAACATGCTCGATCCTGCGTCTACACGTAAAAGCTTGCTCGAAGAACATGTTTAATGTGCGTTGAAACTCTCGTTTCAATCTTGTTCGAATCGAACATTTTGGTTGGCTTCGAGCATTTGTCTTGAGACTTGCATGGTACACACGTTCGTACTTGCTCGAGATCGAGCAAGTTTATCGAGCAAGTACGTACGTGTGTACCCACTATTACTGTAGGTAATCGTTCTTTATAGGTACTTTAGAACTCTACTTATACGAGTATGTCAATATTATTTTTTTAAGCTACTTCTAAAAAGTAGGAGGTTTCTCAACTCGATCGTAAATATGCTTTTTCAAAATTCGTTTGTTGCCATTCCAATGCATCCCATACCAAAGGTTCTATTACGTACGTACAAAATTTTACCGCGCGGAAATATTCAATCTCTCGTCTGAGCAAACTTTTAAAAGCGAAAACATTTTAAATATATATTGACTGAACTTGAGCGTTAACCGGGCTAATAATTACTATATTAATTGATACGTAGGCGTATCATATAAATAATTATTTCAAGAGGAATTACAGAGTTTTTAGAAGCGTGGGATGAGAGGGCGTGGAGTCAACAAAATATGCGAACATAGTTTTGTTTGAGTGGTTTGATTATGAAATAACTTTAATATATTCATGTGAACCCTTGTTTGTGTAATAATATGTAGTAGTAAACACTTCACCGTAAATATTTGTTTTAAACACTATTGCAGCAAAACGTTTAAGAGTTGCTGTAAAGGCTTGTTTACATGCAACTTGCACATGCAAATATGCAAGAAACATTCCTTGTACGATTACTCATAATGTAAGCGAAATAATCAAGATCTAGATTCTATAGTGTAAAGTCTAGTACTTTGAGTAACAAAGTGAACTGAGCTTGATTACCCTATTCATTGTAATGGAGTTACACTACAAACGGAAGGACATCAATTCAAAATGGAGTATACTCAATTACAGTTTTATGTCACATTCAACAATAGATACGATCCAATTGATACGTCTGTAATTTGACATTCGAAACGGAATGTTTTCTTTTATTTTTTTTGAACCAAAGAGAATTCATTTTATTCTATTTGTGATTCGAATTTCAAATAGCTTTGTAATTCTTTTCTTTAAATATTATCCCCTCATTTTTATCAACTATGATCAAAACTATTCAAAACTTTCTTCCGGTTCCTGAATTTAGGTATTCTGCTGAATAATTATGTTATTTGACATCTCCGTAATCACCAAAGTTAATGAATGACCGGTTTCAAGAAGCTCATAATACCCATAGATAGATAGATACATACAGATTGATGTAAGGGCAACTTCAGACAGGGCCAATTATAGTAGTTGACAGTTATTTGACTAACAAAGGAGCCAGACCCTTTATAATCTGAACTGAACTCTGCGGGTCTCAAATTGCCCTTAATTTGGGATCGATTAATATTCTCATTGACAGCCGGGCCCGGAAACCGATGATTAAATTGATTAAAGTTCCATTTTATATCTTGGAACTTTGTCTATTTGTGCTAGGTATGGTTAGGTATGGCTTGGTACATTGACACCTAGTAATAACTCTGGTTCTTTGAAATAGAATATAGATATTATGTTATTAAGCCCCTAAATATGTTTGAAAACAATGACGTTCGTGTTAAATTTTGTTGTATTTGGTACAATATAACGTAAAATATTGAATGAACAGCTTTTGTTTCTTAAACATATTTAGGCACTTAATACATCTAGGAGTTCTTGAGCAATCCGATCTTAATCTTGCTTTAAAACTATTTTTGCTTACTACGTTTTGCAAGCAAAGTCCTCTCCTTTAGGTACACATTCCTATAGCACTAATTTATGAACAGAAAACCTGAACAACCTACAATTTCTTTTCAATTCATAATTTACTTACATCATTCGAAATAGCATTGAGGAATTCACATTATGTAGAATTCGCCCATGCGTAGAATACCGCAAAGAAACATGGATTCTAAAAGCATTCATATTTTGCACTGTGTAAACTTTTAATGTTTGAAGAAGGTGTAGAAGGAATATTTCAGTAGGCGGTTTGTAATAGAAAACATACTCTAGTTTCCTAGTTAAAGCGAATACTACTAATTTTGAATAGAAACTACGATTATGGATCACTTCGCTTTTATTTTAAACTAGCAGCGCCCCGCGGTTTTACCCGCGTTGTGCCCGTTCCCGTGGGAATTTCGGGAATTTTTTTACATAAAATCCTTCCTCTTGAATCACTCTACCTATTACAAAAAACCGCATCAAAATCCGTTGCGTAATTTTAAAGATTTAAGCATACAGACAAAAATAGCGACTTTGTTTTATACTATGTATGTAGTGACTAGGTCTTACGTTCAGCCTAAAAAGCAAAGAAAGCTATTGATCGTACTACTAAGCCAGTGCAACCAATTAGTAGTTAAAACCCGAGGGCCTTAAAACGCTTATTTTAGCTATCAAATGGTTTGTCCCTTTCCGACATACGCTGTTTTCCCAAGAGCAAAAGAGACAAAAAAATTATTGCAGTGTTTTAGTTAAAGAACGTTTGTGAATAAGGCGGCCAATCTTTAGTATCCTAGGTCTAGTTTGAATATTTGGTGTTATTAGGTACTAGCAGCGCCCCGCGGTTTTACCCGCGTTGTGCCCGTTCCCGTGGGAATTTAGGGATGAAAAGTAGCCTATAACCTTCCCGTTGAATATGGTTGTCTATTACAAAAAGAATTATTGGAATCGGATTGGTAGTTCCTGAGATTAGCGCGTTTAAACAAACAAACAAACAAACAAACAAACAAAACAAACTCTTCAGCTTTATAATATTAGTATAGATTTTGTAGTAACAATGTTACACACTAAGAAAATTCACATTCCCGCGAGTTAACAATATGGAAGTCTAACCATAGTTCTTGAAGTTTATAACTTTATATATAAAGGAGATATTTGGTGCAGAGATATCAAGGTGTAAACGAGTTAAATAACAATTTGAAACAAAAGTTTTGACGTAGTTTTAGATAATACGATGGGTAAACCTTGGACTGTTGTAAATGAATTGCTGTTCGTTAGTCTGCTTTAAACTCGAGAACGGCTGAACCGATTTAGCTAATTTTGGTTTTAAAATATTCATGAAAGTCCAGGGAAGGTTTAAACGGTAAGCATTGACTGAATAAATGCGGGTAAAACCGCAGGGCACAGCTAGTATTTAATAAAGTCGCTTACATTTTGATCAGTTTCGCTGGCAATTTTTGACTCTAAATCGAAAGTGTGGCCTTTGCGTTATATGCGTATTTCGAAATTCCCGCGGCAACGGGTACAACGCGGCTGAAACCGCGGGGCGCGGCTAGTATGTATATTATAATTATTAGATTAGCGCGTTCAAACAAACAAACTCTTCAGCTTTATTATTTAAGTATATTTTATTAAACGTTGTATCGAAACTTTGTTGTATCGAATATGGGAACTAATATATATAGGATCTTCTTATTCATCGAGGGATGACCAACCTGACCAATCCTGGTGACAGAGTTATTGAGTCACCAAAGGCCTCTGACATGGCTCATGTAACGACTACTATCCGTAGCAAGTAACCGGGACCGACGGCTTAACGTACCCTCCGAAGCACGAAATCATCTTACTTTTCGAGCAATCAGGCGATTCAGCCTGCAATGCCCTAACCAAACTGAGGAAAGTCTCACATAGAGATTTTTGTGAGATATCCCCACCGGGAATCGAACTCAGAACCTCCGGGTCGTGAGCCGGGCGCTCAAAGGGAGGCTGTTTTATATAGGATTCTTCGCGGTGACACTTGATATTGGCAATAATGTACCGACAAGTGAAACTGATGCTTATTTCGTCTCATCTGAAGTCGATATACTCGTACTTTACACGGATTTTTCCTGTTATTTAGAATGTTTGTATGCGTGTGTGGGCGTGGGTACACACACACTCACGTGTGTGCGTGTGCCTATTCTGAAAATAATTAGGGACGGGCTATTAATCAAGAACTGTTAATGAAATCGAAAAAAAAGGTGATGTAGGGTTCCATTGTGTAGGAGAGCAGCGTAGGAAAATTATTTTAAAAAAGAGTTTATCAGGACTTTTTGTATGTTTTCTCCCTAAGCACACTGAATACGTTTCTCAAGAAATCGCTTAGGTCTCACGCACTCTATACCTAATTACTTTATTGATTGGACTAATATTATTGGATTAATATTTGCTAGTAAAATATTTAGGAATTCGAATATTGTGTAGAAGATTTTATATTACGTTCTTTTTACAAAACTTGCTACTTGCCGAGATTTGTTGCAATATCCCTTGCTATGTTAATAAAGCCATAACATGGTTAGATACATTAAAGTCATCGCTCGATAAAATTTTCTATCGTCAGTATTCAGACCATTTACTCCTAATATTGCTAAGTACATTGTTCCATTTCTCACTTACCATCTCACTACTTCTTTATCAGGACATGGTCCTCCTGTTGTCCTGAGCCCTACCACCTGCACCAAGAAAGACCTATTGAAAGTCTCAGATGCTGCCCTTCTTTCAGCTAAATACTGGACAGGAAAGTTTAAAGGCCATTGACACGATAAGAAGAAGAAGATCTCTTTCAAAAGTTCTATGTGTCTTCAAAAGTTAATAACTCTACTACAGTCGGCTGTTGTCCTCAGATCCACCCACACCAACAAGCCCGGTCACCCTGGAACACTGAACGGAGTCAACGGAAGTGTCCACGGAGAGGCGAGGCAGGCGCAGTCCAAGAAGAATATCATCAGGATGCTAGGTTAGTATTCATATTTATTTTATTTAGTATTTTTTTTCTTATTCATATTCATTTGTTTTATTTAGTATTTTATATATTATTCATTTTCATTTATTTTATTTAGTATTTTATATATTATTCACATTAATTTATTTTATTTAGTTACTAGTACTGTTATCGTTAGCCCGTATTGTCCCACTGTTGGGCATAGGCCTCCTCCCATTCCCGCCACTCTTCTCAATTTTGGGCCACCAATTGCCAGTCCCTCTTGTAGGCGTCCAGTTCGTGTCGCCTCCACTTTATTTAGTAGTAAATTAATACACGCTATCACATGATGGAATTGTAAGTGTCAACGCGGATTCTTAACTTCTCAGATCACACTAATCTTATGGATAGCCTCATTCAATAGAAAGGTTACAGGTTATTTTTCATCCCAAAATTCCCAAGGAAATGGGTACAATACGCGTAAAACCGCGGCGCGATGCTAGTTTAAACAAAAACATACGATTCTGTTTAAAAATTCGTCACTGAATGCAGTGGGTAACCAATGTAATAAAAAGCCATAAAACTTCAGTTATCAATAAACTGGTCATAATATCTATCAGAAACTTTTCCATGTGACCTCGTCACGTCCTCAAACCTGTATCAAAACAGTTAATCTACTGGTCTTTGAAAGATAAGGCATCTCGCCCACTATAGCACGATAAAGGTACTTTTCCACGCCATTTGCAGCTAAGTGCTAATGCAGATAAGATATTATGTAAGCGATGTTTACTTGAACAGGAATATTCCAACTTTGTGCTACGGAAGTGGTTCTCACTTGAAAGTGGTGTAAGTAATCTAATTAGCTGATTGTACGCTTACATTTACGTTGGAGAACATTAGTTGTGGCATTAATGTGTACTGTAGGCGAGATTCAATGTTTCTGAGAGCTTGGCTGGGTAACCGATAGTGGCATTTCTGAGTGCTGCATCGGAAGGCACCCTAAAATGGAGGACCCAGTTTTTTATTTAAATCGGGTGGTAGTTTATGAGATTAGCGCGTTCAAACAAACAAACTCTTCGGCTTTATTATATTAAGTATCGACACATAGATTTATTCAACAGAAAAATAGTTAGCACTTAGACCTTCCATATAAAAGCCCCTCTTTTCTCACCTCACAGCAGCTGTAGTAGTCGCGTTCTTCGTGTGCTGGGCTCCGTTCCACTTCCAGCGCCTGTTCTTCATCTACGGCGCGGCGTCATCTCACTACCACACCATCAACGAGTACCTGTTCTATGTGGCTGGTGCCTTCTACTACGTGAGCGCGACAGTCAACCCGATCCTGTACAATGTTATGAGTCACAGGTGAGACTGGATTTAGTGTTCTTTAGAAGAAATATGGTGGATGAAGTTCTACAGAACTATGCGGTGTGTCAACGATACACTCATAGGAAGGACTAGCAGCGCCCCGCGGTTTTACCCGCGTTGTGCCCGTTCCCGTGGGAATTACGGGATTTTTTTAACACATAAACCTTCCTCTATCTATTTAAGAAAACTGCGTGAAAATCCATGCAGTAGTATTTGAGTTTATCGCGAACAGACAGACAGACGCAGCCGAGGACTTTTATTTATATTTATATTTTATTTATAACTAGCTGTGCCCCGCAGACTCATCCGCAGCGCCCCCGTTCCCGTGGGAATTTTGAGATTTTTATTCCCTATAAACCTCACGGAGCCCGAGACCTTTCCAACGAATGCAAAACCGTGGAAATCGGTCCAGCCATTCACGCGTGACTAGCTGTGCCCCGCAGACTCACCCGCAGCGCCCCCGTTCCCGTGGGAATTTTGAGATTTTTATTCTCTATAAACCTCACGGAGCCCGAGACCTTTCCAACGAATGCAAAACCGTGGAAATCGGTTCAGTTTATATATATAGATATGTAGTAATTCTTTCATAATCAATGACTTATAATAGGAAGGTATTTTAGTAAAGTAGCATCAAAATTGATTTATTAAAAGTACTAATAAACTAGTTAAAAAAAAACTGCGATTGGTAAATCGAGCTCCGCACCAATCGACTTCGTTTTAATGGACACACCCTTAAATGACATCCGAAATAGAGCAGTAACCTGCAGTCTATATACTGTTGATTATTTATATATTATTAATTTTTATTTGTTATGCTTTCAAATAAAGATGTCTTGATCACTTGTTGTTTGTTATATTAACAAATACGAATGCATGACATAAAGTTCTGCTGACATAGGATACTATGTATTATATATAAATTAACCCCTAAGGCAGAATAGGGGGTAAATAAATAGGGTGGAAAATGCGTATGTCAAGCCCTGGTGAACGCTACAGGGCAAATCTAATCATATTTATTTGCCAACTACGTTTGAATAAGGAAATACATACACCGTCGTCGAATAAAAGTTTTCCGAGTAATTTCCTGTAAACCTAAATTCTGTTAAGTACGCATTTTATTAGATGCTTACTACGCTACGGGAAATCATTTAAACTTTGTATGATATATTATTTTTGACATGTTACCTAGTTTTCAAACATGACTCCGGTTTGAGATCATTAAACCCTTGAGGTTTATCCGCGTTGTGCCCGTCCCTATGAAAAGTTTCGGGCTGCAAAATAGCCTATGACCTTTTCGTTGATTGTGACTATCTATTACAAAAAGTATTATTCAAAAAGGACCGGTGATTCCTGAGATAAGCTCGACCATACAAACAAATAAACTGACAAATATCTCTTTATATTAGGACAGATATTATTAACTTTATTATATAAGTACAAGTATACTATTATTGTAAATAACACAAGTATTTCAAATCAAAACCGCCGTACAACGATCACCAAATTTGCACACGAATTCGCTTTACATTTGCTTCCATTAATAAGTCCGTTTGACCGCCCCCAACACATACAAAACCAATAAAGCTTTCACAAACTGTTGCAATCAATCGCAGTATTTAATTAAAGTAGACCTTTGAAACGCTGAGGTCAAACAAGTCTTTAAATGAAAAGGTTCGAATAGACCCTTCTCCCTTCAGTTTTTTGTTCAAAATTGCTTTAAAGTCCGTTAGCTTACTTCAACTCGGAAGCTTGAATTCCATCAAAGTTAGGAAGCTTAAAGCTTTATTTTTTAATGATTGACAATATGTTCAGTGTTATAGCTCGTGCTGACATAAGATTTTATTATGGGTTACGTACGCGGAGACAAGTCCATGTCTCTGTCAGTAATATTGTTCTAATTTTATTGGTGGAGTTCTCTCCGTTCTTATTTATTATTCGACTAGCAGCGCCCCGCGGTTTTACCCGCGTTGTGTCCATTCCTGTGGGAATTTGGGGATGAAAAATACCCTATGTTACTCGTGCATAATGTTGCTTTCGAATGGTGAAAGAATTTTTAAAAACGGTCCTGTAGTTTTTGAGCCTATTCATTACAACCAAACAAAGTTTTCCTCTTTATAATATTAGTGTAGATATGAAGGGTACGTTTTCATTTAAGCGGAGCGGGATAGTGTGGAGCGCAATTGACCAATCATAATGCATTTTGATGCAATAATGTATAATTATTGCTTGTCAAAATCTTGTCAAAATCTCTCCGTCAAATCAATTTTTACTGATTTTTTGACTTTGATTTTGATATTTTGACAAGTTCAATGCGTTGTTAGTAGTCAATAGAGTTCCGCACCGCTCCGCTTCAATATAAACACACCCTAATAAAAGTTCTATTTTGACAGACAAGTCCGCATGACCTTTCATGAGTCTTAGTAAACGTGTCATGGAATTAAGACATCAAATAAGTACACGGGAATTACCTTTGGTGGCGGTTTTCGTTTGAAGACTACATATCGTGGTTTCTTAGGTTTATGCGAAAACTACACAAATATTTAACTCGAAATTCTTGTAAGATAATGAAAAGCAGAGCTTAAATATTTAGGTGTGCCGTGGTGTAAGCGGAGGCGACAAGCGATTTTATTAAAATTCAAACATTAAATATAAGCATCTATTCCTGCACAATAACTTAGTTTTCTTAGTACCTAACTCATCTGCACCTTGGCACCACATTGAAACTGCCGCACTAAGCACGTCCATTAAATCTGCACTTAATTAATTGACGTCATTTTTCATACATTACATGTTCACTCATTAAATCTCTACTATGGAAGCATTTGACGTCTCCGAGCATGTTTAGGATACCGTAACTGAATGGCATATAACAGAACCCTTATTGATTTCTTCTTCTTTAAACTTAAGAGCTGGGCTCTTGTCGATGGAGTTCTTTCCACTTTTCTCTATCATCTGTCATTTCATTCATTGATTTGAACTTTATAATTCTCCATGTCTGTCCATCAAGTCTCGTCACGTTATTGTTGCTAGTATTCATTCAGCGTTCTCATCTAAATCGCGGCACAAAGTTTTCCTCTCATTAAGTGCCTCACAAGAATGTGAGATGAACGCATCCACTGTTATTACTTGTTGGACGAGATCTCATGTACAATGTAGTAACTACTAGCTGCACCTCGCAGTTTTACCCGCCTGATTCTCTCAGAATTTTGAATTAAATTTAATGTGGTTATACAGAAATAATAGTTAGTTCCAGAGATCAGCGTTTGTTTTTTTGCAAAAGTTTGAAACTTTGTTTAACAAATAATAAATCAAACTTTTCATTACGGAAGGCAAAGGTTAAAAGTTTAAGGTGAAACCGCAATATTTACCTCAACAGTGTAACACTATGTTAAACTACTAAAGAGATTGTAAAGGTCAGTTCATAATTTAAACGTACTCACACGGGTTTTTTCGCGTTGGAAAGTTTAAAAAGCAAGTAAATAACTTACTTTTTATTTCCCGACGTTTCGAGGGGATTGCACCTCTCGTGGTCGCGGGTGAACGCTTGCTTTATAAACTTTCCTACGCGAAAAAACCCGTGTGAGTACGTTTAAATTATGTGTTCAAATCGTGTAAGTTTAAAAAAGGCTAAGGTCAGTTCAGATTATCTAACAAACTATGTCTTAAATCTGGATACAAAAAGAAGAGTATATTTTACGTATTATTGTTTTCGCTAAATAGAGAGGATAGTAAGAAATAATATGTCATGTATAAGGGTACACGTCGGTTGTGCGGAGACCAATCACAATACATAACGAAAACATTTTGACTATGTCAAAGCGTTATTTGACAAGCTCAATGCGCTGTGATTGGTGAAACGGTCTCCGCACCACTTCACTCCGCTTCACTCCGCTTCAACGGGAACGCACCCTAATACAATTAATACATGTGTAACGGATTTATTAAACCGATCCGCCAAAATCACTCATTTGAACATTACGGAGCATGATCCCGGGTTATTATTATTGGCCAAAACCTAAATCACCGTCCATCAATCACAGGCGAGGTCGGGTTGACATATAAAGTGATATAGTAGGCGTAATAACTTATATATAAACTAAAGTCACGACAAGTGGCAATAGAGCTCAATTTCACAAACTACTTTCATTCCTTTTGCTCATAGCGTAGGTTAAATAAGCGATGTTAACTCATTGCAATTGATAAGGAACGTGCAGCTCGACCCCTATTTGGATGAGTCCGAAAGTGGCATTTTTATCTAAGCTCTACCGTGCTTAGGTTGGCACGTTTAACAGTCGGTCCCGGTTGTATCAATCGTTTGACTTTTACGGGGGAAATTAGGTGGTCTAAAACCTCTGATACCAGGTTTGACCACTAACCTACCTACTCGAATTGAATAAATTAATTCCTTCGTGTTAAGTGCTTTTATTCTTGGATGTTTATGTTTTTACTTACCGGCTAATTTTAATACAAAGTAAAATATTTGATATGTCTAATGCGTCCGCGAGACGATCAAGTGCACTTGACAAGTCTACGGGCTTGAAGTGAATATTGATCGTTTACAGCGTTGACTTGACAATTCCCGTCAAGTATCTACGTGCTGGACATGACTTGACAATAATTTTGTTTACGGCACTTGAACCAACTTGAGCTTGATGCGACTTGACGCGACTTGACAAGTTTTATTCATTTGCGACTTGTCAAGTGCACTTGATCGTCTCGCGGACGCATTACACTCGCTTATTTTACTCTAAACGGGACTCTATTTGTTTGTGATACACTTTTCAAAAATAATTGATACCTTAACAACTTTACACCGAAGCTTTTATATAGCTAAGGTAAGTTTTTTTAAATTGAAACTATGTACGTTTACTGATACACTTGGCTTTTATTTTACATTTTTATCTGACGTTTCGGCCCCTTTACAGGAACCGTGGTCACATAAGTCTTCTGTTAAAATAAAAGCTAAGTGTATCCGTAAATAGTTCAATTCAATATGAGTAGTGTTCACTTAAACTTAAAAAAACAGAAAGATTTTTTGTCCGACGTTTCTAACCGATGATCCAGTTCCGAACATTCACTCGTTCATATCAACTGAATGAAAGAACGAGAGCGAAACATTGCTTAGTTTAGTGAAAATACAGATTTATGTAACACACGAGTCAGACTTCAACATACATAAAAGAGTTTGTATCAGCCAGTTGTGGTCACAGAGTCCGGAATGTTTGGTTTGTGCCGTTTTTAAAAATAAACGTCAAGCTTTCGAGGACCGCTGTTAATTAATTTACTGAAATGAAATGTTTCACAAAGTATTTAACAACAGTTTTAATTTGCACGGTTCATGTTTTTCGTGATATTTGCTGTAGTTTAGTTTATTTTGTTTTTGCTATTCATCAGTTTTGCGTTTTGCGAATCGTATGAAATTACTTTAACTGATGAATTGATTTTCTGTAAAAGGTCATTGACTTGATACTGAGTTTGTTTATAAGCGAGCCATCAAGTCTAATAGAAAGCGATTAAACAATCGATGACGTATGTCGTGTGATGGCTGAAAATAAATAGTACAATTAACACGTACTACATTAATTAGCCGTCATAATCGACCACGTGAGTGATACCACATCGCAGCCACAATGCAACCACATAGCAACTACTAGCGACACCATAACCACACCGAAAACTTGTCGGTACTACAACGCAACTTCATTATTCGCAAGTGACTTTATTTTGTCGCTGCGATGTGGTGTGGTTGTGGTATGAGTGGTTACACCACCCAAAAATAATAGGCTTGTAAACTTAGTCGAAGCAATGCCTTACGGATCATTTGTATTCAAGAATAATGAACCAGTATTAAACTCATTTTACGGCTGCGTCTGTTCACTTCACTACATAGTATAAAACAAAGTCGCTTTCCGCTGTCTGTCTGTCTGTCCCTATATATGCTTAGATCTTTAAAACTACGCATCGGATTTTGATGAGGTTTTTTAAATAGAAGAGTGATTCAATAGGAAGGTTAATATGTATAAAACATCCCGGAATTCCCACCTCAAAACCGCGGGGCGCCTCTAGTAAATAAATATGCGTAAGTTATCGCTAAATAAAATGTTTATTAAACGTAAACTAGATAGAATAATCTAGATTTACAGCAGCAAAGACTTCTATATGAAACAAAAGTCGGTTATAATATTTGTTACGTTAGAACGCCTCCCATTACTTATTACAGTTATTACGCAGGTATCTCAATTTTAATGAAAGCTCATAGCTTTGTTTAAGGCGACGATTACACGTAAAGTATTTACTGTGATCCATCAGTAAATAATGACGTATCGTGGTATTTACTGAACGTGTAACCAAATGTATTGATGGATGTCAGTATTTATAGATGGATTTCTAGATTTCTTGATTCTGTAATGATGATCCGTCGGATTATGATTAATACGCCATTTTAGACGTGTAAACAGCAGGAGACCGGACACAATACTGACGTAATAAATACTGTACGTGTAGGCCGGTGTATTAATCCATCAGTAAATACTGAAATCCATCAATAAATACTGTAGTTACGGATCACAGTAAATACTTTACGTGTAATCGTCGCCTCACTGAGCTATGTAAACTCGTCGCAAATGTTAAGCAACGTATGTTAGCTCTACCACAACGCGCATTGGTCGCTGACAGTGGCATTTCTGTGTGAGTGCTACCGGAGGACATGTTTCAATCGTCAGACCATGTCGAAGGCCTTTAGGCGGTCTAAAAACTTCGACACCAGGGTTAGCCACTGCGAAACATGAAGGGTGAAGCCACGGGCTATAACTAGTCCTACTTTTAATAATGACTTCGACTTTGAGGTACTATAAATGTCACATTTTCACACAAAAACCACTCAACGGATTTTGATGAAACTTTAAAATGATATAGCTTAACCATCATTAAAACAAACAGGCTTCTTTATATCCAGAAAAATTAATCAGCAACGGGCACAATGTGAGCGAAACCGCAGGGCGCTACAAGTCACACATCATTTCAGATTCGAGCATTACTTGGCAGCGCACAAAGTAAACAAGATGTGTCTAATATTTGATTTAAAGCACGAGTATCTTTCAAAGTAAGCCGAGAGCTCACTCGCGGGATATTGTATGTGCAAATAAATATAACTCGAGTGTGTTCTGTTGATAACTTGGGTAAACAAAGAAATAAGTATGTCTGTAATGAGGTAGGTAGCTTTGTTATCAGGTGAGGTGTTCTGGTAAAAATATCATCTTGAAAATAGTTACGTCTGTTATCCCTAGACTGATATTTTTAAAGTGTTTGCTCTGCAGGGCGTCATAGTATGCTGAACTGTCAATCAATCAATTTTATTTTTTTGTTTACCTCCTCACTCTGATCTAAAGATCAAATATGAATATTTCTTTTTGTAATGGATAGCCACATTAATCGGGAAGGTTACAGGCTATTTATAGCCCGTAATTCCTACGGGAACGGGCACTGCTAGTGTATCTCGAAGGGCGTTCATACTCGTGCCATAGTAATCCTATTTCAGTAAGTTTTTGATTTCGTAAATAACAAATAAACTTTATTTCATTTCAATTGAAACTACGTTTACACTTCGATTTTATTTCATTTTATTCTCAAAAATGCTTTATTGCCCTTTAAGTTGCCTGGCAACTGACTCGTGGGCAACGCTTACCAAAAGTTTCACTCCTGAGTTAACTTACTAATCAGATACCTTGTGTTCCCAGCTCTTAAGAAAACGTTTCACTCAATGATTATACGTTATTCCACAATCCCCCCTCCCCCCCCGCCGGCACTCGACTCAAAAGATTCATTTATTCCACTCCCTAAATGAATTACTTAACGCAACTGTATTGCCTTGTTTCGTTTCGCCTTCATAAAGTCACGTTTTCTCGTGTTTGTCGCTTTAAGAAGTTCTTGAATTTGTCAAGCTAATTGTTAATTAGATTGTGTTGAGAGTTAGAAAGTTTTGTTAGGGTGCGTTCGTATTGGGGGGAGCGGAGCTGTGCGTAGCTCCATTAATCAATCACAATGCATGACTAAAATATTTTGATAATGTCAATCCGTTATTTGACATTCCCGATGCGCTGTGATTGGTGCATCGGGATCCGGATCTCTCTGCTTCGCTTTTATGGACACGTTTTTGCCCCTGTTCCATTTTAAACTTGATAATAAATAATATAAACATTCTATTTGTTATTTTATTTTAAAGCCTTCTGGCGTTTAAGAGCAGAGCTAGTTGCCAAGACAAATGTTTTGTTTCCGTTTTATCTGTTTTCTTCAAACAGAAATACGAAAAGATATTTTTACTTTATGGAAAGACGAAGAAAATACTTTTATCTTAGCGAGCCACTTAGCCCCACAGAATGAACAAAATAATAAACTTTAACGGCCTTTTATCTACTTGGTTGGTTGGTTTGGTGCTTCAGTGGGCACGTTAAGCAGATGTTCCCGGTTGTTTCAATCGTTAGACCATGCCTTAAAAACTCCTTCACCAGGGCCACTAATTAAAATTTAAAATAAATTCTAACATATTTTCCCAATCCTCAGGTACCGCATAGCGTTCCGCGAAACCCTCTGCTGCGGCAAAGTTATTCGGAAGAAGAGCACCCGAGACCACTCCAGCATCAGAGAATCTATCAGAGAGACCTCAGTCAACCACACGTCCGACGGCACTAACCTAGTGCTAGTCCGCTCACACACCAACAAAAGACGATCAGAGAGAAAGAGACGGGGCAGCTTCGGAGCCGAGCCGACCAACTTACGAACGGAGAAATGGAAGCAGGAGTATTTTAAGGAACCGAAAAAGATGACGGTTTTAGTGAAGAGAGAGACGAGTAATAATAATGAAGGGAAGCAATTGATTTTGGAGTATAAAGTAGGAGATGATGTTTGCTGTTGAATAGACTCTGATGGAATAGATATGTTTAAAGGTAGGGAGGGGGGATTCAGAAGCGCAGTGATGACGACTAGTGAGTTTTTTAAAAACAATTTAAAATGATAGGTTGCGTAGAAAGCGGAGCGGAGCCCAATCGACCAATCACAACGCATTGAAATTGTCAAATAATGCATTGACATTGTCTAAATCTTTTCCTAATTGTTCGATTGAGCTCCACTCCGCTTCGATAAAACCACACCCTAAGGGTTAATATTAAATGTTCTTTATTTTAAAATATCGCTATTTGTTATTGCTGCCCGCTAGTGTTTGTAAGGCTAAGCTTAATTTATCGATGCAGGTATGATATTGAGTTTGTTATCTTGTAAACTTACTGAATATAATATTAAGGGTGCGTTCCCATTGTAGCAGAGTGGAGCGGTGTTATTGACCAATCACAACGCATAATTAAGAGATTTTGACAGTTGATAATTTCAATTCTCTGTTATTGGTTAATTAGACTCCGCACCACTCCGCTCAGCTTAAATGAAAACGCACCCTAACACCCAATGGGGTAACTAACCCAAATATAGATTTATTTTAAGTGCTCAATTTGGGTAACTATTTTTGTTCGAACATCGCATTGGTGTTTCAAGATCTATAGTGATTTCAATCTAAACACAACGCGTTAACGTTGGTATTCGTTTAATCAATGTGGTGTGACTATTTGGAAGAGTATTAACGAAAAACCATTTATGTTTTACCAAAACATCGCGGTGTCTTTACACGATCCGACACTGATTTTCAACCGACTTCAAACACCGAAGGAAGATATGCTAGTTGCGGCTAATGTCATTATAATACCTATTAAGTTCTTTTAACTCCGAGATCAGTGGACTGGAATAGTCACGTAATGAGTGACGGATGGAGCGAGGTGTCGAGGCGGACCCCGAAAGAGGTAGTGTGACGATCAGGACCGCTTTGACAGAGATTGGCTCATCTAGCCCAGAATAGGGATGGAAGGTGTCGATTGAGATCTTTACCTAGGTGGGACAAAATGTTAATAAAAAACTAACACTTCAATCGTTCTTCGCTTTTTTTCATAAAGGGTTTGTAATTAATTTGATTTGGTTTCAATGGGATCGTGATAAGATAGTATTTCGGCAGGGTAACATTAGAAAAGGCATGTAATACAGAATTAATTGGTTACGCATCGATGGTAGACATATTTGCGTCGTAATTGTCTCTCGATTGTATTCATTTGAAAGCATTTGTTAAGAAAACATGTTTGTTTACATTCAAATATTTATTTTTCTTGTGAAAATAAATCTTAAAACGAAAACACTTTATCTTGAATTATTTGCTTAAAAACTTGATGTAAAGTGAAGTAAATATTGTATGTATTTATTCGTAAGAGATAGTTGAGTGACTATACCATTAGTATGTAAAACTCTATCCATATTGTATTATTGACTTTGGTTTGTTAGATTGAGCTAGTTTACAAGCTGTAAGGTGCGTTTCCAATGAAGAGACAGTTCTTTCCGCTTGGCTCAAAGTCTTGTCGCAATGCATTGTAATTAGTACTGACTAATCACAATGCATTGCGACAAGATTTTGACAAAGTAAATTCCTATTTTGAAAATTCCAACTTCTAACGCTGTGATTGGTTAATCGGGTTCCGCTCCGCTTTTTTAAAAGCATTCTAAGTTTAGACGGATTGTCAAGGTTTGAAAGGTGACATATGTAGGTGACGTTGACGCGAATGATCTATTTTGTTTTACTCACAGCTAATTAAACTTGCTTCAATTTAAAAAAGATGTTAAGCAGTGTTAATATGATTGGAGTCTGCTCGACCCGAGTGTGTTGTCTAATGTGGACGTTCTGGTAACAAATGACATGATTACAGTCACTTCGAGCAAACTCGAATCGAGTCAACTCTACTTAAGATTATATAGATACTAGCCGCGCCCCACGGTATTACCCGCGTTGTACCCGTTCCCGCAGGAATTTCGGGATAATATGTATTGTGTTATTCTGATATATAACCTACATTACTGTAAAATTTCATCCAAATCCGTTTAGTAGTTTTTGCGTGAAAGAGCAACAAACATACATCCATACATCCATCCATACATACATACATCCATCCATCCTCACAAACTTTCGCATTTATAATATTAGTAGGATTTATTTTTAATTAAAATACTAATGGTTACTAAAACTATATATTGTTGTAACTAAACTTTTGTAAATAAACTAAACACTATAAAATAATCATAAGAAAGCATTTCTGAATTACAGTAATTTATTTTTTTAAATAGCCCCTCAACTGTGGCCAACCCCGCAACGGGTCGCACGTGAAAAGTCCGCGTCTGTGGTGCGACCCTTTCAGGGGCGCTGTCTACGCACACATGTTTAATGTGCAAACACAGCGATAAAACTACTTTTGGCTTAGTCTATCATATTAAAACGCGTTTATGGTAGAGCAAGACAGATAGCAAGCGTCGTTTGAGTTCTCGGTAAAGAAGGAATGACCGCGAAACGGCCAGTAAAATAACGGCCGCGTCGAGACCAAGGCACTTTGTTCTGTACTTAAAACTTTGTTTATGAAAAATAATTGTATGAGAGTCATGATCTGTGTGATATTATTTTGTGAATAGTATTATAAGATTATAAATAAATACTTTTGGTTCACTAAATAGTGGTTTATTATTAAAATATGACCCAAAATCTACTGAACATTTAGGTACCCCAGTAATTATGCTAGCCGTATAACTTTATTACCGACAAATATATTACAAAAGTACTATTTTCTAGGTAGAAAATTTAATTTCAAAATGATTCAGATCCTTATAAGGGCTTCTGCATGACCAAGGAACAAGAAATTGCAGTTTTAGTGTATGCTGGGCGTCTAGAAACCTCTGCCTGTGGCGAAACCCGCTCAGGGCGCCACAGACACGGCAGATCGGCCATTTTGCATATCACAGCTGAGGGGATAAGTCAACGAAATAATTGTAATGTTATTTTTAGGTTTTAGTTTTACAGGAATATGAAATAAAAGTTATAATACTAAGAGTGTTTGTTTAATTTATTTGTGTATGGATCTAATACAGATTTCTTCGGTGAGATGAGAGGCCTTTGCCCAGCAGTGGGACATTACAGGCTAATACTAACTCACTTATGGATCATATAAAAGCAGCTCCAAGCCCAAGCGATGCGGACTAAGTTAACTACTTAAACCACATGTCTTCTCGATACAGGCTTGCCTAGTGAGAAGACATATAGACATTCAAATTTGTTACTCCATCGACAAATTGTACATGTTTTATGCTGTACTAAGAATATTTTTATAATTTAATTTAATTTTAAGTTTTATCTGTAAGTGCATTTTGTTCGAAAATAAATATTTTTCATTTTCATTTTTCATTTACCGCCTTTTTGATAAACGGGTAAATAAGACACTATAATGTGTTTTGTCTCTTTTGCTCTTCGGAAAACTACGTAGATCAGAAAGTGACAAACTATTTCATAGCTAAAATGTTCTTAATACGCGCGTTAATATGGACCTACGGGCTTTATTCAAAAATGCCTATTAACACTACAGCTATTAAATGGTTGTCCCTTTTCGGTATACCTACGATATCTTCCAAAGCACATTATAAAATTGTTATTTAAAAAACGTTTATGAACAAGGCGGTAACTTTATTATTTAACTGGTCTAGTCACTTTGAAAACACTGAATCGATTTTAATGAGTTTCGACGATAGTATTGAAAAATAGATTAATCATTGGATACGGAAAACCAATCCTGATATTTTATTATACTATACTAGCTGACCCGGTAAACGTTGTTTTGCCATATAAAAATTAAGGGGTGGACCTTATCATTAAGGGGTATGAAAAAAAGATAGCTGATTCTCAGACATTCTGAATCTGCTTATAAATTTTCATAAACATCGGTCAAGCCGTTTAGAAGGTGTATGGTAACTAACATTGTAAATTGTATATACACGGTAAGCCTTAATAACCCGAAAGATTTAAACGACGTATTTGTGACGACAGTACGAGTAAATAATGCTATATCAATATGGGTCCAATTATGTGTCTTAATTAAACTACTATTTCAGTACAAATTAAATCATATTAATTGATCGCTTCTTTGTAAACAAACCTTTACTTCAGAGAGTGAGCGAGTTTTGATTAATCTCAGTT
The DNA here is from genome assembly GCA_951394245.1 of Cyclophora punctaria. Classification (NCBI taxonomy): domain Eukaryota; kingdom Metazoa; phylum Arthropoda; class Insecta; order Lepidoptera; family Geometridae; genus Cyclophora; species Cyclophora punctaria. The sequence continues at coordinate 8,181,755 of OX596186.1, forward strand.
GAGAAACAAGGAGCGAGCATGACACTTAACGAATCACTCCGATATCATACGATGCATCAACCATGCGGTTAGTGCGTCTGCGTGTAAAAGTAGTAGGTGTCTACGTCACGCCTTTAGGGTGTGTTACAATTGAAATTTTCTTACTTGTGATTTACTTGAAATAATTAATCTCTTAAAATATTATGGGTTTTTGGACTATACTATATTTATATACTCTAATTAGGCTCTAAAATCGTTGGTTTAAATCTTTCGGGTTATTAAGGCTCACCGTGTATAAGATGTATCCCAAAATACCCACAAGCACGTTGTATAACGAAAAAAAACACATATTCTAAGAATAAAATATATTTACCTTAACCAAATAAAAATAGAGTGAAATTGAATACTAAATAAAATACGATGTTTTAATTGGTGTTTCAAACCGTTTCAGTTTTGTTTGAAACAGTAATCAAGTCTATTGAAAGGAATGTTTGTGTTTCGGCTGGCTTCAGGTTTAATCAGCTGTCAACCATTGTATTGAATACCTGCCGTTCTATTGTCAATGGTAACGATTTGAATGCCTAATTGTAGTTACAATCGTGAATTGCTGTATAATAAATTGAGTAAAATCGAGGTTGTATATTCATGTAGAAAACGGTACAGTATAACGGTGTTATTTGGGAATGTTTTTTAAGATTAAATGTTATTTCTTGTCAATGGTTATGTGTTGTGCTAGATTTAAATCTAAAAAGGATACATTTTATTTTCATATCATTGAAAGATTACAAAATATTAGCAAATTAAAATAATATATTTTGAAAGTCCTGAATAACACCCGGTGTCCCAAATAATACATAACACCCGGTGTCCCGGTTTACGGTAATTTTAGCTGTAAAAGACTTTATGATGTTTGTAAACTTTTGTTGTTTAAGTCCTGACGTTTCAAAAATAAATCATCTGTGGTCGCGGACAGTCTGTAGACATTGGAATTATCGCTGCGATGCAAGGGCAGGTGTTTCAATTTGAAAGGCGATTTTGAACAACATAATATATGTAGGTATAGTATTATTATGGATATAAGAAATAGGGTTTTTTTATTCCTAAAAAAACTGCGGGGTAAAACTGCGGGGAAAGTCTGGTGTAAAATAAAACCAAAGAGTATTCGCTAACGAAGTTGTATTCTACACAGAGTTAAAGTACACACTTTCCTACATTACAAGCAATACTTTGGAAAGTATGGGAAAATAACTTTACTAAGCTAATATTGAACATACTACAAGTTCGTGCTCGTAATGAGCGTGTGTTTGAGTTGTTACATTCAGAAAATTTGGTGGTTGAACTTTTTCGTACACATTCTTTTGATTTTAATTATTTCCTCTAACTTTTTACCCGAACGCTACGTCAGCAATAGGATGTCAGAGTATGGGCCTGTGATGTCCCACTGCTGGGCAACGTCCTCTCATCTTACTGAAGATTAGTATAATGAGGAGGATTAGGCATAATCACCACTCTTGCTAAATACGGATTGGTGATCACAAACCTGAGCCATGTTCGAAAAGTAGGAAACATGTTTTTCCTCGACCCGGGAATTGAAGCCAGGACCTCAGTCTTGGCAGGTCAGTGCTCATACCACTAGACCAATAAAGCGTTAGGATAGGATGTCAGGGCTAAGTCAAAAGCCGACTTATAACCTTTTGTAGTCAGTTCGTGTAGGTTACTGACTAACCTTGATGTCAAAATGAAGACAGCCTAAAGGCCTCCGACAGTGTCTAACAAATGAAATAACCGAAGCCGATTTAATGTGCCGGGTGCCCTCCGAAGCACTCGGATAGACATTTACTATCGGCTACCCATCCATGTTGCGTCCGAGTTTACAATCGCGATGAGTTAACATCGTTTGAATGAATCGTCTTATAAATTTAATCTAAAAAGAAGATTAGGTAGCAACATTACTTCACAGTAAAAAACAAAAGTTTCGTTCGAAAATGTAAACTCAAACGGATACTTCAGTGTTTAAACCAACTTTGAAAAGTTGTAATGCGATGTCGAATGTAATTAATTAAATGTATTTGAAAAGCTCTAGATAGAGGGTAGAAGTGAGTTAGTTTAGCATCGGACAGGCTTAAAATAGCTAGATATCTCTAGAAACTCCTCCTTGACAAATCTTTAGCTCTTCGTCTCAGTCTTAAAGATATACATCTTTCGCCTTTTCAAAAGCGATAAGAGTTGCTCGACGTATAAAATATTTCACCCATATTGACATTGAGATATGTAGTACATAGAACTCAATGAATACTGAAAGGTTTTTTCAACTTATTTACATGGATATCTTGATTTACTTAGTGTAGCGCCACATCTGCGGAACGTACGGCGCCGAACCTTCCGCTCTATGACACATCAGTCGAAATTACGCCGCGTACTGATGTGTCATAGATAACTTGAAATACACTACGAGCGTATTTAGCGGAAGGTTCGGCGCCGTACGTTCCGCAGATGTGGCCCTACACTTACCACTCCACCACAAGCGGTCGAAACGTCGGGTACATATTTGTTTAAATACGTTGTATATTCTAAAGCCATACAGACCAGTTTCATCTATACTAATATTATGAAGAGGTACAATTTGTAAGTTTGTTTGTTTGTATGTTCGAGGTAATCTCGGGAATTATCAGAGGCTATTTTTCATCCCAAAATTCCCACGGGAATGGGCACAGCGCGGGTAAAACCGCGGAGCGCTGCTAGTTTAATATAATGTAACACTATCTTACACTGACCTATTTTCAGTAAAAACTATCTAAACACTAGTGTATCTAAGAAGGTTAGACGCGTCACGTCTCCACACGACTCAATAGTAAATTCTCTAACAAACCATGAAATTGTCTATTAGCAATAAATTATCTTTCTTCTCCGATAGTAGGCTATACCATTTACATCTTACTTCACTTGTTCTTTTGTATATTAAGACTGAGGTCCCGGGTTCAATTCCCAGGTCGAGCGAAAATATTATGTTTCCTACTTTTCAAACAAGGCTCAGGTTTGATTTCACCAACCCGCATTAGGCAAGCGTGGTGATTACGCCTGAAACCTCCTCACTGTACCTACTGATATCTTCAGTGAGACGAGAGGCCTTTGCCCAACAGTGGGACATTAAAGGCTAATACTTATGTTTTTCTTTTTTTTCACTAAACTTGTTCTTTTGTGTATTAAGAGCGCATTCGTGGACAGTTAGTATGTTATTTATGAAACCATACTCACAATGCTTCAGTTGTTTTCGGCAGTACAGAATACGGCATTGTTCGCACTCAGAAAGTGACAGGTTCATTTCATTATGTATGACGGTGGAAGTATAGTAACTAGCCAAGTTGTAACTCGTTACCTCAGGCAATCCTACGCTTTAGTTATGGTTTGAGGTGCAGCAGAGTCGTTGCGAGAAAGAGAGATTCATAGATACCAGTGCGGCTGCAGTCGCTACTGAAAACAGACCTTTATAGCTAATCCAAAACTTTGTGTAAAGTCTAGAAAGAATAGGACCTGTTTTATACAACGCAGATACTATTTATATTTACTTGAGCACTTTACAGCCTCACTCAGACATTCATTATACGATACGAATACTCAACTGATTGATGTAATGTTTCATACATAATGTCAAAATATCTTATTTAATCTCTACTAAGGACGCATTTATCGTCCCTGAGTTCGAACGTTACAACTTTACCGTCCCCTAGAGCTATCACTACTGAATTGTGATTGTACGGACAAACATAATTCACGTATGCTTTTATAGTGTAGCTGCTTACATAGATTAGTCATAATGAAGACCTGTGCATTTGTGATTATCGTCCTGGCGTTATGTTTAGAGGTAAGTGAATATTCATTGTTATGTGTCTTGAACATTGGAGGTTAGAAGTATGAATATGTTTGGTTTTGACGAGGTGACCGGCCGGTTTCCATCTATATGTTTCACCTAGCTAGAAGCGCTCACGGTTTTAAACCATTTATTTCTACATCAAAATTAAAAATATAAATGTAATTTTCAAAATAAAACAAATCCGTGTTGTGTTCGTCTCATAGGGTTTTCAGACTTTACTTTTTGACCTTGAATACAAAAGAATTATCAAATCGGATAGTTCCTGAGAGTACATACTTCGTTTAAAGAAACACAAAGTTAAAATTAAATATTTTTATTTAGTTTTGGCACCAAAGAGGCTCTTCTGAACGTACCAGCTTTTCTTCAGCTCTATCATTTGAGTATCGATTTATTATTATATCATAAATCTAGGATTTCGTTTTTCATATTGAAGTTCGGACCCTTAAAGATCAAAGAAAATCGAAGGAAGGTAAGAAAGGGACGGCCGTTCTAAAATTAGTTAAATGAGCCAGAATAAGGAAAAGTGTCTGTCATCATTACATAGTATAAAACAAAGTCGCGTCTGTTTGTCTGTATGCTTAAATCTTTATAATTACGCAACGGATTTTGATGCGGTTTTTTGCAATAGGTAGAGTGATTCAAGAGAAAGGTTTTTATGTAAAAAAATTCCCGAAATTCCCACGGGAACGGGCACAACGCGGGTAAAACGGCGGGGCGCTGCTAGTGTAATATATAATGGACAAGACAAGGTACTAGGTAAGTGGGTGGAATTAAATGGAAATGATATACAATAACTGACATCGTATCATGAAATTTTCTTCGCTTAATGTGCAAATTTATACTGATGTAATTAAGCTGAGGTAGTGTTCTATGAGAGTTCGATTTCCTGTTTTCTATTTTCCTGTTTTCTGTTTGTTTGAAAGCACTCATCTCAGAAACTACCAATACGATTTGAATAACTCTTTTTGTAATGGATAACCACATTCAACGGCGAGCATATATTTAAAGAAACGTATCTTTTATTTTGGACTAGCAGCGCCCCGCGGTTTTACCCGCGTTGTGCCCGTTCCCGTGGGAATTTCGGGAATTTTTTATATCAAAACCTTCCTCTTGAATCACTCTACCTATTACAAAAAACCGCATCGAAATCCGTTGCGTAATTTAAAAGATTTAGGCATACAGACAAACAGACGCGACTTTGTTTTATACTATGTAGTGATATTAGCCTCTAAAGACCAATTGTTGGACAAGGTACCTCAGTTCACTAAATATATCAGTTCAGTGAGAGGGATTAGGCGTCACCACACTTTTTTACAGCGAAATTGCTACGGGAATAAGCACAATGCTGGTAAACCGCGAGGCGATCTAGTATTTAGATATTTGTAGTCAAAAGTATCACCAGACTGGTATAAGTCTCGACTGAACAATTCCATGTCAGCCATCTTTACTTTACGACTTCGGGATCTAAAACAAACGAATGCTGATTCACTTATGCGATACAGGAAATTGAAAACGTTACTGCCTTTTTAGTGTCTGGTTTAAAATAGCTTAGAACCTTTATTTGTTTTTATCGGGTTCGATTCCCGCCCGTCAACAATATGTGAGGATATAGTTGTTGGCATGGCACATCTGTGTGTGTGAGTGTCTTTATAACTCAAAGTCTGTTTAAAATGTATTTCTCTCTACTCTTGTGTGCGCTCAAACTTTGTTATAGATTAGAAAAAAGTCTAAATATTGTCAAGTCTATAGTCTGCTTTAAAACTGTCTAGATCCTAATGCAAACAATCTCTAAATCCTGTTGCGTCACCATCCATTACGTTCCAAAAGAAAGAATACAATGGACGTGACATTTTGCCGTGATAAATGCTATGATAAGTCATTTCCGAGTGCCGACTCCATTCTTTGGGTTCTTCGGATGTTAATGGCTCGATGAGTAGACGTAGGTACTTCGCGAATGTTGAGTTGACGTGTACACTGGATTTTTTTATGAAAATTAAACGTTTTATATTTTAAACTAAGGAAACCAAAGTTCTAAGAAAAAAATATTTAAACCGCAAGTAATATCCATTTCCAAAGTATATTTATTGAAATGGAACAGCGATTCAAAAGATGCTCGGGTGAAAATGTTGTATAAAACGCTTACATTATTATACCCTGATTAGTGGAGCCGTGGCCATACATGTAGTCAAGTAAGGTTAAAACCTTTCTTCCTTATTAAAATATAGTTAAGTAATTAAGCTGTATGTTGAGTGGATTCCCGGGTCGAGCGAAAATATGTGTCTTACTTTTGAAACATGGCTCGGGTTTGCAATTATCAACCATTGAGTTATATGTACAATACTACATGTAATGTCCAACTGCCGAGCAAAGGCCTCTCATCTCACTGAAGATATCAGTACAGGGAGGAGGATAAGGCATAATCACCACGCTTAGTAAGTCATAATAAAGTGAAAAGCTAAATCACTTTATCGAAATCTCTTTTCCAAGGATTCAATTACATTTTTAGATAAGACAATATTATCATTTGAAGACAGATCTACCCTCATTTTATTTATTTAAATTTATTCCATTTTACCTTGATATATTTACTTATCAAACGAATTGAGTTCTTTGAATAATTTCATTAACCAATGTTTTGAAAAGATTTTTTTAAAGAACCGACCAAAGCTTCTTAAACGCATATACGATAATAAAATAAAGAGTCGTTAAAATTTAACAAGTTTATATGCGACAAGCTGATGAATGGACAAAGAATAAAGCTTTTAAATTGGTTAACTTATATCTTGTAAGCGTCACTTTTAGGTAAAATTCCTTTATTAGGTAAGCGTTACTAGCATTAGGTAAGCGTAGTGATTACGCCTAATCCTCCGCATGCACTGTACTGATATCTTCAATGAGATGAGAGGCCTTTGCCCAACTGTGGGACATCACAGGCAATACTTTACTTAAACAAGGTTTTTTGGCAATTGGAGTGGAGTTATCCACTCCAATTGCCTCCACTCCAATTGTCTGTGCAGATATCTTCTTTTTTAGTGAGTTGAGAGGGCTTAGCCCAGCAGTGGGACATCACAGGCTAATAAAACTTAATTTTTATCATTTTGTCCATCAGGAATTTAAAAGCGAGTGTATTACACAGGTACGTCACAACTAGTTAAATAACCGGTACAGGTACGGGTTCCAGTTTAGCTAAACACTACAACCGCAAACGGCTTGCAGTGCGCGAGACTATTGTGCGTGAACCGCATGTGGTCGCAGTATTCAATCGTTATTACGTTTTGTACGTATCTAATACACTTGTACCTACACTGTACAGTCATTTTGTTAATTTCTCATTTGTTTTTGATACAGTGCCGAGGAAAAGGATGTAAGACTGGCGTAAGTATATTGTTCTGTTGCGAGACATTGTCGTACTTTTATCTTAAACTAGCAGCGCTCCGCGGTTTTAGGCGCGTTGTCCCTGTTATCCCGTGGGAGATTCGGCATAAAAAATCAGCATTAATTATTTTTTGAAGCTACCATTTTCGCTCTCGCTGCACAGTGGCACCCTCAGCCCCAATTTCATCGTTTCTGTCTCGAACCATCATCAACGAACTCTGACACCAGGATTGGTCTGGTTGACCATCCACTCGATGAAGAAGAAGTAAATAAAGTTTGAAATTTTGATCTCTGTTTAGGTCTTTGACTAGGATTAAGATGACCGAGTGCAGTCGTAACGAAGTGAAGTGTGAAGTTAGGTTAGGTTATCATTTCCAGCGCTTAAATTATTCATGTTTACAGATCGGGACTCAAACCGAATGTTTTTCCTTGGTAAGTATTATCTTAATTACTCTTGACCTGCCCCTCACTGTACTGATATCTTCAGTGAGATAAGAGACCTTTGCCCAGCTGTGGGATAATACAGGTGAATACAATATATAATAGTACTCTTGATATTAAAGTCTTACCAACGAACGAAGGGGGTTTGCAATACTGTTGATTTTTTCGTTTAACTCCCGACTGAAAATGAGTGGTGTTATGAGTTTGAGGACTATACACGTGTGTGTCCCATTTTGTTAAGTTTTCCTTGATCAATGAAAGTGTTTGAGTTTGAGTTTGAGTTTGACTGTGTTAACAAAATAAGTCCATTCACATCGACGCTAATAATAGCGTCGATGTGAATGGACTTATTTTGTTTTCTGTTCGGTTGAAATGTTTGATAAAATGTGTTCCTAGGTATGATCTAATAAAATATTTTCAGGTTTATCAAAAAACCTCACTGTACTGATTAATTCAGTGAGATGAGAGGCCTTTGCCTAGCAGTAGGACATTACAGGCTAATACTTATTCTTACTTTGTTTTTGATAAGGATTGTGTAAAAGCTTAAAACTAAGTATGTTTACTTTCATAATAAGAGTTTCTTTGTTATGTTTATGTACAGTGTGAAGGAACTTCATGTGGCGCAAACGTAAGTATATTAAATGAAGGAATTAAGTATATTAAATGAGTACTGTACGAGTACTCAGAATACGTAATTACTTTGATCATTTTGATAAATACTCAGTCAGTGTACAGCGTTTTAAATCTACACTAATATTATAAAGAGGAGAACTTTGTTTGGTTGTAATGAATAGGCTCAAAAACTACTGGACCGTTTTAAAAAATTCTTAAACCATTCGAAAGTTACATTATCCACGAGTAGCATAGGCTATTTTTCATCCCGATATTCCTACAGGAATGGACACAACGCCGGTAAAACCGCAGGGCGGGGCTAGTAACGTATAATTGCTTAAACATGCTTCCAAAAACAAAAACACACATGCTTATAAAATGCTCTTGAATTCGCCCTTATTCATTAAGTATCTGCTCAGTTTTTGTCATCCCCGTCCCTAGACGAAGTTAACCCTCTTATACCCCTGAAATCCCATCAATATATAAGAAATGACGGTCCAAAATCCGACGGAACCGTTACGACGTCCAAATGTTACATCACATTTTGGATTTTGATTCCAGGAAATTGTATTAGTATGTTAATCTGATGTAAGACCGAAACTGGAAATACGTTTTATACCTATCTTTACACACACACACACACACACACACACACACACACACACACACACACACACACACACACACACACACACACACACACACACGCACGCACACGCACGCGCGCGCGCGCGCACACACACACACACACACACACACACACACACACACACACACACACTTTAATTGATTAGGCGATCTTATTATATATTTTTTTCATAATAACTAATGTTTATAAGATTGATCATATTTCTCCCTTCCTCTCCATACTCATCTCCTGGCCTCAAACACGTCCATAAAATAGACACTAACTAATTGACACTATTTTTCATACATGACGTATAGAAATCACTCATGAAATATCTACCTGCGTAAGATTCTTAAGCACTTCTGGCTCTAAAGAGATATTTATAACATGCAACCGTAGGAAATTATTACATTACTGAATTAATGACGAATAGTAAAATGAATAAAGTATTGACAAAATAAAGATCCTCATAGTACTTAGCTAAAACGTCACTTACAAACTATGTTTGTTCTACCAAGTCATATAAATAATAATCTAAGTAAAGTTCTATTAATGGATTGTTCTATAAAGGGTACTAACCACTCACCGCCGTCTTATTTGACTAATAGGCGCTTTTATCATTCATAACTAATAGTAGGTAGTACGGTTGGCAAGAAAATCAGAGAAAATAAGTTATAAGATGAAAAGTGTTCGTTTGAATGTCTTCCTTCAGAGTAGGGTAAAGGTACGATTAATTTAACTCGCTGAGTATTAAAACAGTAATCAAGCTTCATCTTAAACCATCGCCTAAGGGAGCGTTGCCATTAAACTGGAGCGGAGCTGTGTGGAGCTCAAACGACCAATCACAACGCATTTTTGACAAGCCCGTTGACAGAGTGGCAGTGAGAGCGCTTACTGTGTCGGGGGTTGCGGTTTCGATTCCCGCCCGGAGCCAACAGTATGTGCAGATAGTTGTTGGCGACGACGTCTGGGTGTCAATTATATATTCTTATAAAATATTTGTGTATGTATAAGTAGAGTATCAGTTAATTAGATTCCATAATACAAGCTTGGAGCTTACTTTGGGTCTAATTAACCGTGTGTGAATCTGTTCCGGTATATTTATTTATTATTATTTATTACGAAAATGTTTTGACAATGTCAATGCCTTGGAAAATTTCAATGCGGTGTAATTGTTCGATTGAACTCCGCTCAGCTCCGGTTAACTTCATAGGAAACGCACCCTAACACATACACTGAACAGGGAAAGACTTTGGCAGGTTACATTTTAGTACGTAACCTAACTGTAGTAACATTTTACTGATACTGTACTTTGAGTACGTAAAACCGTCCGCTCCGCTTATTTCAATCGTAAGACCATGTAAGAGGCCTCTAGGCGGTCTAAAAACTCCGACACCAGGGTTAGTTACTAACCTATACGAACTTATTTATCTAACTGTCAAGAATGATTCGTAATATTAATATTAGTAAAATAAATATTAGTATAATATTATAGTAGCATAATATGTTTGATGAAATGGATTTTGATGCAGTTTTTTGTAATAGGTAGAGTGATTCAAGAGGAAGGTTTTTATGTAAAAAAATTCCCGAAATTCCCACGGGAACGGGCACAACGCGGGTAAAACCGCGGGGCGCTGCTAGTTTGAACTAAAATGAAATTAAAAGATGTGTAAAGAAATAGGTAAAAACTGTCACCAGATATTGTTTTAGTGTCATGGAAGGAACTGCTCATCTAAGGTACAATAGAACAAGCTAATAGATCCCTTTCATCAGAGCTTTGGTATGTTACTATTATTAATATTAGTATAATAGTAGCAATAATAAAATCCTAACCAAGAAAAACAATATTAAGAAGACAATTAGGTACACATATCACATAGAAATTAAAGTAGCAGCTGGAAAAACTACGACATGTTTTTGTAATCGGTATATTTCTTTGCAGACTGTACAGTACAGTACATTCAATAATATCGAAGCGAAATTAAGCCAGTTAGGGAGTTGATTTATTAATTATTAATTTAATAGGTTTGTCTGTGCCTGCGATAATTTATGCTATTGATTTCATTTAATGCCCGTATAACATACATGTATGTTGTTATTTTAATTCTTCAATGAACTATATTTAGTATCTTCAGTAATTATTGTCATCGCTCTTCTTCTTCTTCATCTTCATCGAGTGGATGGTCACCCTGACCAATCCTGGCGTCAGAGTTATTGAGCCGCCAAAGGCCTCTGACTTGGCTCATGTAACGAATATCGCTCTTAACCGGTATCTGTTTATTATATTTAACCTGAATAATGATATTTTAAGTTAAATATGTTCATTTTCAATGTCTATGTATTTTGGATGTCTATGTCTATATGATTATCAGTGACATTCCTATCTGAGCGCTACCGTGCTTCGGATAGCTCGTTGAATTGCCGATCCTGTTATTTGAATCGTTAGACCATGAGCACTTTAGGCGGTCTTAAAACTCCGGCAAAGGGTTTGCCACTAACTTACTTATAACATTTAAAAAAATAAAGATTTTGAAAATATACCCCAGACGGTGAAATATGAAATTGAAAAAATTATAAAATAGGTAATTTTAAAAACGCCTGATGTAAAAAAAAGTATGTAAACAAAATTAAAACCTTAAGAAAATTTATCGGGGCTAGTTGAAAACCGCATCCAAATCGGACTAGTACTTTTTAAGATCTATACCAACATTTGTTTGTGCACACATCCTCTCACTCACCCCAAACGCATTACCGTCTCCATACCGTTGCGGGTAAAAAATACTTGTTTTAAAATTTTATTTGAAACTAGCTGTGCCCCGCGGTTTCACCCGCAGCGCCCCCGTTCCCGTGGGATTTTTGAGATTTTTATTCCTTATTTTTCTTATATAAAACCTTGTCCTGACAATACGGAACACATTAAAAAAAGAATCATCCAATTTGGTGCAATCGTTCTGAAGTTATGCGCTTCGCAACAGATTCAGCGATTCATTTTTATATTATAGATAGTTAGTTCTTTGTTCATAATAACCGCATGTCTTTTCCAGTGTGCGGGGATAGAGTGTAGCTCCACGGTACGTACCTTAACTATAAGTATTTCAATTTACTGAAAGCTTTATTTCAATGTAGGTATGATCTAATTTTCCTAAAATAAATGGATGTTTTGTATTTCCAGTGTACCGGTTTACAATGCCAAGCTGATGTAAGTATAATAAACTCTTTGCACCTTATTCATACACGCTCTGTAACTAAAACAAATTTAAAAAGTGTCTTGTCCCTTTTGCTCGTCGGAAAATTGCGTATGTCAGAAAGTGACAAACCATTTGATACCTAAAATGTTCTTAGTACGTATTTATTAATATTTTGTCGCATAGTATTTGAATTAAAATGAAATTAAAAGATGTGTAAAGAAATAAGTAAAAACTGTCACCAAATATTGTTTTAGTGTCATGGAAGAAACTGCTCATCTAAGGTACAATAGAACAAGCTAATAGATCCCTTTCATGAGAGCTTTGGTATGTTACTATTAGTATTCACCAATCTTATCAAAGAGCTAAGCAACGTAACATAGTGATAACATAATATATGTCGACAAGCCCGTTGGCACAGTGGCAGTGAGAGCGCTTACTGTGTCGGGGGGTGCGGGTTCGATTCCCGCTGGAGTCAAAAACATGTGCAGACGTAGTTGCTGGCGACGACATCTGAGTGTCAATTATATATTCATATAAAGTATTGTATGTATTAGAATCAGTTGACTAGATTCCATAATACAAGCTTAGAGCTTTGTTTGAGTCTAATTAACCATGTTTGAATTTGTCCGGGTCCGGGTATATTATTGATCCACAGCCCGGCGAGCACAACAAATGTCACAGATGACAATACACGATATAAAATGCTGTACGTTGATTGGTCAATATGGCGTAGAAATCGAATTTTAAACATTCCACCAATCAACAGACAGTATTTATCATACCATGTCTTGTTGCCTTCAATGACATTCCTTCAACTTGTTCTTTGGCAATATCATCTCATACGTTATTCTTATCTTCAAGAAACTGACCTATTTTGCTAAACCTCGCCTCAGTCAGGACATCGATCTTTAAAAACCTTCAGACAAACGCTTTCTACGCCATTGATTTTCAGAGCGACTTTGCCTTTGTAACTTTGTGTTTTTCAGTGCTACGGATATCTGTGTCAAGCTAGAGTAAGTATACGAGTGTATGTAATTTAATCTACACTAATATAAAGAGGAAAACTTTGTTTCTTTGGTTGTAATGAATAGGCTCAAAAACTACTGGACCGTTTTTAAATTCTTACACCATTCGAAAGCTACATTATCCACGAGTAACATACGTTATTTTTCATCCCGAAATTTCCACAGGAATGGACACAACGCGGGTGAAACCGCTGGGCGCTGCTAGTTTATATGATAGTGCTTAAAAATGAAATAGCAAAAGTATTAGCCTGTAATTTTTAACGAACCCATGTGATGATAACCAACCGCTTAAAGCACCCACTAGCTTAAAGCAAGCCACTAAGAACCAATAAAATAAGCATGGTAGCTCTCTAGTAAAATTACGACCGGCCAGTCAAACAGAGATCGAGCTGCGTAGCTTAACAATCGCAATGCCTTAACTTATCGTATGCTTAGCTTATTTTCAAGTACATAACTTAGACAGTTATTAAAGTCGTATTACATATAACTTATCCGTCTTATTGTTGTTATTTATTTAACTTGTTCTTTATATTTTCAAAAAAGAAAACTGTAATGGATTTATTTATAGACTTTAATCTTTTTTATTGCTAAATAAGTTTGTTTCTTTTTTATTGAGAGCTTTTTAAAGTTTCTTTGGACGAGTACAGAATTTTAATGAGAATATGTTTCTTTGTTAAAGCAATAACAAAAGAAGAGGCTAGAATATATCAACTTGGTTATTCCTTTTGGGTCTAATAACTTAATATAGATATCTCTACAACCGATGAAAAATGTGTCGGTTGTCGGAACCGGATTTCAAAGCGTCGGTCTCTGTTAGAAGCTACGAGTATTTGCTCATTGTCTTTTAATTTTATTAGTTACTAGCTGTGCCCCGCGGTTTCACCCGCAGCGCCCCCGTTCCTGTGGGAATTTTGAGATTTTTATTCCCTATAAACCTCACGGAGCCCGAAACCTTTCCAACGAATGCAAAACCGTGGAAATCGGTCCGTGCGTTCTGGAGTTATAGCGTCAGGGAGGAAAACCCGACTTATTTTTATTAGTAAAAAAAAAAAAGAAAGTTATTTTATTTTATTACTTTGGTTTTTATGTTCTAGTGTCAAGGAGATTATTGTAGCATGCTCGAAGAATTATGGTAAAATAGTCGAAGAAACATAATCAATAAAGAATAATATAATTTATACTACTGAGTAATAAAATCTGTAACCTAATATGTAGTTGTCATTGTACATTGTACAGTCGGCAAACAAAGCAGCAACCATCTTAGATGAAAAATAAAAAAAAAACACATTGAAATAGGTCCATCAATTTGAGAGCTATGTTGAGCCCAGTGGGAAGGGAAGAGTCCCTCAAAGAGTCTCACAAAGAGTCCCTCAAAGAGATTTTAGTGAGAGCACAAAAATCTCTTTGTGAGACTGCCCTCAGTTTGATTAGGGCATTACTGGCTAAATCACCTGATTGCCCGAAACGAAAAGTAAGACGATTCAGTGCTTCGGAGGGCACGTTAAGCCGTCTGTCCCGGTTACTTGCCACGGATAGTAGTCGTTACATGAGCTATGTCAGAGGCCTTTGGCGGCTCAATAACCATGACTCTAGGATTAGTCAGGGTGACCATCCACTCGATGAAGAAGAAGATTCCATACTCTGTCATTTAAACTTATGAGTATGATAGCGCCACCGTTTTGTAAAACGAGTATATGAACTTTGGTTGTGAAGTCGATTTAAAAGAAAATGGCCTCAAAGCAAAAGACGAAAATAATGTGATCAATACAAAAAATTGAGACAAAGCTATAAAATCACTCAAGTCCGCGGGTGGTGATCTGATCGGTAATGTGATCCATTCCGTTTAGTTGTCATTTTGTTGATTTGATTAATTGGCTTAATGTACTGTCCCTTAATTGGGCCTTTCGGTGTTTATTAGTAGGCATTAAAGTCACGGTTTATTGAGGAACATGAGGACTTAGTTCAACAAGTCGGCGCGAACAATTGTTTGAAAGTGAGTAAGCTCGAGTAGGTCAGTGGGCAACACATTTTTAAACCGCCTAAAGACCTATGAAATGGTCTAACGATTGAAACAACCGACCGATAATTTAACGTGCCCTCCGAAACACTGTAGCGCTCAGATAGAAATGCCACTACTGGCCACCTACTTATTCAAGTAGAGGTCCAACTGCACGTTGCTTAACAATTGTAATTGTTTCGCGGTAAATAGAAAAACTTGAGCGAACATGTGAATTATGAAAAATAAACGATACGGGACTATGGCGGTTAAACTACCTATTGTAAAAAGTATATGAAGTATGTTCGCTCTGAAAGGCTGAGAACAACCTGTTCATTTACTAATAAATAATAGAACAGTATTTTCTTAGAGCGAACATGGGTAGAACAATAAACCAATTTTTTGTTAAAACACCAATGTAAACGCGGCTTAACGTCTTAACTAAATAAAGCATTATTTGGGAATATAATACAGAATGGTTTTGACATTAAGAATATATCTGATAAACCCAAAACGCCCAGATTATACGGAGCACATTTTCTCTTACTTAATTATTTATTTGGAAGACCATTAATATAACAAAACGCTGATTAATCCACTGTTGCCCATCCTCGATGAAAAATATAACTTTTTCTTAATTGTTTAATTTTTAATTTGAATTTAAATTTTGCTGCTATCTGCTTCAAATGGGACTATTCGCATCGCACTTGCAGTATAGCCCTTGAGTTTAGCGCGTTCAAAATCAATTAAAAAGATATTACTATAGGTGAAGTACCTACACAGACCACTGAGAGTGTTGTGGCAATGTAATAGGTAGATTGGTTTTATTATAATGGCAACACTTTCTTCTCGTCATGGCCGCCAACGGCTCTAGGTGTGCGTTGTAATAGTTTAATATAAAGAATAAAGTTTTCGTTAAATTCCATCGTTATTTTACTTATAACAATAGGTTATGAGATGCCTTCTTCTTCATCGAGTCAATGAGTCTTCATTTTCCTAAATATGGTTGGCCAAAAAAGAGGCCAATGAAATTGCCCTGCTTGTTGGGCAGCCCGCGCAGGCCAGCAAGTGACCCATGGACTGAGGGCTCTCGGGGACGTTGCAGAGGTCACAGCATATTGGTCTAATAATTTGATCAAACGTACGTATGTCACATATGAGTTAAATTATAAATGGCTTGTACAGGTCACAATCTATTAACAGATCATAATCTTAGTTGGATTAAAAACCAACGGCGTTTATAATTTTCCAGTGACACATACAACCATTCGATTACAACTAACATGACTAAGTATACATATCTAGAAAATTATTATTTTATGTCTTAAATTATAACAGACGTGGCTGTTTAAATGGGCAAAGCTCTTCACATCTCCATAGTTTGTCACGAGTTCCCCGACTTCGCAGTCGAAGTTTAACCACATCAAATAACACGAGTTTAGTCTGTCTGTTCAGCTCGATGCTCTAAAGTTACTTCGAGAGGATTTTGCCGCAATATCATCGTATCTACGAGTAATTCGGTTGATTTACATTCACGTGTACAATCGGGACTGATTAGTTATGTATTACGTCACCTGGATTATTGTGCTAAGATATACAGAGTGGAATACGAACTATCGAGCTAGGAATCCTGTAGTTCGGTTGATTGGTATTACTGTAGTGTTCTGTGAAATGTTTCATCTTTATATCGTTAACTGTGATCTAATTAAATTCCAATATATGGTATATAGTTGTGCGCTAAAGTAGAAGTTATTTCCAGTACACGGCGGCGGGTAGCATAGAGGGCATTCCGACCATCAAATTCCTTAAGTAGCGCCACCGGAGTCATTCAAACTAACCTCTTGATCAGAGTAAGTGCTTGTCGATTAAATGGGTCATGCAGAGGCACTTGCCGTATGGCCCACGCCCAGCGCCCTGTCGTATTACAGGTCTTGTTTTAGTAGATATTTGCGACTCCGAAGCGTATAAGTCCCACGTATCATCTCATCTAAGGAGATGAGTAAACTCATTTCCCACCTTAATAAAAATACTAATACTACCTAATATTATATAGGAGTTACGTTTTTAAGAGTTTGTATGTTCGACCGAATCATGTAAATTACCATTACGATTTGGATAATTCTTTTTGTAATAGATAGCTACATTCAACGGGAAGGTCATAGGCTATTATTTCATCCCAAAATTCTCACGAGAACGGACTCAACGCGGGTAAAACCGCGGAGCGCTGCTAGTCACACATAAATGTTGAGCATCCTTAGAAATTTGCTATATTGAAACTTTTACAGAACTACGCGCTGTACCTTCCTAAGTTTACAGCAAGTACGAGTACATAGTTCTGAAGAGATTCGTGGATGCGTTGTGCAGTTACTTTATTAAATGAAAACCAGTGTTGAAATAAAACATGAATTCAAATTTAGAACAGAACTTTCGGTAAGAGAGGCGGGAATTAGTGTTGCCAACATATGTATTACAAACTACACTTAATCCAACCATAGACTGTACAAACTAAAGAAATGGTAAACAAAAAAATGTTGCCACGAATGGCATTTTTTTGCCATGAATGACAATTTTAAATTGAAAATACGTTTACAGATACACTTCGCTTTTTTTTTTTTTTTTTTTCTTGTATAGACGCATTACACCTCAGTGTTCTGTGACCACGGTTCCTGTAAAGGGGCCGAAACGTCAAATAAAAATGTAAAATAAAAACGAAGTGTATCGGTAAATGTAGTTTCAATTCTATATTAAGTAGTATTCGCTTAAACATAAGAAACTAGTATGAATGACAATTGCCATAATTGATAAAAAATATGACAGTTCTAAAGAGCTTAACATATTCTTTGGTTGACTGTATTTTGACATTGTTTTGAACAGAGTCCACACAAATTCTATAAATAAATTAAACTGAGGACGCTCCAAAATTCAGTTCTGCAGAACAACTAGTTTCAACCAGGTGGTGAGTAATCGGAACAACTTCACATTTCCTAATTAAAACTTGTGTCTCTTGATGTTGAACAAGTTCTGTCATATTACTATTATAAAGCAAGTGGGACGTTGGTTCCGTGCATTGTACAAAACTTCGGCGTAACAAGTTAAAAAGGAGATATGACGTTATAGAGACGTTATAGTATTCGCATATGTTTTGTCTCCCCCCCCTCTACCCCCCTCTCTCTCTCTTCCAGGCTATGTGTGATATGTGTCCCATATGGTGGTAGTTAGCCTCCCTTGTTTTTCTCCTCCACTTCGCTCTATCGTCGACGTGTACGGAAATCTTGCACACATCCATATCCTTGGACACTACATTCCACCTTGACTTGGGTCTGCCTATGTATAGATCTTTCTAGATGATTTTTATCAAGCGTAATTGCTGGGTAGTTTATTCTTCTCAAGCATCTCATGGTGAAAGGATCAGCGAACTGTGTTACCGACTACACTGTCCCTGCAGGTTGCCGAGGGCGTTCCGGACGCATACAGCCGGTTGTGGTGCGTCACACGTGGTCCTTTCATGCAGTATATGAAATTATACACTTTTTACTTTGAAATGCATTCAAAAGTGGAAAACAGTGACGAAAGACAGGTCCTGATTGACGGAATTTGAGGACATTGCCTAACAGTGGGACCCATCTAGGCTAAATAAACAATAATGCATGACTCGAGTTTAAGATTGCTTATATAGACCAGAAGGCCATTGCAGTCTAGTCTCACTTGTTTATTTCTACACAAAAAACTGTAAATCTACTGCAGACAATTAGGTGACAACTGGAGTCGGGCGCCGAATGCGGTCAAGTACCGAATTCATTACATCTTTGCGGTCACCGTATGTAGCTTGCGGTAAACGGACCGTTAAAAAGTAAAGTGAATAGCCGAAGTAATCCCGAACTAAATACAATAGCCGCAAGTTAAATTGAAAGTATATTTTCCTAGTTTTGGAAATAATTACTTATTATTATATTATCTGCAGTAAAAGTTTCAGCGAAGCAATTCCATTAATACCTAAAATAATATTTTCAATCCCAACGAACGAACATGTAAAATCAGAATGAAAATATTCTCGTGAATAATTAAAGTAATGTTGAGTTCAAATTAACGTTTCTGCAACACGGGACATACCAAACATCACACAAATTTCAGAGAACATTGAAAAATGAAAAATGAGATTCTCGAAAACTTTGCAAGTTGAAAATTATGGAGCTTGGCGTTAATTACATTGTCTTGAGACAAATTTAATTTATTACATAAATTAGATAAAATCTTAATTAGTAGAGTGCATACAAAGTTTAAGCAATCTATAATGCCGTAGCTTCCGTAGCAAACTTTGCTACGTGCGTGCTACGAGATATTGCTATGATGCTACGGATGTCTACATTATTTCTTAGATGGGGGGAGAAAATTCTATCCAATTAAGTTTATATTTCTATGAATATTAGTAATTTTATATTACCAAGGAGAATAAAAAAAATAACGGATTGATATTCAGTTTTTATATGTATTGTTACCACTAGGTTAGTTATATTATTCCCAACGTTTAGTATTATTTCCATTCGCCAAAAGATAGTGAGTCGTACTTTTCCAACTGAAAATACTGTCAAATGTACTAGTACCAACTATTCATATTATATCTTTGTATAAAACCAATGAATGAAGTAATTGAGGAGAAACTTTATGTCGAGTTAGTTTGGTACAAGTTTCAGGTGATTGCCGTCTGGTCGAACTTGATATATTGAGGTACGAAGTTGTCTCGACTATTTTCTTTAGAGTTAACTTGGAACCTAACCCAATATAGTCACAAAAGTTATTAGACTGACTTGGTAGACGGAAACAAAACTATCAGATTAACGAAAGTTTTCGATAAAAACTCTTTTAGTTTATCAGACAAAAAAGTTTGGGCCGTATTCTTATTCTTATTATTACGAGCTATCGAATTGTTTGTTCCTTTCCGATATTCCCTATTTTCCAAAGAGATAAAACAATTTTAAACAGTGTTTTAGTTAAGGAGCGTTTTTGAGTACGGCGGCTTGTCTCTAGTCTCTAGTGCACTCCTTAATACGTTTTCACAGATCAGAAAATTGTCTACCTTCAGTCTTGACTATAGTGTGCTCAGATGTACGGTAAAACGTGATTTTCATTACGTGAGCATTTTTATAATATACAAACTGCCTACTAGAGGCAATGTGTCATGACCACGTGACTATTATGTACGTAGAACTCCATTAAATTGTGATATAAGATAAACGATATATAATACTTGCAGCGCCCCGCGGTTTTACCCGCGTTGTGTCCATTCCTGTGGGAATTTCGGGATGAAAAATAGCCTATGTTACTCGTGGATAATGTAGCTTTCGAATAGTGAAAGAATTTTTAAAAACGGTCCAGTAGTTTTTAAGCCTATTCATTACAACCAAACAAACAAAGTTTTCCTCTTTGTATATTAGTGTAGATTATGCTAACGGTGGATTGAAGAAAAGCTGTTTGTTCATAGTCATATTTTATTTTGTATCGAATAGCACACTGTTTAAGACTGACGACATTTTGTTTTTTAGACATATTTAAGCGCTGTTCTGGGCAATCCACCCTAAGGGTGGTTTCTATTGAAACGGAACGGACCCGAACCCGAAACCCGTTTTATTTTCCGTTCCATCGCCAATAGCGACAAAAACAAATATTTTTTCAACTTACTTGATGGTGTTGTTCCAAAATCGAAAAAAAGAAACTGACAAAATACATTATTCCGTTTCAAGAAGCTTTCAAAAGAAACAAATATGATTAATGGTTCGCCGACAAAGGAGCTATTGTGAGGCAATATTTACAAAAAAGTGTAACGGAAAGGAATTCACTTATCACTTTATCGATTACATGAACTATTGATAATGAGGGATGCGACACTCACCGGCAGTGGGCGATTTAGAATTTACATTTGGAATACTGCTCCCTGGGGAGAGGATTTAGGGTTTGGGGAATTTATTCCTGGAGGCAGAAACTACGTTTACAGATACACTTCAGTTTTATTTTACATTTTGACGTTTCGGCTCCTTTACAGGAACCGTGGTAACAGAAGACCGAAACGTCAGTCACACTTCGCTTTTATTTTACACTAGGCTGTGCCCTGCGGTTTCACCCGCAGCGCCCCCGTTCCCGTGGGAATTTTGAGATTTTTATTCCCTATAAACCTCACGGAGCCCGAGACCTTTCCAACGAATGCAAAACCGTGGAAATCGGTCCAGCCATTCACGCGTGATGCCTTGACCAAGGAAAACGAGTTTCATTTTTATATATATAGATTTTTATCTGACGTTTCCGCTCCTTTACAGGAACGCCTCACAGAAGACTCCAGACTTAAGAAACCAGTTCATGGAGGTAGTCTTCAGAGATGGTGTTATTAAAGAATTTGGGAACTCAGAAGTTATAGAACCTATTCTGAGAGTACTGAACTGACGACGGTAAATGTGTTTTACTAACGTTAGTACATCATACCTCAATGGTTTAAACATAGATATTCCCGAAATTCTTATACCCGAAATTCGGCGTAGGTGAAACCGCATATAAAACTTGTATGTACCCTATGTAACTGGCTAGACAGAAAGAATAACCTTTCTGAAATCGGGCATTGTGTATACAGCTGTTTTTTCGAACTTTTGTTCTGATTTACACTGGCGCCTATGAAAAGAGAAATAGCACAGAGGAAATGTTGACACTGATTTGACAAAAAAATATTATCTGTACGTGTTTATACAAAATGATTATTCTAATCAGACTGGAAATTCCTGTGTTAAGAACGTTCAAACAATAAATCTAACCATATCGCTTTTATTCGTGTGTATGTATATTAGTATATAATGATATGTTTTCAGTATTTTCCACGCAATATAACTAACAAAACCATTAGTTAGTGAACTATTTGGATTAATCAATGAAATAAAGACATCAATGAATTATAGCGAAGTTGCGAAGCGAAGCGATTACTGTCCATGGAATAATTGAAATGTTAACCGACAGTCGCATGTCTATTCAACGATCCTTCTGACATTTTCGTCTCTCCATTGTTGTGTAATGTGTGTTACGAATATTTGTCTTTACCCTCAAATGGACTGATTGTTTTTGCAAGATAAAAGAACAAAAAATAAATAACTTCAAGCTCTACGTTTTTATTAGCTTTACCCTCATTTCGGTTTAGAAGATTTAATATTAGATATACGAGTATGTTTTATGATTTTTTTGTCAATGCTTTTTTGTGAAAGTATTTTGTATCTATGTTTATGTTAACGCCCAAATATCAAATTTTAATGTTATAGTTCTAACTATCAGCGCCCCGCGGTTTTACCCACATTGTGCCCGTGGTAATTTCGGGAATTTTTAAAAACATTTTCCTCTTGAATCACTCTATCTATTTAAAAACCGCGTCAAAATCCGTGCAGTACTATTTGAGTTTATCGCGAACAGACAGACAGACAGACGGACTTTGTTTTGTAATAAGTAGTGTACTAATAGTGCGGAATATTTGCAAAAGACCTGCTACTGAAGCGCTTTTGACAAAAGGTAATGAGACCCGAAGTCATAATTTACTTATAACCCTGAAATCATCACGAAGATGGAAAACATATGGGAAAGAGAAGACCTAGTATTGTACGCTTCTTTCAGCCACTTCTTTTCTAAAGAAGTGGCTGAAAGAAGCGTAAGCGGCTTAAATCTTTCACGATCTCTATGTTCAATTGTTCTACAATTGACTTTATAGGCATTATTTGAATATCTTCTATCTAAAGTTTCGTTTTCACTTTTGTGTAAGTAAAATAAATAAATGAACAGCTATTTCTGACAGTTTTTCTCTTCAAAATCTTATAAATCATGATACTTTGTCTTCAACAAATTCTTAATAGGATTTTAACGAAAAACTAAAATAAAGGGCCTTGATTTATTAACTATTATTAACTTAAGGTGCTTGTTTAGTGTAGATACCAATTTATTTACGAGTATAGTTAACTAAACGCGGATTGCACAAGCTTGCTTAATTTTTACTAAGCGCTTAAAAACATTTAAAAAATCAAAGACAGTGTTCTATTGCGTACAATGTAAAATACAACAGCTGTTTTTACCCAACAGCTTTTCTTTCTTTAACTTGTTTAGATACGAGACTTAAAAGTTCTAGTGCCAGCTTTTCTCAGTCATCCCATTTTTATGTAAACACTATCGGCCGTCCTCGCTTCGTTTCGGGTGAAAGGCCATCCCTAGTTAGGGCTTGAATTTGGAAAATTCCTTTCTTAGTGCTCACTTACATAATGGAAGGAGCCCCTGTACCAAATTTCAAGTTTCTAGGTTTCTAGGTTTATGTTGTGCGTTGACATATAAGTCAGTGAGTCAGTCAGTCAGGTTTACCTTTTATATATAGACAACAGTTGTTGGTATAAATCAGACAGAAAAAATGTGACAGACGCAGAGTCTGTTGTTAAACTTGTTGTTCCAAGTAAGTGCTCCTTTATAGGTTCATCCTTACACAAGCCAAGATACCTATACCTACCTATGTAGGTATATTATGTCACCGTAATATTGTAAAAGACCGTTGGTTTTCCAACTAGTAAGTTAATCCGTAGACGGATTGTGACCAGTTCAAAGCATTTACAATTTTTTCGTTACACCATAATGTTTCGATAGCAAACCGTGAAACTGTACTTAACGTTTACAATCTTCCGGTGATATCTTTAAATATAAAAATACCGTGTCACGCTGTTTGTTCGCAATGGACACCTAAACTACTGAACCGATTTTAAATTTGATTTGCACACTGCAATTTGATCCAACTTAGTTATAGGATAGTTTAGATCTCAATTTGTGGTGGTTAGGGTGGTCCACCTCTTAATTTGTATATGGCAAAACAACATTTGCCGGGTCTGCTAGTATAAATCAATATTTAGTTATATTCCATAATACAAGCTCAGAGCTTAGTTTGGGTCTGTGAACCGTGAAGCGCATGTTTACCCGTGTGTAAATGTGTCCTGTATATATATGTAGGTACACCTATATATTTCTAATTGACCTACATCTTAAGTGAAAGATACCATGTATTTGAATTCGCCTGCATTGAATTAACAATCAAAACATCACAAAAGACACGATGGCTTTGTCATGGTGGTCTACACACGTATGAATAGAAAATTTGATTAGATTTTCAATTTGGGAATAATTGAATGATTTCAAAAGGGTATCGTTGAGGTTAATTAAGTAATGATAGGCTGAATGATAGACTGACTGATTGAATGAATGATAGACTGAATGATTGTCTGACTGACTGAATGAATGAAAGACTGGTTCCGTTTTAGTAAACTAAAAACTATTATAGGTAAATTTCAATACATTTTGTATCGTCTTGCGTCTATTTCTGTGGGAATCCCCAAAATTCCCACAGGAACGGGCACAACGCGGGTAAAACCGCGGCGGTTATAAAGGTACCTAAGTACTAGGTATAAAGGTCGTTCTTTAAACGAATTTCTAGTAGGTACCTACCTTTTGTTATTGTATGTACTTACCTAATTTTCACTTAATCCTTAGACACTAACCAAGGCCTAATGTTTTTAGGTTCGGGTTTATGTTCCGACTACATTTCTAACTGATTTACAAACGGTTAATAGACCCAAACTATTTTCTATTACAACCAAACTCTGTGGAGACATTAGTTCGTTGAAATGTTCTATCCATTTAATCCTATTGCTTACAATGAAAGATATTCTAATGAATGAATCGGTATAACCTCCGTCTACTAATATTATAAATGCAAAAGTTTGTGAGGATGTTTATTACTCTTTCACGAAAAAACTACTTGACGGATTTGGATGAAACTTAACAGTAATATAGTTTATACATCAGAATAACACATGGGATACATTTTATCCCGAAATTCCCGCACGAACGAGTACTACGCAGGTAACAAACCGGGGCTAGTTAGTATAATTTGAATAAAACTTGTTTTAGGATTACAGATGTCATTTCGGTGATAGTAAGCGAGTTCCAGTAGGTTAGTGGCCAACCCTGGAGTCGCAGTTTTTAGACCGCCTAAAGGCCTCCGATATGGTCTGACGATTGAAACAATCTGGACATACAATTTAACGTGCTCTCCGAAGCACAATACTGCTCAGATAGAAATGCCACTATTGGCCACCCGTCCATTTCGGAGCCGAGGTACCCGTCGCTTGGTTGCAATGTAACATTGCTTACTCAAACTACGTTACATGATGAAACAGTTCGTTTGGTATACTAACTATAGCCTAAACTAGCTGCGCCCCGCGGTTTTACCCGCGTTGTGCCCATTCCCGTGGGAATTTAAGAACCGCTCGAACGATTTTGTGCAAACTTCACATAAACCATCTACTAAATAGTCCGAACAAAGCATTTGGTTTGTATAGGTGACCCTGTTCTTGAGTTTTAAAATTACAACGGAAAGTGGCATTGATTTTTATATTTATAGATATGTTACTGCAAACATTTTATATACACTACTTATTTAACTATAAGCTATGTTTGGTTATAGTTCGTATCAATCCAAAATTTTATGTTCCATATTCAATAAAAGTAATAAAACCGATATATATGTAATAACATGTTTAATCTTTTTGTAGCCCAAAGCGATTCCTGTAGGCAAAATATTAATCCTCGAAAATATTTACCAAAATTGATCATAAAGTTCTGTATCTATTATTTATCTATGAGCTGAACTACATTGTCTATGAAATTAAAACTTCATTCTGCGGTCGCTGCACGCCACGGCTGCAGAACCGCATGAATAGTAAATTTATAAATAACTTCGCCCCGCGATTTTACCCGTGTTGTACCCATGCGAATTTAGGAGACACATAGCCTATAACTTCCCGTTTAATGTGGCTATCTATTACAAAAAGAATTATTCAAATAGGACTGGTAATACCCGAGATTAGCTTCAACATACATACAAACAAACTTACAAATGTTATAAGTGTAGATAAATACACTGAACAAATTCACACAAGGTTAATTAGACCAAAACTAACCTTTAAGCTTCACTACATAGTATAAAATAAAGTCGTCTCTGTTTCGTGTCTGTTTGTCTGTTTGTCTGTATGCTTAAATCTTTAAAATTACGCAACGGATTTTGATGCGGTTTTTTGTAATAGGTAGAGTGTTTCAAGGGGAAGGTTTTTATGTAAAAAAATTCCCGAAATTCCCACGGGAACGGGCACAACGCGGGTAAAACCGCGGGGCGCTGCTTACAAAATAATAATGCTCGATGGCGGGTCGCTTATGGCTACTTACTGTTTCGTGCGGTCAAAGCGCGCGGGGATATACCTCCTACGAACTACGAACGACGAAGACGCGCTATGTAGGTATTATCCCGAATTCTTCCTCACATGAAATCTTGATTGTGTATACATATATACTCGCGCGAGACATGTAATATTTTATCCCCAATTTCCCACTTGAAATTTTGATTGTGTATATTCCTGCGGGAGACACGCAATGTTTTATCCCGATTTTCCTACATGAAATCTTGATTACCCGAAGCGAAGCGAGGGCGGGTCGCTAGTATATAATAAAATCTAATTTACTGATACTAATATTTGACTAAGCGATGCTAATTAACCCACTGTGATTTTTAAGCAACGTTCCGCTCGACCACTACTTGGATGGGCCGGTAGTGGCGTTTCTAACAGAGCGCTACTGAGCTTCGGAGGGTATGTCAAATTGTTGGTTTCTTTAGTTTCAATCGTGTTGATGGCCTTTAGGCAGTCTAAAAACTCAAACACCAGATTTTGCCACTAACGTCACAGATTACTAAATAGTTCTAATGTTCTCAAACACACTTTACTTCTTAACCCTACTAGATATAAAACACATACCCTTTCTTTGTCTATCCATTCTATATCGAAGAGATCAAACATTCAATCACGTATCGTGTCTCTGCAGACCATCTTTATTACATGAGTACGAGATGGTACCAAGGTTACCCCTAACATGGATTTCTCTCGTTATAGTGCAGTAACGGTTAACGAGATTACAAGCAATTGTAAGATCTACTCTACTCTTTCCACTTAATCGTTGGAAAGTAAACAAGCGTTGTATGTTGTTGGTATGTGTTACATAATTAAGCTCGGTGTCTACATATATTTTTTAGGTAGGTAATCTATACTTCAAGTTGGAATATAAGTAATCATCTATACTAATATTATAAAGAGGTAAAAGTTTGTTTGTTTGTTTGTTTGTATGTTCGAGGTAATCTCAGGAAATATCAATCCGATTTAAATAATTCTTTTTGTAATAGATAGCCACATTCAACGGGAAGGTTATAGGCAATTTTCATCCCAAAATTCCCACAAGAACAGGCACAACGCGGGTATAACCGCGGGGCGCTGCTAGTTTAATATGCTCTTCACCATGGAAGAGCGAAGTGCTTACTGCGACTTCTCTATTTCCTGCACTTCAACTAGACAATGAACATTTAAAAACAATAAGTTAAATCGATACTAATGATAGGGGTTCCGCCCAATTTCTATTTGCCGACCATTCAATTGAGTGGAAATCGAAGAAGAACGGAAAGTAAATAAATAAACCAAGACGTATACTTATTTATAGGCAAGGTAAAATGATTCAGCTACTTATTTACGTAAAGCGCCGTAATGAATAATGTTTGTCAATAAATTAAATCTTGTTTATTTATTGTATTGTAAAATAATATCCGTTTGTCGAATTGAATATTTATAAAAGCTTATTAGCAGCATTTTAGCAATCAAATGGTTTGTCCCTTTCCAACATACGCTAATTTCCAAAGAGCAAAAGAGACAACACAGAGTTTATGCTGTAGAACGTTTATGAATAGGTATAGCGGTTATAAGTTTTTTAATATGTTTAAAGTTCATTGTTTTTATTATAGCGGTTAGTTTTTTAATATGTTTATAGTTCATTTTTCAAAAAATCTATCTTTTTTTTTCAAAAATTTTCCCTTTCTTGGGCAGTGACTACTAGAAGTCAATGGACCCTTTTCCACCCATTGAGTCGTAAAAGATTTATTAAGTAAATAGTTATCCATATAATTAATTAAACTCTATTCATTAGTTAAGTACTCTTAAATCTGTGGTACCCGAATACCGCTGTCTATGCCCTGCCTGACTAAGGTTTAAGGGTCGGAAGACCATTTGAAGGGTAATTTAAAAAGGTCCCGTCCCTTATCACCCTTCAGCCGATGGTTTAAATAAACGCAGGTTATGTGACGGTAAAGGTTAACCCTAATGAGATATTGAGCCTTAGACAAGCTTAATTAAGTGTGTAACTGTTATTATGTGAGACCCGTGGTCATGTAGTTTGAGCGCTCGGCTCACGATCCGGAGGTTCCGGGTTCGATTCCCGGTGGGGACAATATCTCACAAAAATCTCTTTATGAGACTGCCCTCAGTTTGGTTAGGGCATTGCAGGCTGAATCACCTGATTGCCCGAAAAGCAAAATGATTCCGTGCTTCGGAGGGCACGTCAAGCCAGTGTGAGACAGTACCTATTAATTTAAAGTCCTTTTTAAATGAGAGGATAAATATGTAAATAATCTTTTTACAAGTAGAGCTCTGCGGATTTATCTTTATTGTACCGGTCGTCACGGGAATTTTGTTGAAAACCGTTGTTAATAGTGACTCATAAGGGTCGTTTTCGGATATGCACACTTGCATGCAAGTTTCATCATTGTTAAGCAGCATAAAAGTACATCACAAACGCACCCACAGACGCGACGCGACTCTTTTATGAGAGGAAGTTATAAAGTTAAATTATATTTTTTAAAAAAGGAGAAGAGTCTCTCTCTATGCTACAGACGGCTCTGTGTCCATAAAATCCCTTTACGCTTTGCAAACATTCAAGAAAATGTTATAAGATCGTTTCCGAGTTCAAGACTTAAATATCTACATACCTACTATTTACAGACTAGAGTCTTTCGTGAAAAACATCTTACATTAAAGTGAACAACTTTATTACTTAAAATCTACATGTTTTCAAAAACCTTCTTAATCATGTTCAGGTAGAAACTTGTGTTTTTTGATGAAAACATATCATCATTATCGCCCTTGCCGTCGATAGAATCGTCGTAATTCTTACGGCGCATGGGCATATCTGAAACAAACCAGATAGAAACTCAACCGCTTTTTAAGAATAAAGGTGTGGCCCTATCACTATAAAATGGTACGGCGCCACACCGTGACACTACACGACGTCGGGCCGTAGCACGGTGCCGTGGACGGCGCCGCGGTTGATGCACCGCGCATAGT
The DNA here is from genome assembly GCA_951394245.1 of Cyclophora punctaria. NCBI lineage: Eukaryota > Metazoa > Arthropoda > Insecta > Lepidoptera > Geometridae > Cyclophora > Cyclophora punctaria. The sequence goes on from OX596186.1 coordinate 8,211,131, forward strand.
CGATATTTCGCAGTTGGCGTGGGCGCACATTGCAAAACAAAATGGCCGTTTTACAGCGATGGTGCCGTACCCGTGGTGATGGGGCCACCCACTATGTGGAGTTTACATGCTACAAGCCAGTGAGTTAACACGTTAACTGCCATGCCAGTGCACTGGCCTGATCATGTTATTTTTATGTGTAGCAATGAAGATGTAAGAACTATAGACCCCCATTCAATTATTGTACCCCACTTGGAATTCGCAAACTCGCAGCTTATAACCCGCAAATATTGAACGACTGCTTATACGAAACACGGAACTCTAGGTAGGTTGTTTAGGGGTGCGTTTCAACAGAAGCGGAGTGGAGCTGAATGGATCGGTAATCAGCTGTGCTTAGGTTAAGCTAAAGCTCAAAAGCGCTTAACCTAACATTATGATTTTTGGGCAATTTTAATGCTTTCCGCTTATATGGAAACGCGCGCTTAAAGGCATGGCTTACGTCCATATCTCAAATTTTTTATACAAGTTGTTTCAGTATCAATTTAAAATATCATTTTCGAACCCTCTCTTAAAACCCTAACCTTTGATATAACTAAAGAGTCAGGACGGTATATACACCACCATTGTATTTGTCATCTGTCCCCCTCTGCTGGTCCCTCGACCGCATGGCTCTGTCTTCTGCATCTATCTGCTGGTTAAACACAGTGTGAGCTCGTCGGAAGATCTTCTTGACCTTCCCTCCGAGAGGTGACTGCACGAGTTGCTGGGCTATGTTCTTTAAGTCGTCGATGTTGGCGGTTAGGAGCACGTAGCCTGATGCTGCGTGGATAGTCAGGAACAGAGCTGAAAGAACGAACTTGGAGTCAGGTATTTGGTTTCGTATTCCTCCCTTCCGTATCCCCTCCCTATTTATGGGGTAAAGTTTATAAAAAGGTTTATTTATTGCCATGTATGTATTTAGCATATAGCTAAGAAAATAATATAAAGCAGCAATAGTTTCATTCCGGTTCATTTCTTGGGTCATGCAAGATGCATGTTAGGCGATTCTCACATTACCCCGTAGTACGCAGCGTAGGGCGTGAATGCGTGTTATAACGTTGCTTCCACTCCCGCAAGTACGCGCGCAGATGCGTCGACACGCAACATACAGCGTGCTGCGTGGCAGTGTGATAATCGCCTTATTGGTACGTCAAGCTATAGTTTCTTTGACGGGGCAATGAATAGGGTTTTACTAAAAAGTCTAAAAAGATGTTAACTTACTTGCAATTAATACTAGCTGATTCATATTTTCAGTGTTTCCAAAACCTACACATAAACATAGATAATAAAGGAATAAAGAGTACTTTTTTGTAGCATGCGGTATTAGCACTCATATGTCTGTAGCATGCATTCGTAGCACTCATCTTTAGCATGAATTCGTACTACGTGACAGTCTAAAGCATCCGTTCGTAGCAGATGTAGTAGCCTGCGTTTGTAGCATGTGTCGTAGTATTTGTTCGTAGCACGCATCCGTAACACTCTATAGCATGCTTTTTTTCTTATCTATACTATTGCATTACACAACGAATATTTCTGGATATGGAAAGTAGCATTAGGATTGTATAGCTCGGGTGCATAATTACCTATGTAGGGTGTCTTTTATCTATAAAATATAACGTTTCTAGATTCATACCTAAGATAGGTACTAATAAAAGTAATTAAGTATTAGCTTGTAACGTCCCACTGTCCACCTCTGGGCAAAGGCCTCTCATCTCACTGAAGATATCAGTACCGTGAGGAGGATTAGGCGTTATAATATAAGGTATTATAGTAATCATGTATCGTATCTAAGTACGGCTACGTACCTATTATTTAATAGTTACCAAAACAATATATTATTTAAAAGACACTGATTCAATAAAAAATCTATTTTGTAAACCAAAGAGAAATGTAACTAGGCAAATTACGTACTTACGTGTATTGAAACAGAAATTCGCAAATATTTTTCGTAACAAATGTTATTACTCAAATTTTATAGTCATGTTTGTACAGAATAAAATGCTTGGGGAATATAAAGCTAACAACTACCAACGAATGTTTATTACTAAACTTATACTATATAACTACACAACAAATAAAATCGTACTTCATATTAGCAATAAATAACATTTTCCTACCTAAACGTAAAAAGTAAGAAGGCATATACCTATAGTAGGTATATTATGTAAGGCGGGTGTCTTACCTAGGTGTTTTAGACATCTACCTAGGTAATATCTAGGTATTACCTACCAAGGTAGATTAAGCGTAAGAATTAAACATAATGGGAAATTACACGTCCATAAAAGCTTATCTAAACTTAAATGACTCACATAATACAATCTATACTAATCTATACTAATATTATAAAGCTGAAGAGTTTGTTTTGTTTGTTTGTTTGTTTGTTTGTTTAAACGCGCTAATCTCAGAAACTACTGAACCGATTTGAATAATTCTTTCACTGTTAGATAGTCTATTTATCGAGGAAGGCTATAGGCTACATTTTATCCCGAAATTCCCACGGGAACGGGCACAACGCGGGTAAAACCGCGGGGCGCTGCTAGTAACATTATAGTTAGGTAAGTAAGTAACTATACAAGGGCAATCACAGTGGTTTCCACTCTAGGCCACAGCTTGTCCCGTGGAGTCCCTAGGCTGTAGGCAGGTATGAGGCTCAAGGGAAGTATGATAAGTAGGTAATTACGTAAGCACCCATCAGTTAGTACATTATGTACTTATCTACTAATAGCCTCCGTGGTCTTGTGGTTTGAGTGCTTGGCTCACGATACGGAGGTTCCGGGTTTGATTCCCGGTGGGGAGAATATCTCACAAAAATCTCTTTGTTAGACTGCCTTCAGTTTGGTTAGGGCATTGCAGGCTGAATCACCTGATTGCCCGAAAAGTAAGATGATTCCGTGCTTCGGAGGGCACGTTAAGCCGTCGGTCCCGGGGACTGGCTCATGCCAGTCAGAGGCCTTTGGCGGCTCAATAACTCTGACACAAGGATTGGTCAGTTGACCATCCACTCGATGAAGAAGAAGAAGTACATTATATACAGCGAGACTACGTCTGTAACACGTACCTATTATACTATTAGGCTGCCTAAAGGCCACCAGGGGGAAGGGTAATCACCCCTCATAGCAGTAGAGAACCATAAAAACTTTATTGAGTTCTACCTCCAGCGCGTATCCTTATCTCTACTTCCTCATAATTGTCTATATTCTAATGTAAATATCCATGGTAAATATTTACCAAATGTCACTGTCACATGACTGTCAATGTCACGAATGTCAACCAGCAGCTGTTTCATTGTTTTTCTTTTCATTTCATGTTGGAGAATTTTGCAAACTCATTTTATTTTGTTTTGCTCAAAGTAGTGAAGAAAAATGGATTCGACCCTTCAGCACGAAGATTTGTTGTTAAAACTTCGCGCTAAACTCAATTCAGAGAAGATAAAGTTGTGGGAGCCACCGTATTTTGCGACTGACCCCACCATATCGCCAAGTTTAAAGGTAAATGCTTTGTTTACTATTTTTAGTTAAAGGTTATGAGTTTATTTACATTTTAAAGATACCTCTCGTTACAAAAATGTATATTAATCTGTCTTTTATTACATTTTTTATAAGATTCAGAACTCCTTTTGTGTTTGTTATGTTCAGTGAACTAAACATATTATGCATATCTAAATATAATAAAGTTATGTTTGAATGCAGAGCATTTTTTGATTAACCAATTGTGTCCCACTCCTGGGCAAAGGCCTCCTCCAACACATTCCAAGCATCCCTATTCTGGGCTAAATTAGACCAATCCCTGTCAAAACAGTCAAGATTGTCACTCCATCTCTTCCGGGGTCTGCCTCTACGCCTCACTCTGTCTGGCAGTAAAACAGCAATGAAGAGCATCAACAAATTATTTTTATCTTTTCTATAAACAGCTATTCTAGACCCTCTGGCTCTCACCCCACTCACTGAAAACATTAATTACACAGACAGAATGAATAATTATCTACTAACTACACATTTATATAGTCATAAACGATACTTTCAGGAACTGGCCTCAAAATACGCATCACAACTGTCCATAGACTCTGATACTGTTCTAGAAGCCTTAAGAGAACTTCAACTTCACTCTCTAGACCGATCCAAAGAAAATGCAGAGTTTAAAGAGACTGGAGTGGCTACATTTAGAGTAAAGACTACCATGCCTGGAGAGAAACCGAGGATTATAAAAGTGGTGAAGAAACTTGATTTACCGGGACGTGAGGTGATTGCGGTGATCGCTGCGGAGACAGGAGCTTCTGAGTCTAGGTAATTTGAGGGATAGGATAGTATTTATTTCTTGATGACTAACTGTTTTCAATATTTTCACCTACATTGTAACATTTCCCATGTACTTTGGGATAGGAAGTTGTGAGCTTTTCCATACACTTTATGTCTCTGTGCGAAATATCAATAGTCTTGAGCAGTTTTCCAAGGAGTAACAAATATCTATCTATTATTACAAACGTAAGAGATTGAGTTAAGTTCATTTGATTTTAGAAAATAATAGTAAGATATTTTTAACTTGGGTGGTAAAAACATCTGTTTATTTATTAGTCTTCCATAAATGTTTGGAAAAATATCATAAATACACTTACACTTTCTATAATCTTATTTCCTCCTTACTGAAAAGGCCGCTCATCTCACTGAAGATATCAGTATCTGAGAGGCCTTTGCCCAGCAGTGGGACATTACAGGCTAATACTTTACTTTACTTTACCTTATTTCTAGCATCAAATTGATATACAACGGAAAAGTGGTGAAACCAGATTTAAATTTGGATGAACAAGGCCTGAAGAATGGAGTACAGATGATGGCTTTGGTTATGGCAGGTACAGTAGCATCTTATATATAACTATTTAAACACCAGCAGCACTTGCAGTTTTACCCACATAATGCCCACATCTACACTAATATTATAAAGAGGAAAACTTTGTTTGGTTGTAATGAACAGGCTCAAAAACTACTGGACCGTTTTTAAAAATTCTTTCACCATTCGACCAATATCATTATCCACGAGTAACATAGGCTATTTTTCATCCCGAAATTCCCACAGGAATGGACACAACTCGGGCAAAACTGCGGGGTGCTGTTAGTGAGAAATAAAATAAAAACCTTTGTGTTGAATGAGGCTATTCATTACAAAGAGAATTATTTACAATCAGATTGGTAGTTACTGAGATTAGTAAAGGTGAAACAAGTAATCAAAGTCCTCAGCTTTATTATGTTAGTATAGATTTTATTTGTTTCTTATACTTTACTAATTCCTGTAATTTTTAAATGTCTAGTATGTCCTAGCATTTTTTTTACATAGGAGTGTGCATTAAATCGACTCTTAAGTGTTAATAGAATGTTTTGAAAAGTCTTAATTAAATATTTTCCTTGAAAACTTTTTTGTTTAAGTCGTTGAGTTTTTGATTGATCCCAAAGTTGGGTTGAGTGTTATCAACACAAAATTTTCAACATTTTTCATTCAGATACCCCTGAAGAGGTGAGAGAAGAAGACAACATGTATTTGGAGATGAAGAGGACCAGAGACGATGCTACCTTGTTGACAGAATATGTGGACGACCTCAACGATGATGAGGAGTATATTAAGGTATAGCAATATTGAAGTGGTTGGTTACTCAAAGAAATTGTAAATACCTAGGTGCCTATCTTTATATGTATATGGAAAGTAAGATAGTATAAGTACATTATGTATATCTTTGGAATAAAGGGTCTTTCTTGCTACTTTCTTTCATATTTCTACCCATGATCCAATAGATGACGCTAGTGTAAACATTTTGCGTTATTTTTTCGCAAGAAAAAGAGAAGTATCTCATTAAAGTCCTTCCATTTCTCCCCTTGACGAATCATAATATACTTTTGTTGATGCCCACAGCTGGAAGATCAATCCGGCAATGCCATTGAGTTGCCGGCGAGTGAGCGGCGGGCGCTGCTGGTCGGGCTTGCGCTGCACGAGCGCGGCCGCGCGCTGGCTGCCAAAAAGCAGTATCCAGCGGCGCTGGTACTGCTGCTAGAGGCGGACTCGATGCTCAGGTGAGCTCATACAGCATCATCTTGAGTACATCAATCCGGCAATGCCTTAGAGGGTGCTTGATGGTATACTTAGCAAGACAGGTCAAATAATAATATGTAGATTAATTCGGCAGTGCCAGAGTTTCGAGAGTCTGACTGATGACTGCCATGACTATTAAAAGTATTAAATGGACGTTTTTGAGATTGGTTTTTCTTGAATTTTATCAGTTTACTAGTTGTACCCCGCGGTTATACCCGCGTTGTGCCCGTTCCCGTTGGCAATTACGGGATAAAAATGCCCCTTCTCGTTGAATGTTGCTATTCATTACAAAAATAATTATTCGAATCAGTTTGGTAGTTTCTGATAGGCCCTTACAAACAAATAACGTTAGAAATATTATCTGTTTATAATATTATGACGCATCTCATTTGTCCCCAGTGAATGCCGCTGGTCTCTACTCCAACAGACAGACAACGTTGGCATGTTACAACTGGACATCGCTTGGTGTTACCTCGCCTTGCAATCAGTCCCGCCCGACGCGGCGTTACGGCTGCAAAGAGCCGAAGACGCCTTGAGGAGAACTTATTCGAAACCTACTACTGGGGGTAGTAAAGGTATAGTTACTTAGTCAAATATTGAGGACTAGCAGCGCCCCGCGGTTTTACCCGCGCTGTACCCGTTGCCGTGGGAATTTCGGGATGAAAAGTAGCCCATAACCTTTCCGTCGAATGTGGCTATCCATTACAAGAAGAATTTTTCAAATCGGACTGATAATTCCTGAGATTACCTCGAACATACAAACAAACAAACTTACAAATTTTACCTCTTTTTAATATTAGTATAGATATAGGGAAAAATTTAGAAACTTCATCTACAAGAAAAATTAAGAAAAATGATTAAAATATTGTAATGATCCCAATGATTTAGCTAATGGATTAGTTGACACAAAAGAACGCAGGTAACATCATTACAAAAGAACGAAGTAATGTAATATGCTTGCAGAATCACGGCAAGCCAGAGTCTGACTGAAGGAAGGACATAGTATAGTGAGGAGAATTGCTTTGCCTTGTCGCGATTAATATCAACAAATATTTGTCAGTAAACTTCGTCTGTTCATAATTAATGAGAGTGTATGAAGAAATTCAGGCTTAGGACAAAATCTACAAGACATACATACATTCAAGACATTCATACAAGAGTATAAGATTAATACTAATGTTATAGACACGAAGTAAGACTCAGTAAGCCCTCCTGGCTAACGAAATATCTCACTGCGTCCTAAATTTGAGAAAATAACGCGTGTTTTAACATTCTACTGCCATCTATTGAGTGCGGGTGAAACTTGCGAAAGCTAGTATAATAAATATTACATTTTGTTTGTCTTTAGCATGTGAGAGCGTGCTATTCATGAGACTGTACCTGCTGCAAGGCATCATGGCGTACCATCAGAACAAGCGCGAGGAAGCCAAGGCCTTGCTGGCGAAGGCCGAAGTGGAGATCAATGCTTTGCGGGTAAGTGTTAAATTTGAGAAGCGCCCAAATAACAATAAAACGTTTTGACTACCGTGTTTGATTTATATTAATAATGTAATACGATTTATTTGTCGATTTTATTGTATCACTAGCCGCGCCCCGCGTCATACTCGTTCCCGCGGGAATTTTGGGATAAAATGTATCCCATAAATTATTCTGATGTCTAACTTATATTACTGTAAAGTTTCATCCAAATCCGTCTAACAGTTTTTTCTTGAAAGAGTAACAAACATACATGCATCCTCACAAATTTTCGCATTTATAATATTAATAGGATTTGTTCGTTCAAGTCGTTCTTGTTTCAAGTTGTTCAGTGGTTTGCTCATTCATTCAATTCGAGTATGTTAGTGGCCAACCGTGGTGTCGGAGTTTTAGACCGCCTAAAGGCCTCCGACATGGTCTGACTGTTGAAACAACCGGGACCGTCTGCTTTACGTACCATTCGTCGTTTGGTACTGACCGATGGAGTGATGATGGTCGGCAGGTGGAGCCGAGCAGCGTGTCTGCGCTGGTGGAGCTGGGCTGGTCGGCGGGCGCGGCGCGCGCGGGGCTGCGCGCCGCCGCCGGCGACCCCGCCGCCGCGCACCACTACCTGCACGAGCGCCGCGAGGGCCGCGCCGACCGCCGCGACCGACACCGCGCCGAGAGGTGAGGGGGGGAGGGTACTAGCTGTTCAACAAGTGATGGAGATCTCATCACTTCGGCATCGAGCCGGGAAGTAGATGATGGTAGAAGGTTTTATGTATTGGGGTATTGGGAGAGTGCTGATTCGTCAAGCGACAGCCGTCAAGCGGAGGTATGGTTAGAAAGCGTTTAAGTTGTAAGAGGAGATAATAGAGGAACTATATTCGGGCCGACGTATAACTTTCCGTTAGCTTTATGTTAATGTCAATTTAAAATTAAAAAGCCCAAAATCTGGCCAATCGGACTTGAAGGAAACAATCTGAGAAATGTTATGGAAAACAATCCTGATGTGTTCTAAAGTGTGTATTATATTTTTCCCAACTTGTAAATGTAAATAAAATGTACCATTCTTCTTACACACTTACTTATGAACCTTCGCAGGGAGCAGCGTCTCCTCGGCGAATGCTCCAACGGCACTCCGGTGAACGCAGACCGCGTGGTGGAGCTGATGGCGGACGGCGTGTCGCGGCGGCGGGCGGCGCGCGCGCTGCGCCGCGCCGACAACGACGTCGAGGAGGCGCGGAGGATCATCAGGGACACGCCGGAGCTGGTGGGTGGCGGGGGCGGAACGTACAGCTCGGCCCCTACTTGATCATTGAAGTGAAATTACAGTTGGTTTAAATTATTCGGGATGTCAGTCAGAAATCCACGATTTTTAAATGTTATACGTCTGTTGAGACTGACATTTTCGTGTTGACGTCGTGGACCTCATATTTTCATTTCTTTTCAGTTAAAAGAAGACAACGAATCATCTGATGAATCCGAGTCGCCAAGTTCCGAGGAGTCCATCGTAGAACCGGACTCCAAAATGTTAGCTGAGGTCTGTACAATTTATATATATGTATATGTAAATCAAGCCCGTTAGCACAGTGGTTGGTGAGAGCGCTTATTGTGTGGGGGGTTGCGGGTTCGATTCCCGCCTGGAGTCAACAATATGTGAAGACATAGTTGTTGGCGACGACGTCTGGGTGTCAATTATACTCGTATCTATACTAATATTATAAAGCTGCAGAGTTTGTTTGTTTGAACGCGCTAATCTCAGGAATTACAGGTCCGATTACAAAAATTCTTTCAGTGCTGGGTAGTCCACTTATCGAGAAAGGCTATAGGCTATTTTTCATCCCTAAATTCCCAAACGAACGGGCACAACGCGGGTAAAACCGCGGGGAGCTGCTAGTATTCTTATAAAGTATTTGTGTTTGTGTATGTAGTAATAGTATCAGTGAGTTTGATTCCATAATACAAGCTTAGAGCTTACTTTGGGTCTAATTAACCGTGTGTGAATTTTTACGGGTAAGTATATTATATTATCTTGTATTTACAGTTGCAAGCAATGGGCTACGCTGTTGAAGATGCGAAGACTGCGTTGTCAATGGCTAATAACCATGTCAATATGGCCGTCGAGATATTGGTGGCGGCGGGAGGACACGTGGCTAGCGGTGAGAATGGTTTTGACTGACATAAAACAAAACATATAATTATAGAGCACTAGCTGCGCCCCGCGGTTCTACCCGCATTGTCCCCATTCCTTAGGGAATTTAAGAACCGCTCGACCGATTTTGTGCGAACTTCACATACTAAATAGTCCGAACAAAGTCGTAACATTTTGGTTTGGATAGGTGAGCCTGTTCTTGAGTTATAAAATTACAACGAAAAGTTTTTTTATTTAATTTAATACTACAATCTGTTGCCACGCTGGAACAATAAATAGTATGTTTGTCTGTGTATGTCATGGCATGCTCGGTATGTGACTGATGTCACATCCTACTTTATATTATGCGGAGTATATCCTGTGGTGTTTTCCTCTTTAGTCTACGATTTGTCTGGGTTTCTTCCATCAGAACCTTCGCCAAGGGGTTGGGGTGGTTTTGAATGCGCTTTTTGTAGGTTTTTGTATGGAGTAAGATTTCCTGCTTGACTGTATTGACCTGTAAGTCGTGGTGTAATTGCTCGTTTGTGACATACCAGGGTGCGTTTGTTACCATTCTTAACATTTTGTTCTGAAACCTCTGGATTATTTCAATGTTAGAATGTGAGGCTGTCCCCCATAGCTGTATACCGTATGTCCAGATAGGTTTGAGTATTGCCTTATACAGAAGTAGTTTACTAGTCAATGACAATTGTGAACGCCGACCTATTAACCAGTAGAGTTTGCGTATTTGTAGTCCCAATTGCTTGCGTTTGGTGAAGATGTGTGTTTTCCATGTGAGCCGTTTATCTAGATGTAAGCCCAAGTACCGTACATGGTCTGTTTGGGGAATCTCAAGGTTATTGAGAGTTACTCTCGGGCAGTTTCCCTTTTTCAGGGTGAAGGTAATATGGACCGATTTGGTTTCATTTGCCTTGATTCTCCACATTTTGAGCCAGTCTGATATCTGGTTTAGTCCAGTTTGCAGAATTTGTGTCGCCTCTTTTGGATCCTGATGAGAAGCTAAGATAGCTGTATCATCAGCGAATGTCCCAGTAGTTATGCAGACTGAGGTTGGCAAGTCAGAGGTGTAGATTAGGTACAGTAGCGGCCCTAGTACGCTACCCTGTGGAACTCCTGCGTTTATATTTTGTAGACCTGATAGTGCGTTACCATACTGCACCAGGAAGTGTCGGTTTTCTATGAACGACTTCAGTATTTCGTATACGTGGTTGGGTAGTAGCATTTTTATTTTATATAACAGTCCCTCATGCCATACTCTGTCGAAAGCTTGGGATATGTCAAGGAAGGCACTGGTACAGTACTTTTTAGCTTCGAAGGATTTGTTTATTTCGTTTATTAGTCTGTGTATCTGGTCAATAGTCGAATGCTTTCGGCGGAATCCGAACTGGTGATTGGGAATCACTCTCTCTACGAGTGGCCATATTCGTTCCAGTAATAATGATTCGTATATTTTCGACAGAGTGGGCAGTAGACTAATCGGCCGGTATGACTTAGGATCCTCTGGTGGTTTCCCTGGCTTTAGTATCATTATTATTTGTGCAGTTTTCCAATGTGGCGGGATAAATTTAAGTTTTGATATTGCATTATATATTAATGTTAATCTCTTTATTCCAGAGTCAGGCAATTCCTGAAGGATTTTGTTGGTAATAAGGTCATATCCGGGTGACTTTTTTGCGTTAGCTTTTTTAATTACTCTTCTGACTTCTTTAGTTGTGAATCTCATTGGCGTCAGTATGTCTGAGTCTGTTCTTTTGAGGTGTTGCAATACCTTTTTTTTGTGTTCTGGTGGTCCTTCGTACGGGTGAGGTTGGAATACACGTGTAAGGTGCTCAGCAAAAGTGTCAGCTTTTTCCTGGTCGCTCCGTGCCCAGCTATTGTCCGATTTTCTAAGTGCTGGGGATACATTTGTGGGACGTTTAATTTTTTTCGTCGCTTTCCAGAGTGAGTACTCAGTAGCTGCAGTGGCGTCAAGGCTTCCTAGATGTGTCTGAAACTCTAGATTTCTATTTTGTTCAAGAATACGCTTTATCTCTACTATTTTAAAATTTAAGCTTTTTTTAGTTTTAGGGCATCTGTTATTTTGCCACTGTTTGCGGAGGGCTCTTTTCTCATCGATTTTATCACGTATATTTGAGGGTATGTCTGGGTCAGTAGACATCTGATGGGGTATTGGGGTCGAATTCCATGCAGCACTTTGTATGCTGGAGGTGAAATGTTTGATTGAATTAATAATGTCAGCTTCTGTTTGTATTGCTAAATTGCTATATGTTCTTCAAATTTATTATTGATAAGGGCACGAAATAGAGGCCAATTTGTCTGTTTGGTATGTAATATACATTTTTTGGGAGTTTCTTTAACTTGCGTTCCAATTTCCACTAGGATAGGTGAGTGGTCCGAAGATAAGTCCCAGCAGCTGTAGCAAGAGATGTTGGTTTTGGATATACCTTTGGATACGCAAAAGTCGATGATATCCGGAATTTTTCCTTCGTCAGAGGGCCAGTACGTAGGTTGTCCTGTTGAGGTTACAACGAAAAGTGGCATTGATTTTTAGATATAGAGATTCTCTATTTTACTCAATAAAGCACTGATATTTTATAATGGATTCCATATTAATCATTAAAAAGCCTAAGTAAGGATTAATAAAAATTATAAAAAGTAGTATTAGCCTGTATGTCCCACAGCTGGGCAAAGGCCTCTCATCTCACTGAAGATATCAGTACAGTGAGGAGAATTAGGCGTAACCACCTGGCTTGCCTAATGCGGGTTGGTGATCTCAAACTCTAGCCATGTTTCAAAAGTAGGATACATGTTTACCCTTGAACCGGTAATTGAAGCCTTGGCAGCTCTTGGCAGCTCTTGGCAGGCGACTGCACACACCACTAGACCACCGAGGCGTTAAAAAGAGGTTTAACAAAGTATTGACATAAATGTTTCTCTATCTGTGTTTCCAGCTGAAGACCCGTGTAACCCATCGACCAGCACCGGAACAGCTCCGAAGAGGAAGCACAAAAAACATAAGAAAGATAAAAGGTAAATATATTTCTTTAAAACTTAAATTTCGAGATGAAAATTAGATGTTCTTCAATTCTAAGACCTACCCGTTATGCACACAAAATTTCATGAGAATCAGTGAAGCCTACACGAGAATTTTATATATTACAAGAAGCTGATAACTTTTTTTGTTTGTTTGACTCTTGCTATCCGCCCAGCTTTGGCACAGCTGAAGTGAAGAGGAACAAGCCACTTAAAAAGAATAAGGAAAGGTATATTATCTACTGTATAGCTATACTATACTAGTATAACATTCCTAACTTCAGATTTCTGTGTTTTGATAATTTCTAACAATATCTTAACTCATATAATAAAACTGAAGTGTTTGATTTTTTGCGTTTTTGTTTAAACTCCGAAACTAACAATCCGATTTGAATTATTTGTAACTAGCAGCGCCCCGCGGTTTTACCCGCGTTGTGCCCGTTCCCGTGGGAATTTCGGGAATTTTACTCTACCTATTACAAAAAACCGCATCAAAATCCGTTGCGTAATTTTAAAGATTTAAGCATACAGACAAACAAACAGACAAAAATAGCGACTTTGTTTTATACTATGTAGTGATGGATAGCTACATTTAACGGGCATGTAATACGCTATTCTACTATCATTTTTTGTACTATGATAGCCACATTATTATTTACCAGACTTATGAAAAAATAAATAGGTATACAAAAATCTAATATTATTTTTGTTTTTCCAGACGTCGTGAGCGCGAACAAGCGCTCCGTCGCTTAACATCAGCGATAAGACACGATGAAGATGACTACTTGGATTCCGCTCTCATTGAAGAGGAGGATTTCTTGGCGCAGTACAAGTCACTGCTTTGAATTGGATACAAGTCCTGGCTTTGAACTGGTATAAAATACAAGTCCTTGTTTTAAATTGATTTGGACAAGTACAAGTTTTTGCTTTTACTAACGGTACAGACGTATATAAGGTATGTTTAATTGTGTATTGCATTTTATATTATTGACCTCTATATACTTTAATCTATATTATCTATAGCAGAGAGTTCTGCGTGCGAACTTTTAAAATATAAAATAATAAACTTGTATGTAAAGTAGGATAACTATATGTCCCAGTGTCGAATCAAAAATTAAAGCGGCTATGTTATAAACTAGCACGGCCCCACGGTTTTACCTGCGTTGTGCCTGTTTCTTGGGAATTTTGGGATTAAAGATAGCCTACAACGTTCCCGTTGAATGTGGCTTTTTATTACAAAAAGAATTATTCATTTCGGGTTGGTATTTTCTGCGATTAGCGCGTTCAAACAAACGAAAAACATTAAAAACTCTTCAGATTTATTATATCTGCTATATTATAGACTAGCCGCGCCCGCGGTTTCACCCACGTTGTACCCGTTCCCCCGGAAATTTCAGGATAAAATGTATCCCATGTGTTATTCTGATGTATAATCTATATTACTGTAAAGTTTCATAAAAATCCGTTCAGTAGTTATTGCGTGAAAGAGCAACAAACATACATCCATACATACAAACTTTCGCATCACTACATAGTATAAAACAAAGTCGCTATTTTTGTCTGTTTGTTTATCTGTTTGTCTGTATGCTTAAATCTTTAAAATTACGCAACGGATTTTGATGCGGTTTTTTGTAATAGGTAGAGTGATTCAAGAGGAAGGTTTTTATGTATAAAAATTCCCGATATTCCCACGGGAACGGGCACAACGCGGGTAAAACCGCGGGGCGCTGCTAGTTTATAATATTAGTAGGATTTGGTGTCAGTGGAGCTGTCCACTGTTTCTTTAGTAATAAGGTACGTTATCCAATTATAACTTTAGATATAGCCCGAAATTAGGGTTTCTCTTAAAAAAAACTAGTGTGTGTTTAATAAATCTTCCAATATACAAACTGTATAATACTCTTGTATAATTATAATACTATATTTAATTTATACTTTCTGTATTTATACATATTTGTATAACAAATGTAATGGTATGTAAATTAGTATAAGTTTTTATAATATAACCAAATAAAATATGTAGATTTGAATAATGTTTTATTTATTTTAGGACGCAAAACGTCTATAATATTATTTTAACTATTTTAAAGACATATAGTTAGTATAAACTATTAGTATAATTCTTTGCGCGGATTGCACAAGTTTTCGTAATGTTATTTGGTGCCTAAATATGTTTAATAAACAAATGACTTTCGTTCTGAATAGTGTTCTATTACGTGTGAAATAAAATACAATTTTGAACAGCATTTGCTTCTTAAACTGACATTTAGATACTGAATAGATTTAAGAGGTTATGTGCAAACCGCCCTTAGTCCTATTAAATTCTTCTTTCTTTAACTTACTTTAATTGAACTTATTTCTAAGGCTGCGTTGTGATTAAAATAAATATGTTTCACAATATAAGTATCTACATGGATTGGAATCACAAAAAATATGATAATAATTGTTTTCCATTTCACTTACACTATCTTTAACCTCTGACACAAATGACGGTTGTTATATATTTGACGTCGATATCTGTGTGTCTTTGACATACACATACTGACATCGTATTTCCCAGAAGGATGAATCGACTTGCCCAAACTTACCGATTTAAGAAATCTTGTATAACATGTTATATAGCATGTACGCACTCTTAGGCGATTCTCACACTACCCCGCACTACGCAGTGAATGCGTGTTCTAACGTTGCTTATATATCCGTTTGTATAGAAAACACTCGCGTAAGTACGCGTGTAGATGCGACACGCAACATGCAGCTTGATGCGTGGCAGTGTGATAATCGCCTTACGCTACATTGCTATGCTACGTTTCATATCCACCAATCACATCAAACGTAGCATCACGTTCTAACCTTTCATATGTTCACTGGTTAACCATGAACTCTAAAAACATAACATCTTCCTTTACATAGTCGAACTTGTCCAAGCTCGCGTGTGGTATGAATATGTACTGTCGCTTCAGTTGTACCACACTCTTATCTAGCGCTTCGTTTGATTTGCTCTTATCGTCCTGTGTGTCGTCGTAATCGTGCCGTTTGGAAGACGATTTCCGACGCAGTTGGAGAGATTTTACTATGTCCATTGCCTGTGTAGATCAATATAATTAAATCAATAAATTAAAGTATAAGCCTTTTATGTCCCACTGCTGGGAAAAGACCTCTCAGCTCACTGAATCAGTATAGTGAGGATGATTAGGCATAATCACCACGCTTGCCTACTGCGGGTTGGTGATCTCAAACGCGAGCCATTTTTGAAAAGAAGGAAACATGTTTTCGCTTGACCTGGATTTTGAACCCGGGACCTCAGCCTTGGCAGGCGAGTGCACAAAACACTTCGAATAGGGTAAAAAATATAATTGTTATACTGCTCATAATCTCTGCAGTTGCGTATATGCAATTGTTTTACCTGTCTTCTATTCAATGGCTGGTCTTTCAGCACTATATTCAGTGCTATGTCACAAGGCCACTCCAGCAACGGGTCGTAAGGTCCTCCAACTAAGCGTACTGTGCACGTCATATGACGCCCTTTCCATTTTCCGATACCGTTCAAAAGTAGTTCAGCCTGTAGACAATAGAAAAGTCAAAATAATTTTATTAGATATAATTATGAAATTGTTACAGTAGCTGATATCTTCAGTGAGATGAGAGGCCTTTGCCCAGCAGTGCGACATTATAGGCTAACCCTAACACTTACTTACAGTCATTTATAATCGTTGGCAATGAAATTTGTATATACAAGACGCTCGTAATGATAAAGGTATGGGTGTAATTACATGTTCGGAACATGAACGAAAACTAGTTTTAGCAAATGCTTGAGCACTACTGTACGTAAAAGTATTGTAGTCCTTACCTTCAGTGAGTATCCATATTTACTGGTTCTGAAGTGTGGACTGGTCAGTACCGTGTCTTTTTCCTTCGCATCTTTCATCCGGGCAATAAACTGATCTATTCTCCATATTAAATGACCTAGAGATAAACAGTAGACATATTCCAATCAGTTTTTTAAAGATTTTGTTTTTTGTTTGCAATAGCAATCAATTTTGGTACTAAATAATAAAAGTAAAAAAACATGGCGAAAAAACAATATATCCAATCAAAATTTAAATGTTGATGGCTCTATTTGTAAAGACTTTGGAAAGCTTTACATATAGTGTAAGCATGTATGGCTATGTATATTACGTACAGTAAAATTTTTAGTGCTAAACATAAAGTTCCACCCACCATCATGGCTGCCCAAGTCCTGGCTACCAAAATTGACTCTCGCCTGAAAGTCTGCGAGCTCACTTCTCAGTTTATGGTAGGACTTGGTCAAGGCTCTCAAGTCTCTGGAGACCACGTCCATCCTGGATGATATGTCGGCGGTCTCGGCTCGGGCGTCCGCTGTAGCCACTTCTAGTACTGCTACGCGGTCTATACCCTAAGGAAGATTTTAAAAATTAATTGGGAGATATTTATGCACAACTGTCAAAAAAGTTATGGGTTCGGTTTGGTCCAAATTCTGATTAGTTTTTTCAGAAATGTCGGAAGTTTTCGATTGGCAATTTGGCACCCGAGTGAAGTTTGAATTAATAAAGATATGAGTCTAATAAGAAATTGATGGTCTTTTCACCGGTCTTTCGGGAGTAGCATCCTGCAGCTGAGCCCTCACTGCAGCTAGCTCGATCAGCTGTTGAGAAGACCGCCTCGCCTCCATCAGCTCTGCTTCCAAAGCCGCTCGGCTTTCAGCGTTTCTATCTCGTTCTTCTTCTACGGTCTGCTTTATGTATTCGATTACTTCTTCTGTGAAAGGCAGAACGGTCGGTGAGATATAATTAATTTAGCAATAACGAGACTACTGAATCCCAGAATATCATACTTGTATTTTCATCAGTTTACGAACTTGTATTAACAGTATGAATATTTTTTATCCTGAATGGATCCTTCTTACACTCAAATCAGCCTGAATTCCTCGCTAGCCTTACAGCCTTTCTTATAGTTAGGACCCATTTTGATAATATTTAAAGGTCACCTCTGCAGACCTCAGGCAGACCTCTGCAGTAAAACATGTAACTTGGACACTATTTCAAAGTGGCGAGGTTTAACTATTTCGTGGATTACCTAATTTATGAACGCTTCTGATCTTGTTGTCATGGTGTGTGAGTGCCTGCTCCAACAACTCCCGCTCGTTCTGTTCGTGGACCAAGCTGCTGACGGCGCTTTCGAGACGCATCACTGTTGTCAGTTGCTGGCTTTGTAACTCCTATTGAATAAGTTGGACGAACAATCAATTGGTCTGTGGTATTATGAGTGTTTGGCAAAGTTTTGGATAGTGGAATCTAACTGAGGTTTCTAACTTGTTTTTTATTTTATAGATCAGATTTGAGAAATCATAATACTGAATAATGATAATTTTATGCTATTGGATTAATTTAATTTTTCTCGAAATAATTATATTTTACCCTCCTTTCCGAGCAACATGTACGCGCAACATAAGCAAGGCTCTCAAAAAGTGCCAATTGCTTGCGGTGTCGACAACTGCTCATCAAGCTTTAAATACATTTTACTCCGAAAAAATCTAGTTGTATTTCAAGTAAATATACCTGCAAAGCTAATTGCACGTTAGACAAATCATGCTTAAACTGTGCTGCCCAATTAGCTGATCTCTCCGCCTCAACATCCACGGATGCCCTTAAAGACACGAGGTTTGACAGCAGGTGCTGGCCCTGCTCCTCAACCAGGACTAGCTTGGAGCGAAGGGTTTCTATCTCCGTGGTCTGGATGTCGCGACGACTGGCTTCTTCGGTTAAGACTAGTCTAGAAATGATGGGAAATTATGGTTAGAGTGGTGTCTAGGGCATATTTGAAGGATGGTATTGCTTTGCAATTGAGAACCATTGAATCAGAAGATAAGGAAAAGTGGAAGTAACTCCATCGATAAGACCCCAGCTATTAAGTTTAAAGAAAAAAGTATTGCAGTTCATCAGAGGTCAATCTTTAGAACACGTTATTGATTTTGGAATATATATTTCGTTAGCGTTAAAAATATAGTATTAAATTTGTTTAAGTGAATTTATTGTGATGCTGAAAGCAATTCATACTATGTATAATATGTGATTCATAATCTACAGTTTTCCTGGAATTATAACCGGAGATTACAAGATTATTTGAATTAAATTTACCTACTGTGTACACACTGAAAAGGTGATCTCATCAACTTCACATTCCTACAAAGTAGTATTAGTTACGTAATACTATATTTATGTCCATCTCAACGCATTATCATCTTATTTCATAATCATTTCAACGTCATACTTGGACAATTATTTCGTGCACCTAAATCGCGTCAAAAGAAGAATCACTTACTCAACATGACGCTTGAGATCATCAACCCGCAGTAGGCACTCGTGGTGATTACGCCTTATCTTCCTCACTGTACTGGTATCTTCAGTGGGATGAGAGGCCTTTGCTCATCAGCTTCTACATACACTTACTTGACATTAGAGAGTTCCTTTTCAATATAAGAGAGGCAGTCATCGATCCTGGATGGTGCAGCCTGTGGAGACCAGGTATGTACAGAGACGGGGGGACTCGGGGCTGGAGTGGCGGCGTGGCTTGGAATGGTAGAATTACGTTTCTGGAACCGTGAGAAACGTCAGTAAGTTGCTGCTGTTTTTGACTTACGCTTGTTGATGGTATCTGTTTAGTTTAGAAGTATTAGAACGTAAAATATATATTAGTGTTAGAAGTAAAATAGAACTAAAAGAGAGTTAATGGAAATGATTCCTATTTATAGGTAGACGGACTGAGGTAGTAGGTACGTACCTACTCTGTCTTGTGTTGGTACCTAGGATACGTTTTGGATAACAATATAAGGCATCGCTTTGTGGAACATAACACCTTACGTATATACTTAGCTCACTCCCAACTTGGATAGTGGCATTTCTATCTGAGCGCTACCGTTTTTCGGAGGGCACGTAAAGCAGTCGGTCTCGGTTGCTTCAATCGTTAGACCATGTCGAAGGCTTTTAAGCGGCCTAAAAACTCTGACACCAGGGTTGGCAACTTACCTACTCGAAATGAATTAATGAATGAACTTAGTAAGTTGTACCTTCTCCATTAGCGGGCATTCCTTGACGTGCGTCTCTTTGTGTTTCCTCTGGATCCAGGCGCCGCAGCGCAGGGGACACTGCTCCAGAATACTCCCGCATTGCTTCAAGTGATTCTAAGTTCAAAGTTAACGATGGTTAATCAAACGTACTTAATCAAGCCGCATTTTCATTGGTGTTATTTGACTTACGCCCCTACTCAGAGACATTGAAATGCTTCGTTAGTAGAGATTTAATTATTGATTTTGCTGTGTAATGTATGTAAAATTACGTCAATTAGTTAAGTGTTGATTTGACCGACGTCTCTGAGTGCGCCAGTTAGAAGCTTTAGGTACCTAATTTATATCTGTAAGCTCTATATCGTATACTTTTGCAAGTTAGCATTCGCGGTTATATTTCGAGGATTATTCCTGAGGTAACTACATTAAATTATATTCGTTTTATAACCTCCGTCCGTGCAAAGCGGCCCGCCTCTGTGCGACGGACGCCCGCGCGGGTCCCCGCGACGGTTACCCGCCCGCTTAAAGCAGTTTTAAGCCTTAAAACAAAACTACTAGGGTCAATAAATCTCTGATTCACAGTGATAAACGAATTTTGTTTGCACAGAACCGAGTTATCAAATACTGGTAGGTACTGAACATCAAATGATAACATTCTTCCAAATATTTATCAGTAGTGAAGTGAAGGGCGTGATTATCCACGAACTACTTGCAATAGCGGTTTATTTTGAGTTTTATCACTTTCATAATTTAGTACGAATATATTAAACTAGCTCCTCTCCGCGGTGTTACCCATGATGTTAGCTCATTGCAATTGTTAAATAAAGTTTAGCTGTACTTGGATGGATGGCCGATATTGGCATATATATCTAAGTGCTACCGTGCTTCAGATGGCACGTTAAATTGTCGGCCCCGGTTGTCAATCGTTAGAACATGCCGGAAGCCTTTGGGCGGTCTAAAACTCCGCTAGGTTTGGCCACTAGTCTATTAGAACTTATTTACTGGTTTTAACAAGTAGTTACCTGCAATCGTCCCATTTCAAACAGCTCATTGCAGAAGTAACAGGGGCTTTCTTTCCCCGCTCTAGCATCCTGTCCGTTTAAATCCGCGTTCTTATTCAAACTCATCTTATCACATCACTATTTCTTGGTATAAATACCTATGATAAATGCAAAAATAACACAAGAAATTATCGAAAAAAAATATTTACACTTTATACGAAATTTTACTCACTTCTTACACTCAAAAGCACAAACTTTTTAAAACAATGAATTAATAACTTTACTGGCTACAAATTAAAGGCTAATTTTCTTTGGAAAGTAACTTTAAATAGGCCAATATTAGTAACAAAATAGTGTAAGCGTGCGCGCACAATTGTTCTTTGTCATAAGTGAATCATTATCTGTTATCATGTATAATATGATACGGGGCGTATCGACTGATAAGAAGCTGGTGCAAATACGGCTTATCCAAATATTTGTGGGTCAAGGGTGTAGGGATGAGGCGCAGTTACCGGAGGTATTGGAAAGTGATTTAGGTATGAGACAACATACAAAGTCACGTTTCAGGTACATACCTAGTTAGTTTTGTTATAACATTTCTACCGCGATAAAACTTTTCTGAGTACGTTTATTATGTGTTCAAATCGCTTTTTCTCCTTAACCTATATCGTCCCACTGCTGGTCAAAGGTCTCCCCCAAACGCTTCTAAGGGTCCGTTCACACAGACTGGCTCGGAGAGCATCGGCGCGCATTTTTCTTTTCACACAGACCGGATCGTATGCGCTTGGAGTCGGTCGGAGCGGAGCCGCCAACTATTTCACATAAACCGGCTGGAAGCGACCTGAAAGCGGATGCGCTCGGAGCCGGTTAGATGCGCTCGCAGCCGGTCGGATACGCTCGCAGCCCATCGGATGCGCTCGCAGCCGGTCGAATGCGCTCGGAGCCGGTCGGATGCACTTGAAGCCGGTCGGATGCGCTCGGAGATGTTCGGATGTGCTCGGAGCTGGATGGGTACACTACAAAGGCAGTACCAGTCTTCCACGCAGTCCAAGTTTTTTCGGCTGCGCGAGCGAGAAAGAGCACGCAATCGGAGCCGATCGGCTGCGCGAGCGAGAAAGAGCACGCAATCGGAGCCGATCGGCTGCGCGAGCGAGAAAGAGCACGCAATCGGAGCCGATCGGCTGCGCGAGCAAGAAAGAGCACGCAATCGGAGCCGATCGGCTGTGCGAGCATTAAAGAGCATGCGATCGGAGCCGGTAAGCTCCTCTTATTATTTCACACCAAGCGCCTTCAAGCATTCTTAATCACAAAAGCAGTGCACATGCAAAAATAAACCTTAATACAAATACTAAAAACTCTGTTTTCAACGTGATAAGAATCTGCTCTCCTCTCCGAGCCGGTCTGTGTGAACGGACCCTAACTCTCCCTGTCCTTCGCGGTCTCCCACCACACGCTGTCGAAGGAGACAATGCCGTCCCTCCAGCGTTTCCTCGGCATGGTTTTTTTTCTCTGATCGATGGACTGTGATTTTTGCGCTGAGACCCGAGTACTTACGACGTCTTCTCTATTTTGTCGTTTCACACGTTTATTGGCCGGATTGGACCTATTCTCGCATTCACTGGTCCCAGATAGAACCTACACCCTCACTAAAAACTCATTAAAAACTCACCACCAACAAGACATAACAACCGCCAGTTAGTTATTGACATTTGTCAATAACAACAACACAATTTAATTTTATATTCTTCGTAATATAATTTTATATTCGCTAGGTAACTAAGTTTATGTTAGTATGTATAGTAAAAAGAAGAAAGTGAAACAGCAAGATGTTGTTTACGACAACAGGACTCGCGACGCGATCCCCAAACGAGGGTACTACTCCGAACTGGTATCTGACATGAATAAAGATGACCCTACTCAAGAGATATGCGCTAAGAAACGTATGAAACTTATATTACAGGTGAGTAAGTTTGTGTAGGTCAGTAAAGCCTAGTTCGCATTAAGCTAGTAATTTAGTCGAGTAGCGAGTAATTTAGTAGCTAAACATGTCTGAACACCAAAAATTTAGTCTAGTAGGTTAGTAAGTAATTTAGTCGAGTCGATCCATTTCATTCTATTTTTGAAGGCGAGTAGGACCCCCCACCACGAGTCCGTTCTCACTAGTTCGCCGGCTAAACAAGTCCGAACCTGTCGAATTAGTCGAGTACATCGAAAAAATTTCGTAGAAATGTAGACTGTTCATTTTATAAAACACCACTCACTTGTAAACTGTACTCGAACGAAGTGCGAACGATTTTGGGGAAGTAGCGAGTATTTTAGTTACTAAACTACTCGCTACTCGACTAAATTACTAGCTTAATGCGAACTAGGCTTAAGTAAGTTCGTGTTGGTCAGTAAGTAAGTAATCAAGTTTGTGTAGGTTAGTGACAAACCCTGGTATCGAAGTTATTAGACAGCCTACTTACCTACAGGCCTCCGACAAGGTCGTGTTGAAACCGGGGCCGACAAATTTACGTACCCTGCGAAGCATAGATCAGTGATAATATGAGTTGCACTGAAATTACCAATAATTATAAAGTGCAGTGTTCGTTTTATTAGTGTGATGATTATTATTAGTACGTTACGTACGTATAGTTCTTCACACTGTACAGATAACTTCAGTGATTAGAGTGAGATCATCCATTAGATAAGCCCGTTGGCACAGTGGCATGTGTAGGAGGTCGCAAGTTCGATTCCCGCCCCAGGGTCGACAATATGCGCTGTCATAATCGGTGGCGACGACGTCTGGGTGTCAATTATGCACCCGAACATATTCACACACGGTTAATTAGACCCGAATTAAGCTTATAGGTATTATTATGTACCTATTTGTTCTCCTTGTTGTACCTTGCACGCTTGAACAGAACTTTATCCTTAGAAGAAAAATTGTCGTAGACTTTACATAGTGTAGGTATATCATATTCCATTCCATTCAATTCTGTAAGTATTGATGACTTTTCTCAAATTCCTAATATTCAGGCTAAAACCGACAAGGTAGCCCCAGTGCTGATCTCGCTGCCCAAGCCACAGCACCCGAAGGTCCTGCTGCCTCCCGGACGATGGACCACATACAGAGAGGATGATAGCATTGTAAGTCAGTGCTTTGTGGGATAATAACGAAATTTTCTGTTTTTATTAAACTACGAGTATGAATAAGTTATTATTATCATTATAGGTGTGAGAGTCAACCTGGTGCAAAGTTATTGGAACAACCTAATTTCGACTGATTGACCCTCTCATATTTATCAGAGTTATTAATATGCTCCATACGAAATTGGATTGTTTTTGTATAGTAATTTTGAAAGATAAGAAAGATAGCGATTAGTGGGAAAGGAGAGAGAAAGGGTAGCTGGAGATTTTTGAGAAGACATTTGCTCAGCAGTGGGGTAGCATAAATTAGATTATGCATTGTTTATGATTAATTGGTACAAACGTTAGAGATATATTTTTTTGTTAAAACGGGAACTTACGTACGACGGAGGATACTCTCTCGTTCCTCAACACGTTTCGGTCACGTCCGGTGACGTTTATCAGGAGGTGGATGAAGCGAGAGCGACAGCATCTTTACCCACACAGTCTATGTTTTAACAAGTAATATTTCGGATCTAATTTGAAATTGTCATCGTTGGATTGTTCTAGCAATTTCCGTTTGAGACATTTGTGCCGAAACTTCAGTTCTTGAGCGTGGTGCCGCCTAAGTGTCTTCCGCGGCTGGTGAAGATCGAGCGCCTCCGGAGGAAGTTCCTCGCTGCTAATATTAAAGTAAGTTATTTGAATGAAATGTGCATTTATTGAGAAAAACTTACTCCTATTTGAGAATAGGATTCCATTGAGACCATGTTTATAAAAGTTAAGAACTGTATTAGTTGGATTAAAGTAGAGGGGAAATAAATCATAATAAATCCTCCTGGATAAAGTGAATTTGATGTTGAATGTCCAAGGAATGTAAAAAAACTTTTAAGGATATGTAAAACCCATAATTATTGTAAATTATCTTTTTAAATGCTTCTGTTAAAAATGTGATCTCAGATACCGTGCTTTTTATTTTTATTAAAAATCCATTGTACACCCTTTCACGTCATGGTGCTCATATATGATCATTGCTACCTCTTGAGATCACCAAACCGCAGCAGGCAAGCGTGGTAGGTAAGTAAGTTTGAGAAGGTTAGTGGTCAATCCTGGTGTCGGAGTTTTTAGACCGCCTAAAGGCCTCCGACATGGTCTGATGATTGATGAATCGATGAAACAACCGTGACCGGCAAGCGTGGTGATTACTCCTAATCCTCCTCACTGTTCTGATATCTTCAGTGAAATGAGAGTCCTTTGTCCAGCAGTGGGACATTACAGGCTAAAGCCCGGTTTCCACTGCAAGCGGAGCGGGCTCATTAATGACTCCGTTTAATTACCATTGCGTTACTTGTATAGACGCATAACACCTCAGTCTTAACAGAAACACGTAATGGCTGCCAAACGGAGTCATTAATGGGTCCGTTCCGCTCGCAGTGGAAACCGGGCTTAATACTTACTTACTTTCTCTTCATCCACTTTACCACACCATGGACGTTTCTCCAGAAAATGCTGCAACAGCTAGGCATCCAGCCGTACCAGCTGCTTCCTACGAAGGAGTACAAGATATCGAACCAGCAGTACTACGGATTGTACAGCACTTTCCCCAAGCTGGATCTGGAAGTGTTTGATAACACAGACTTTGATTGTCGGTGAGCATATGACCTACTAACAACATTTATTGATACACATTTCTTTCATTCCACTTTTTCAATCGCATGGCGCATTCATAAGAAGCTTGGTCATGGAAGATGTAAGCTTTGAGCGTTTACCTAAGAGAATATATAAACTATGTTTGCTTCTACACAAAGCCAAACTAAAATGTTAATCTACCGCCAATTTTTTTTTAGTTAAGATGCCTCTGTAGTGGATTCAAAATGTCATTTAAAAAGTAAAAAATAAGCAAATTGCATCCGTTCCGACAATTCAAAATGTGTAGTGTTTGCTTAAACCTAAGACTAACCAGTTTGAATAAAATATAATATAAGTATGTTTGAAATTTTCATTGGCTGGTACCCACAGCATCCCTGAAGAATGGATGAGTTTGGGCATGATCGAGGGCGAGCAGTACCCTTGCCCGGCGTTAGCCTTCATCCCCAAGGAGGAAGGGAAGCCGACCAAATTCGCCACCGGGGACCTGATGAATACACTTAATAATCTGTATGAGGTGAGTCAACGAATCGTCCATCTTTTTACCTTAGGACCAACTACTCTTAAATATTTCTTGCAATTTGACCTGCATACTCAGTTACAAAGAATTTTCGGAGCAAAGTAAGTTTGTGTTGGTTAGAGGCCAAACCTGGTGTCGAAGAGTTTTTACAAGGAAGGACTTGGTCTATTGATTGAAACAATCGGGACCGACAAATTTACGTGCCCTCCGAAGCACGGTAACGCTCAGATTGAAATGCCATTAACGACCACCCATCTATGTAAGGACCGAGCTGCATGTTGCTTAACTATCGCTATGAACTAACATCGTTTCGTCAAGCTACGCTATCTTTCGCTATTTCCATGCAATTCATAAAAAAATCTGTTGAAAAGTTTTGCCGTAAACAGACAAACTTTGACACCCGTTCAAGTGCCCTTATTTTGCTCAATTCGATTTTGCCTAAACTTCTTTCCTGCAAAGATATCTTCAATCTTTTGCTCTATACAGTGGGACATTACTTTTATTTACGTTACTTAGGTTTAAGCCACTACTTTTCTTTCTTATGTTGCC
The DNA here is from genome assembly GCA_951394245.1 of Cyclophora punctaria. Classification (NCBI taxonomy): domain Eukaryota; kingdom Metazoa; phylum Arthropoda; class Insecta; order Lepidoptera; family Geometridae; genus Cyclophora; species Cyclophora punctaria. Next base: position 8,237,776 of record OX596186.1, read on the forward strand.
TAAGATATTATACTTTATTCATCATTGACAGTGGACAAACGCAGCCGTGTTCAGTTTCGATAAAACCAATGATATATGGGAGATTATGGCGCTGGATGGGACCAAGAGATATTACAAGTAAGTTCATCTCAGGCATGTCGACATGGGCAGTGGATGGTGCTGTTTTGAGAGGCTTAATCGTGGTGTGGGATTTATCAAAAGGGGACAGAGATGATTTGGATACCCTAAACAGTTGGTCCTCTGTACCTGATTGGATACATTAATACAATTGAGGGTGTTACTATATTTTCTCAGTATTCGAATACAATTTACTTTTATTTCGATACTTATAAAGATAAAGGAATACACATTTTGGAGGGTACATGCAATATACTGGCCATAGAGCAAATTTTATTCTTCTTCTAATACCTATTATTTTAATGTACCCTTAAAATATAATTCTTTCAGCGTACCCCGTATTAGACTGATGTTCAAAGCTGATGACCCGGAAACGTTTGCGCAAAGGGTTAAATTCGCTTGTGAGCTCAGGAAGGAGGTTGAGAATAATATCAGGTAATCTGCTACTAATGTAATTATGTGTATATATCCTTTCCACTCTGTCATTCAGCACAGAGTTTGACTTCAGACGCGTCGTGTATTTGACGGCTATGGAATATTTCTATTTCCGTTAAAAGAGAGAGGGAGATATAAGTTTAATGTGTCTGTTAACCTTGATTATAAAAACTATTGATATGATCACTTTTATTTATATAATAAAATCCCATTGTGACAGAAACTACGTGTAAACAATAAACACAACTATCACAATCTCCTATCTCCAGATTCTATCTCTACCTGGATTGCCTGATGCTGCAAGGTCTGTACCGGATGCCCTTAAACTATATGCCTAAGATCGTATCCTTAGTGAGGATCCACAAGCAAGCCAAGGAGTTGGATGAAGAGCATCTCAATCTACTCAGAGATGAGGTCAGTGGATGAGAAAAGCAGTTAAGGGCTATTTTAGAGATATTACCATTACAATGTTTGATTAATGGTTTAAGAAGTAAGAATAAAATAAATGTATTGCAAGAAAATAGGCACCAATACAAAACTAGAATATTTGCAACTAGCACCGCCCCACGGTTTTACCCGCGTTGAGCCCAATTTTTATACATATAAACCTTCCTCTATAATCACTATATCTATTTTAAAAAAAAGCGGCCAAGTGCGAGTCGGACTCGCCCATGAAGGGTTCCGTAGCAGCGAGTAACATAATAAAGAAGTTCTTGAAATAAATGTTTTTTTATTTACATTTGAGTTATTGAATGAATAATCAGTATTTTTTTGCGGTTTACGATTTATGTCGTAAAAAAAAACTACTAACTAGACCTCGTTCAAACTAATTTTCGGTGTTAGATTACATTGTTATGTACATCATATATTTTTTTTAGTTTTATCATTCTCTTATTTTAGAAGTTACAGGGGGGGGGGGGACACACATTTTACCACTTTGGAAGAGTCTCTCGCGCAAACTATTCAGTTTAGAAAAAAATGATATTAGAAACCTCAATACCATTTTTGAAGACCTATCCATAGATACCCCACACGTATGGGTTTGATGAAAAAAAAAATATTTTTTTCATTTCTAAGTATGGGAGACCCCCCTAAAATTTTATTTTTTTTCTATTTTAGTGTGAAAATATTAATGCGGTTCACAGAATACATCTACACACTAAGTTTCAACAACATAGCTCTTATAGTTTCGGAGAAAAAAGGCTGTGACATACGGACAGACAGACGGACGGACAGACAGACAGACAGACATGACGAATCTATAAGGGTTCCGTTTTTGCCATTTGGCTACGGAACCCTAAAAACCGCATCAAAATCTAAGCATACAAAATGTCGTTAATTTTCCAGCCGAAGACGATTGCTTCTGAAGAGGAAAAAGGTTTAGAGATTGGGTAAGAATGAAATAAAATCACTAAACCTTTTTCCTCTTCAGAAGCAATCGTCTTCGGCTGGAAAATTGACGACATTGGTCCACATTTTGTGCCAATCCAAAAAAAATAGAGTATACATTACTTTTCCACTTACACTTTCATATTGATTTATTGAATTTCTATTATCAGGCAGAGTTATTGTTCCGGAAGGTGGAAGGCAAAATGAAGATAATCTACATGATTCAGAAGTACAGAGACATCTACAACTTCATCGATGTGCCGACTAAGGATTACGTGGCGCCTGTGCCGGATTACGGTACAGTTGTTGAATTAAATTAAATTAATTTACTATAGTGTTATACTTTTTCTTAAGTTTATCGAACACTAGCAGCGCCCCGCGGTTTTACCCGCGTTGTGTCCATTCCTGTGGGAATTTCGGGATGAAAAATAGCCTATGTTACTCGTGGATAATGTAACTTTCGAATAGTGAAAGAATTTTTAAAAACGGTCCAGTAGTTTTTGAGCCTATTCATTACAACCAAACAAACGAAGTTCCTCTTTATAATATTAGTGTAGACTACTCATTTTGAATTGAAGCTACGTTATATACGATATATATATAAGATACACTTCGTTTTAATTTCACCCGCGTTGTACCCGTTGCCGCAGGAATTTCGCGATAAAAAGTAGCCTATATCCTTTCTCAGGCTCTGGACTAACTGTGTATCAAATTTCATTCAAATGAGTTTAATAGTTTTGGCGTGAAAGCATAACCGACAGACAGACAGTGTGATTTTAAACATAAGCGACCCACTATCGTCTTGTTTGTCTGTTTATTTAAATCGCTTGACAATCCCGTAAGAAATCCGGAATATAACGAAGACAAAAGCCCTTTTTGAAATCGGAGTTAACATTCGAAGTAAAGTCGAATAAATATTTTTATTCAGTCTTCGACCCAAAGAGACTCCTAAACGTACCACCCACCCAGTAACAACGTTTTCTCTTCATCAGGTAATTATCCCTGTGTGATGGAAGACTTCCCCGGCCGAGTGAAGTACGACCAGTGGTACTCTCTATACGTGCTCACCGAATCTGTCTTCTGCATACATTTAGTGGTCGACGAGTGCATCAAGGTACTCGTAGGATATAGATGTACCAATATTAAAGTTTTAATTAATTGTCTTGTGTGAGGAAAATTTGTAAAGTAAAGTAGAAACAAATATTTTTTAGGTTCAGCTATGTGCGACGTGACATGGTGATATTTTTAGTAAATTTAATAATTTGCCTAATGCGTTGGTGATGTCAAACCCGAGCCATGTTTTAAAATCGTAATCCTTTTCACTGTACTGATATCTTCGGTGAGAAGAGAGGGCTTTGGCCAGCAGTGGGACATTACAGGCTGATCCTTTTTTTTAAATAATTTGAGATTAGACATTTTGACGTGAAAAACAGCCTTCAACAAAACTTCATAATGCATCACTCAGTTTATTAATGAAACAAATTCAACGCATGCTCAATACTTTTTCGCAAAGTTCTGTGCGAGTTAACCGTTAAACTCGCTTGCGAGTAATTTTTTATTTTACAGCAAAAATACGAATAGTTTCGACGTGGAATATGAGTGTTATTTTCGCCCCAACACAATTTGAACACAGCTATAACCGAATATTACTGTGTGTGTTACTGATTTCCCGACGTATTATAACTACAGTGTATTACTGTTTCGAGTGGATCGCACCACCCTTAGTCACAGGCGGCCGCCCATGAGTGGTACAGTCAGCCAAAAATGTGGTCTACCACCACCCTACGGTTGAGATTCATTTGAACGTCATGAAACAACAAGGTCAATTTTCATTTAATAATAGAGGTCCAACTAAGTCACCCAATGATGTCAAATGTCAGGCATCTCAGATAACAGACAAAACGTCATAACATAATTGTGCATAGAAAAGTCAACCTTAGCGATCGTTACATCTCGCAGAAACTTTTGTCAAAAGTGGTAGACCACTTTCTTGGCCGACTGTACGATCCACTCTAAACGTCGGGAAATCAAAGTAGTGTTTTTTACTTACTAAAACAAACTTCTGTGCCGCGAAAAAACCTGTAGTAAAGTAATACGTTAATAACGTATAGAAATCGCGATTGTAGTAGACTATTATTATTCAATTCAGGTGGAAGGCATGTGTTTCTTCACATCTAACTACGGTCGTAACGCGAGTCTCGCAGAGTTCGACGCGGCACAACAGCATTGCACTTCTATGGTCAGTACAAATCAATTAATAAGTTAAATTTTCCAACCAAAGATGTCCTAATATTATAAAAGCGAAAGTCTGTCAGGATGTAAGTATGTTACTTTTTCACGAATGCTGGACGGGTTTGGATGAAACTTTACAGTAATATAGGTTTTACATCAGATACACAAAGGATACATTAAATCCCGAAATTTTCGCGGGAACGGGTACAACGCGGGTAACACCGCGGGGTGCGACTAGTTTATTAATAAGTTGATTTTACAACCATAGATAATTTCTTCTGTAGTCTTACTAACCTAATTGTTTATTAGGTTAGACTAGTCTAGGTCGGACTGGACTTTTCACACATGCTCAAGTTTTGAAATAACTATCGTTTTATTCCAGATGCTCAAGTATTTGAATATCACATGGTTGAATAATACGGCGCATGCGATCCGCATGTCCTTTAGAGATGTTGGTAAAGGGTACGGTATCCTTATCACTACATAGTATAAAACAAAGTCGCGTCTATTTCTCTTCTGTTTGTCTGTATGCTTAAATCTTTAAAATTACGCAACGGAATTTGATGCGGTTTTTTGTAATAGGTAGAGTGATTCAAGAGGAAGGTTTTTATGTAAAAAAAATCCCGAAATTCCCACGGGAACGGGCACAACGCGGGTAAAACCGCGGGGCGCTGCTAGTTGCCTATATCATAGAGTTCAAACTCCACTTGTTCACTAAAACGAGTAAAAAATATATATATCGTGACAAACTTGCTATTTGAATTAGACACAATAAAGCATCTCGTTAATAAATGTTGTTTCATCTCAGTTGGTTCAACATATACGAGAAGAAATGGGAGTTCTATGGAGTCAGTAAACTGTGCAGGTTTATGCAACTTGTTCGGTTTAGAATGCAGGTGAGTTACCTTATTATAAGCACGAACAAAATGTACCAATATCATCTATACTAATATTATAAAGAGGTAAAATTTGTTTGTATGTATGTTCAAGCTAATCTCGGGAATTACCTGTCCGATTTGAATAATTCTTTTTGTAATAGATAGCTACATTCAAAGGAAAGGTCATAGGCTATTTTTCATCCCGAAATTCCCACGGGAACGGGCACAACGCGGGTAGAACCGCGGGGCGCTGCTAGTCACTAATAATTTCGTATAACAATACGTTTAAAAAAATATTTTGTTTTTTGAATGTTAGGCTTTTTGGTATCCCGAAATTCTCACAGGAAGAAGCACAATGCGAGTTAAGCTGCGGGGCGATGCTAGTTTAAAAATAATATTGAAAACCGTGCTCTAAAAGTGATTTGTGCGACCACGGTTCCAAAAGGTGCCGAAATTGAGATGAATATTTTTTGGGTCATGTTTGCATAGAGAACATACTTCTTCACTTACTTTCGGCCTAAACTTCTTAATAAGTATTATTTCTCCAGTATTGTTCCATCGTATAAATTTCTTTGACCCCAGTACGCTCTCCGCTATTGCATCGAACAATCCATGGCTATGTACGTGTACATGTGTGAGACGCCGTGCCTCTGCACGTACCACTGTGAAGACGACTTCGAATGGGACCCCTCGGACCTGCTCAACACTCCCTTTAGATCTACCACTGTGACGCTGTTCTACTTCTACCTGCTGATGAATGAGGAGGGTCCTTATTATACTACTGATCCGGCGCAGTTTGAGGTATGTACAGGTTGATTCTTTATCCTCTTACATCCTCATTTTCTTCATGAAAATAAATGCACTGGAGGAAATCTACAAAGAATGGAGAATGGTGCCAAAAGATAGATCTAGATGGAAACATTGGGGAAGACCTTTGCCCAGCTGTGGGACATCACAGGGTAAATAAAAATAAAAACTTATATAAATGCGAAAACGACTCTGTGTGCCAGTCTATTAGGGTGCGTTCCCATTGGAGGGTGCGGAAAGGAGCTTAATCGACCAATCACAAAGTATTACAAAAAGATTTTAACAATGTCAGTGGTCTAGAGGTATGCGCACTCGCCTGTCAAGACTGAGGTCCCGGGTTCAATTCCCGGGTCGAGCGAAAACGTTTTTCCTACTTTTTAAACATGGCTCGGGTTTGTAATCTCTAACCCACATTAGGCAAGCGTGGTGATTATGCATTACAGGCTAATTTAATTTAAAAAAAAATAAATTTTTGATTATTATGTAGGCGCAATAGTTTTTACTCTGTTCAAAGCCATGTCCATGATCTTAACCTGAACAGATAGTGATCCAACGCCTGTTCCGTGAGATGCTGTACCGGTGCCACTTCATCCCTCAAGTGCACCCCATGATCATAACCGGACTGGTCTTCGATAAGGAACTATTCCTCACTTCTATCGGTAATATTAGTACTAGTAATATTTACATAGCAACTTGCTGACCCGGCATACGTTGTTTTGCCATATGTTGTTAAATTACAGTTGGGTTCAGATGTTTGTAATGTCATACTAAATAACACCCGGACAAATTCACACACGGTTAATTGGACCCGAAGTAAGCTGTAAGCTTGTGTTATGGAATCTAATTCACTGATACTACTACTTATAGATACACAAATACTTTATAAGAATATATAATTGACACCCAGACGTCGTCGCCAACAACTATGTCTGCACATATTGTTGACTCCGGGCGGGAATCGAACCCGCAACCCCCGACACAGTAAGCGCTCTCACTGCCACTGTGCCAACGGGCTTGTCTATATATAAAAATTAAGGTGTGGACCACCCTAATCACTACAAATTGAGATGTAAGCTTTCCTATCTTTCAAGTTGGATCATATTGCACACGGTGCGCAAATCAAATTTAAAATCGGTTCAGTATTTTAGGTGTCCATCGTGGACAAACAACGTGACACGTAATTTTTACATATAATTAGCTGCGCCCCGCGGTTTTACCCGCGTTGTGCCCGTTGCGCTCGGCCGATTTTGTGCAAACTTCACATAAACCATCTACTAAATAGTCCGAACAAAGCCTAAACATTTGGTTTGGATAGGTGTGCCCGTTCTTGAGTTATAAAATTATAACAAAAATTGGCATTGATTCTTATTTATAGAGAAAGATAGATTAATCTTTAATGACGTATTTATATAGAGATAGATAGATAGATAGAGAAGATTAATGACGCAAATTACTTACTACAGATCTTGCTACGAAGTTTGCCCTAATAGATTGTTCCACTGTCAAGGTCTGTTGGAACCGAACGTGGTGGACTACCGTGAACGTCTGCTCAAGGCGTACCGGAAGGCGATTATACCGCTGAAGGCGTACTTGAGGCAGTACCAATGCTACAGAGATATATACGTGTTGGACATCGAAGAATATGTTGAGTTAGTCATTTGATGTACTTTTTACTTAACACTACAGAGGGATGTCAAATTTAGATTTCTTTATTGTTTATGATCATTACAACCCAATCCATAAATGCGAAAGTTTGTGAGGATGGATGTATGGATGGATGTATGGATGGATGTATGGATGGATGTATGGATGGATGTATGGATGGATGTATGGATGTATGGATGTTACTCTCTCACGTAAAAACTACAGGACGGATTTGTATTAAACTGTACAACATAGCTTATACATCAGAATAACAAATGGGATACATTATTTCCCGAAATTCCCGCGGGAACAGGTATAACGTGGGCGATTAGTAGGATACATACAACCCCCAAACTTTCGCATTTATAATATTAGTAGGATAATTCTTACTCTACACTATAATATACTTAGGGCCTTCCGCCTCGAGAAACACTCGGCATCAGAGACTCGCGAAGAAATCCAGATGCACTACGACGCGAAAATCGATCTCATCTGGAGACTACCACAGTACATCAACATCGGACCTTTTGCTCTCAACGTTGATACTTTGAAGGTAGGTGCACACATTTGACTCATTCATTCATTCATTTCGAATAGGTCAATGGCCAATCCCTGGTGTGGGAGTTTTTGGACCGCCTAAAGGCCTCCGACATAGTCTGACGATTGAAACAACCGGGACTGCTTAACGTGCGCTCCAAAGCACGATAGCGCTCATATAGAAATACCACTACTGGGTAGCCCATCCAAGTAGGGTCGAGTTGCATGTTACTTTACAATCGCAATGAACTAACATCGCTTAGTCAAACTACGCCACGAGAGCTACATTTGACTAACTTTTATCATTTCTTGAGACTGTCCTCAGTTTGGTTAGGGCATTGCAGGCTGAATCACCTGATTGCTCGAAAAGTAAGATGATTCCGTGCTTCGGAGGGCACGTTAAGCCGTCGGTCCCGGTTACTTTCTACGGATAGTAGTCCTTACATGAGCCATGTCAGACGCCTTTGGCGGCTCAATAACTCTGACACCAGGATTGGTCAGGTTGGCCATCCACTCGATGAAGAAGAAGAAGAAGAAGATCATTTCTTGATGGCAAATGTCATTGGTTTATTTTTTTAACAATTTACTAAAGATCCGGTTTTTGCCGTCCGATCGAGCATATAAATTACGAGCCACGGGCCTCGAGCCAAATCGCACGTTGTAAAGATGTCTTTGAATCATATAAACATGCGGGAACAAACCGCAGTGGGAAGAGGCTCTAATCCCATATATACATCTGTCAATACTAAACTGAAAAAGCTGCTAGTTCCTTCTTATGGATATGAGATCATGTATAATTATTTTAGCAAATCCTAGTAACAAAGCGATCGGACATAATCAAAGCTTTGCTAACAATGTGGGCGGAAGAAGTTCGTTTGGTCGTCGATGACGTCATACAGGCGTACAAGAACATTATGCGTAAGCTCGGCGAGAAGCCGAACACGATCGAACATGTGTTCGAGATCAGAGAGTGGATGGAGTCGATCCCGTTCGGTTTGAAGACACAGGATGATATTATGAAGAAGGTCCACACGGTAGGTTTGGGATGCTGGTAATAATTTTTAACCCCTGTCGCTAAAGAGGTGTAAGGTAAAAGTGTGTGAGGTAAAAGGTATTGTAAGATTGATGTCGATGTGTGTTAGTTTCTGTGCGAGCGAGTGGATGTGTGTCAATCTGTAACTCCGTAGCTCTCATACGGACGGACCGATTTCGATGTACCTAGTTTTCATTTGAAAGCCAGTTTCCTTACGGTGGTTCCTATGTTTGGTAAAAAACGGTCCAACCATTTTTGCTTAGGGGTTTTTTTAATATAACTTTTGTTTTATTTGTTTGAAACAGAATTATACTGCGATCTTATTTTCTTAGGATTACGAAGTTTTAGAGGTATTCTATATGGCACTTGAAAATGAGGACTTTCGAGCGCTTTGGGAAGCTGTCGGTTGGCCGCTACAGATCACTAAACAGGTCAGTATATTACTTACTACAGTATATTCTGGTCAGTATATTCTTTCTGGAGCAGAGAAATAGAAACATATAAATTATACTAGCTGGCCCGGCAAACGTTGTTTTCCTATATAAAAATTAAGGGGTGGCCCACCATAATCACTATACATTGAGATGTAAGCTATCCTATCATTCAAGTCGGATCAAATTACACACGGTGTGCAAATCAAATTTAAAATACGTGACACGTATTTTTTATATAAAGAAGATTATTGATGGATGGATACCGCCATCACTATGTACAGTCACGTGCAATGAAATGTATACACGGGCAGATTTGCAAATAAATGTCCACTCTGAAAATTTCAAAAACATTAGCCACTTAACAATTCATACTATATAACCACCCGAGTTTCTCACAATAATGTATAAGTACATGTTTGGTAAAAATATGGACACAGCTTGTTTTCAGATATTTCTATATACGATCACATGCAGAAATGTGTCGTATCCATTATGAATTACAATAATAAATATGAAAACGATATTATTCATTCACTCATGACTTTTAACCTCGTATCAATCAAAGTGAATACGGATAATCCATTGAGATACGAGTATTATGTTAACTTCACACATAAGTTATAGTTGTTCTCTAATCTAGGTGGTGGCAACAACAGACTTCCTAGAAGAAGAACAGGACAAGTTCTGGAAGCTTCACCAGCAAGATGAACAGACGATGTACGATAAGATAGACATGTTCAGTGCGCAGTGCATGGCGCTCACATTGCAGAACGATTTCTCTAGGGTAAGGAGTCGATTCCGGCGATATATTGAGCGGAAATCCGAACTAAACTTTGAATTTAAACTACGTTTACGAATACACTTCGCTTTATTTTACATTTGTATCTGACATTTTGACGTTCCCTTAACACTACAGGAACTATGGTCATAGACATGCTTGCAACTTAATTTTGATACGAAATTTTGTAAATTGTGTAATAGGACTACATATATTTTCAAACTATAGCTGTTTCTTTAATATGGTTATGTGACGTTTGTCCATTTCCGATGAAAGTTTTGGTGAAATATTCTTATTATTGCTGAATCTATAATAAAACTCATTCTAAAATTATTTTAGTTTATGATGATCAAGAGTTACCACTCCTATTCAAGCCCTTGCAAATTTACTTGTTAAATAAGTTTTTGTCATTAAGGATACATTTTTAAGAAGAAAAACTGAGGGTACATTTACATTTCGTAGGTCCACGAGGTTGCCAACGACATAAAGAAAGCATGGAAGGGCATGAAAGACTCTCAGGAGTGGGGCCGCATCCTCAACCAGCGACAGAAGCTGTTCGGACAACCCGTTGTGCCTTTTGCGGATCTCAACAGGCTGATCAAGGAGTTCGAGCCTTATAGAAACCTTTGGGTTACCGCTTCAGGTCATTGTTGTTACTAAGCAATAATAACGTCCTATACTCAAACTCCAATTTAAGCAGCCCTCGTTTTAATACATTTGACAATACTATTAATGGCGTTTTACTATTCAGCCTATAATGTCCCACTGCTGGGCGAAGACCTCTTATCGCACTGAAAAAATCAGTACAGTGAGGAGGATTAGGTTAGGTTAGGTAATCACCACCCTTGCCTAATGCGAGTTGGCGATCTCAAAGTCGAGCCATGTTTGAAAAGTAGGAAAAATGTTTTTCGCTCGATTTGAGCCCGGGACCACACCCTTGGCATGCGAGTGCACATACCACTAGACCAACGAGGTTAATAGAGAACTATTAATTGCTTCCCAGATTTCCTGAAGTCCCGCGAGGTTTGGTTCGACAACCCTCTGATGTACGTGGACGCGGACTCTATCGACCCTCTCATCACCGAATACTACAAGACAATCGTCAAGTGCGTGCGAACGTTCGCTGATATGCCTAAAGTGCAGTCGGTGGCCGTTAAGATACGAGTGAGTTATTCTTGTCGAATAGGTTGGTAGCCAACCCTGGTGTCGGAGTTCTTAGACCGCCTAAAGGCCTCCGAGATGGTCTAACGATTGAAACAACCGGTACCGACAGATTTACGTGCCCTCCGAAGCACGGTAGCGCTCAGATAGAAATGCCAATATCAGGTTAGGTAATAGGAAGTATGGGGCGAACTGCACGTTTAACAATCGCAATGAACTAACATCGCTTGGTCAAACTATGCCACGAGTGAGTTAAGATGTCGTCTTGTGTTTGGCGTTGAGGTGTAGTTATTTCAATGGTCTGTCCGAGTCAAAGGTAAGGCGAGATTGCAGACCAGAAAACTTAGTTCCAAATTCATTGTAGAACTACGGTCAAATGAACTCTATAGTCAATCAATTAAAAGTTTTGATTTTAGTTTAGCTCGTAGGAGTTGAACTGATTACAGAGTTCAATCTGATCTTTCTAGTTATGTTCGAAATGAATATAACTTACCTAAATGATTTTGTTGACTACAGGACGACATCGACGAGTTCAGGCCGCTGATCCCGATCATACAGGCCGTCCGTAATCCGGGAATGAAGGAACGACATTGGAACGAGTTTATGGAGAGAGCTGGTAAGATCATAACTTCGAATTGAAACTACGTTTACGGATACTCTTCACTATTATTTTACACTAGCAGCGCCCCGCGGTTTTACCCGCGTTGTGCCCGTTCCCGTGGGAATTTCGGGATAAAATGTAGCCTATAGCCTTCCTCGATAAATAGACTATCTAACAGTGAAAGAATTATTCAAATCGGTTCAGTAGTTTCTGAGATTAGCGCGTTTAAACAAACAAACAAACAAAACAAACTCTTCAGCTTTATAATATTAGTATAGATTTTTATCTGACTTTTCGACCCATTACAGAAACCGTTATGCGTTCATCATTCATTCGTTCTAGTAAGTTAGTGGCCAACCCTGGTGTCGGAGTTCTTAGACCGCCTGAAGGTCTCCGACATGGTCTGACGATTGAAGCAACCGGGATCGACTGCTTAACGTGCCCTCCGAAGCACAGTAGCGCTCAGATAGAAACTATCTTTATCGACCACCCATCCAAGTAGGGATCAAGTTGCACGTTGCTTAACAATCGCAATGAACTAATAACATCGCTTAGTCGAACTACGCCACGATCGCTACTAATAAAAAGGCGTAGTAATAATAATTTTCTTCTTCTTCCTCATCAGGCATAACTGTAACAATGAACGACAAGCAAACGTTCACAATGTGCCTGAAACAAGGCATGGCGGCTCACGGAGAAATGATTGCCGAAATCGGCGAGTTGGCGAGTAAAGAATACGTCATCGAACAGTCGCTGGACAAGATGCAAGCTGACTGGGCGACCAGGGCTATGGAGCTGTCGCCTTATAAGACCACAGGTAAATATATTAAAGAGATTTTGCTTACTAAACAGCTGTGAAATACCCGCTAAAGCTTTACTTGTATAAACATTAGCCGCGCCCCGCGTTGTACCCGTTTCTATAGGATTTTCGGGATAAAATGTATCCCATGTGTTATTCTGATGTATAACCTTTATTACTGTAAAGTTTTATCCAAATCTGTCCAGTAGTTTTTTGTGAAAGAGTACCAAACATACATACTTACTATACATCCATCCTCATAAACTTTCGCATTTATAATATTTGTAGGATTGCTTCAATGTGTTATGTTCGTAAATGTATCGAGCCACTCGTGTCCGTGCGACATTAGTCTCTGGTATTTGGTGTCCAGCCATGATCAATTTAAAAATACAAAAAAACCTTGTTATTAATTTTGAGCATGAAGCTTAAGAAAATCGGGTTTAGTTGAAAAGTGTTACTTTATACCAAATATTTTTGTTCATTCTGGGCCAAAGGAATTAAACAAGCTCATGAAATAAAAATGCTTGACCACTATACACAGCACTACACTAACCTGTCCTTGACAAAAACAGGTTCTTCAACTAAAAATGCCTATATTATACACACTACAATAACCTTGACTCTGACCTTACTTTCTACACTTCAGGCACTTTCATAATGAAGATAGCCGACGAGACCCTGCAGATGTTGGACGAACATCTGATGACGACTCAACAGCTCGGCTTCAGTCCTTTCAAGGCAGCCTTCGAGCTGAGGATATCGGAGTGGGACGACAAGCTAAGACTTACGCAGAAGGTGGTTGATGAGTGGATCGAGTGTCAGAAGTAATCACATCCAAAACTATACAAAAAAACATCACATCCAAAACTTAAAACATATTTGCACCAGGTTTATATAAATCCATGCATATTCCCTAGGGAATGGATGTACCTGGAGCCAATCTTCATGTCGGAGGACATCTCGCGCCAGCTGCCCATAGAGGCCAAGAAGTACGGCACCATGGAGCGCATCTGGAGACGCATCATGAGCGCCGCGCAAGTCTGTCCCAAGGTTTACTGATTTATGTCACCTATGAAGTTAAATAGTTATGTATGTTCTATTGACAAGCCCGTTGGCACAGTGGCAGTGAGAGCGCTTACTGTGTCGGGGGTTGAGGGCTCGATTCAACGGAGTCAACAATATGTGCAGACATAGTTGTTGGCGACGACGTCTGGGTGTCAATTATATATTCTTATAAAGTATTTGTGTATGCATATGTTGTAGTATCAGTGAGTCAGACTCCATAATACAAGCTTAAACTTAGTTTGGGTCTAAATAGCCGGGTGTGAATTTGTCCGGAGTATATAATTATTATTAGATAATGGTGATCTGTCCCGACTCACGCCTGCTCGATTCCCTGGTGGAATCCCGTCACTTACTGGACGTGGTGGCGCGTGGGCTGGCCGAGTACATGGAACTCAAGCGGATGCGGTTCCCGCGGTTCTTCTTCCTCAGCGACGATGAGTTGTTGGAGATTCTCTCGCAGTCCAGGAACCCGAGGGCTGTGCAGCCGCATTTGAGGAAGTGCTTCGAAGCTATTGCCAAGGTCAGTTGTAGATAGCAAACACGTCAGTATACTATTGTTATACTATCACGATATGAACACATTGTAAACATTAATCTATTTTCGAAATTATGTTCCGTCTAATGGAATCGAAAATAAGACGAGAATGACATCGAAATGGAAGCTAACTCTTTTGGCTGGATACTATACTTAGCTAAACAGTTGGATTAGATTAGACTGTGTCGGATAAGTGATTCGATTCGCTCCGAATTGCACGTGGTAAAGTCCAAATTGCACGTGGTCAAGAGCTACCTACTGCCTCATATGGTTCTCATATTGTCTTTTGTAGACTACACAACGATACCACAGATAGGGCTCTACAAGAGAATACTAACTCTCTGTCATCAGTTCAAGGTACAATATTCCGAAGCAGTCATCTGTAATTCTATTCATTGCGATATAAATGAGTTTTGCTTAAGGTTAGGTCTAGAGAGATGTTCAAAAATAAACAAGGGTCTCAACAAAACATATAATGTATTTTGGCTCACCAAATCATCCATATTAGTATAGCATCGTTTCAAACACTTTCTTCAGCAATGTATACCTAAAGGCTTCCTATAGGTGACTTTCGAGGCAGACCTGAAGATATCTCAGATGCATTCAAGCGAGGGTGAGATTGTGGAGCTCAAGTACAAGTTCTACCCCTCGTCCAATGTGGAACAGTGGCTGTTGCTCTTGGAAGACACCATGAGACATACAAGTATGATGTAGCTAGTTTTTCGCACCGCTGTCGAAATGCCGCGCGACGGTCGCGCGATATTTTGTTCGATGGTTGGGCTCGCATAGTTTAGACGAGATTGATGATGTAGCTCGCAAAGTCTTCTCGGCAACAATGTCCTGACTACGAGGCTATGTGTCCTATCCGGGCCAAAAATACTGACAGTGATGGCGGCGCTGATCAAATTGCCAATCGCGAGAACTTTTGTTCGATGGTTGGGCTCGCATAATCTAAACGAAGCTCTATTCAACAAATGCTTATGGCTGTGTGTCGTACTCGTGCAGTCCGGCTGACGCTGGTGGCGGGGCTGGAGGAGCTGTGGACGATGCCGCGCGCCCAGTGGGTGCTGCGCTGGCCGGGCCAGGTGGTGATCGCGGGCAGCCAGACCGCCTGGACCGCCGGCGTTGAGGAGGGCATCCGCGACTACCGTATGGACGGCTTCTGCGAAGAGAACCTGGCGCAGGTATATCTCAGTAATAGTAAGTTCGTGTAGGTTAGCGGCCAATCCTGGTATCAAAGTTTTTAGATACAAGCGACTCAGCATCAGGGACAAAATTGTGGATTCGCTGATGAGAAGTTGAGACAGGTAAGTCGGTAGATAAGCCGTAACTAATGCTAGGCCCTCCCGAGTCCCTACTCAGGATAGTACTGTAGGTTTTTACCCCAATACACAAACGCTTCTGAAATTGAACTTTTGGACAACTATTTTTCAAAATTACATTACTAAGAGCACTTTATATCGTATGATTCAGACGCCAGTGCAAATATTACATATTTTGGGGTGCAGACCTTAGTCCGGAGGCACTTCGAGCCATATAATATATTTTATTTATGACCCAGTGCAGGTAGGTATGACTATTAAAACATACTTCATGCCTCTTTCATATTCCTACAGTTGGACAGCCTCCGTGCTCTAGTGAAGGGCGAACTGACGTTCTTCCAACGCGAAGTAGTATGTGCTCTCATAGTGATAGAAGTGCACGCTAGAGATGTGACCAAGTCTCTGGTGGATGAGGGGGTGAAGAACGTCAACGACTTCCAGTGGATCTGTCAGCTCAGGTCAGTAAAAAAGTGGAGTCAGTTCAGTAAAAAAAAACGATTTTTATCGAACATATTGGTAGTTTGGTAATCTTAGAAATATCAAGAAAATATCCCAAAACGACAATCTGTCATCAATCTTCAGATACTACGAACACGTTCGTCCAATGGATCCCCTAGAAGAGGGTGAAACTCCTGACATATACCAGGATGAAACCAGACTTGACACCACTAACTTCTACCGACAGTTCTCGCAGAACAAGTGCGAAGTGAAGGCTTTGAATTCTGTATTCTTTTACTCGAACGAGTATTTGGGGAATAGGTACGTAACTGGCTTTTATGATTCTGTGGCAACTAGCAGCCCCCACGGGTTTAACCGCGTTGTGCCCGATCACGTGGAATTTCAGGATGAAAAATAGCCTATAACCTTCCCGTTGAGTGTGGCTATCCATTGCATAAAGAATTATTCAAATCGGACTGATAATTCCCGAGATAAGCTCGAACAAACAAAAAAAAACTTAAAATTTCACCTCTTTATAATATTAGTATAGTAAATAAAATAGAAGTGTATCCGTAGTTTTAATTCAAAATAGGTAATGTTCTCTTAAAACCAGTTCGCTTAGAAACCGGTATGACTTGAGTTTGTATTGACAGCGGTCGTCTGGTAATAACCCCGCTGACGGACCGCTGCTACCTAACCCTGATGTGCGCGATGCATCTCAAGTTCGGAGGAGCGCCCGCCGGGCCCGCCGGCACCGGCAAGACCGAGACTACCAAGGTTAATAAAAAAATATCATATTAATAAATACACTTTATATCCAGTCCAATAATACATCCCCAATAACACTTTACGGGCCATATTAGTAAACGCGTATTAAGAACATTTTACTCTTACACCAGGATTGGTCAGGGTGACCATCCACTCGATGAAGAAGAAGCTATGAAATGGTTTGTCACTTTCTGACATTTTCCGAAGAGCAAAAAAGACAAAACACTGTCATTCTTGGTTCTTCTACCAATGTCGATGGTTGGTAACGATCCTGCACTATTATTTTGTTCCAGGACTTGGCTAAAGCGTTGGCGGTACAATGCGTGGTGTTCAACTGCTCGGATCAGCTCGACTACATGGCTATGGGCAAGTTCTTCAAAGGACTTGCGGCGTTAGTAACAATATTTTTTCAGTTAAAAATTTCTGCCAGATTTGACCACTATCCTGTGACGTACTTGTTCAACTTTTTGACCGTTTAAAGATTCGAAATTGTAACGTCCCGTTACGCACATTATACGTCGGTCTCGGTTACTTTCTACGGATAGTAGTCGTTACTTGAGTTACTTGGGCCGCCAAAGGCCTCTGACATGGCCTTTGGCGGCCCAATAACTCTGACACCAGGATTGGTCAGGTTGGCCATCCACTCGATGAAGAAGAAGAAGACGCACATTATGTCTGATAAAACGTCCGTCACGTCTGCACCCGGCTTCAAAACGAATAAAAACGCGTAATTTGAAAAATCTTCTAACGAGAAACTCTGTCATCCCAATTTTCCGCCCAGATCTTCCAATACCCTTCCTCCACAGATCTGGAGCCTGGGCATGCTTCGACGAGTTCAACCGAATAGACATTGAAGTGTTGTCAGTGGTGGCTCAGCAAGTAGTCACCATACAAAAGGCCCAAATCCTCAAGCAGGACCGATTCATATTTGAAGGATGTGACATGGCGCTGAAGGCCTCCTGTTCTGTGTTCATTACCATGAACCCGGGTTATGCAGGTATTGGACTTATGACACGTTTTTCGGATGCATTCTTCGGTCTGCGGTCAGGTTCTTTCTTCCCCGCCGGTCTTCAAATCAAAAACCAAAGGAGGTTATCAATTGTTAAGCAATGCGCAGCTCGGCCCCTACTTGGATGGGTGGCCGATAGTAGCATTTCTATCTATGCGCTATGGTGCTTCGGATGGCATGTAAAATTGTCGGTCCTAGTTGTTTCAATCGTTAGACCATGTCGGAGGCCTTTAGGCGGTCTAAAAAACTCCGACACCAGGGTTGGCCATTAACCTTCTCGAAATGAATGAATGAATTCCATAGTATGTTTGTTATCTACTTTTTCAATAATTTCAATAACCTTTCGCTATATGAAAGGGTCTGCTTTGATTAACATTTGAACAGATTGATGCCGTTTCAACTGTTTAAAAAAATAGGTTAAATTATAGGTTCTCATAAGGTTTGATGTCTAGTTTTTCGCTTGCAAAAAATATAAAGTTACTAGCCGCGCTCCGAGGTGTTACCCGCGTCGTACCCGTTGACTGCGGGAATCTATACTAATATTATAAAGCTGAAGAGTTTGTTTTGTTTGTTTGTTTGTTTTTTTGTTTGTTTAAACGCGCTAATCCCAGAAACTACTGAACCGATTTGAATAATTATTTCACTGTTAGATAGTCTATTTATCGAGGAAGGCTATAGGGTACATTTTATCCCGAAATTCCCACGGGAACGGGCACAACGCGGGTAAAACCGCGGGGCGCTGCTAGTCTATACTAATATTATAAAGCTGAAGAGTTTGTTTTGTTTGTTTGTTTGTTTGTTTAAACGCGCTAATCTCAGAAACTACTGAACCGATTTGAAAAATTCTTTTTGTAATGGATAGCCACATTCAACGGGAAGGTTATAGGCTATTTTTCATCCCGAAATTCCTACGGGAACGGGTACAACGCGGGTAAAACCGCGGGGCGCTGCTAGTTTTGGTATAAAATGTATTCCATGTGTTATTCTAATGTATAACCTATATTACTTTAAAGTTACGTCCAAATCCGTTTATTATTTTTTTCGTAAAAGAGTAACAAACATACATACGGTACATCATCAGATACTTTCGCAAATACAATATCACCTAGTAGGATATTTTTAAATACTGTCCTAAACTTTTTCTTGCGATGCCTAAAACAACTCCTTTGCTTAAGGTCGTACGGAACTGCCGGACAATTTGAAAGCATTGTTCCGACCCATTTCGATGATGGTGCCAGATTACGCCCTCATCGCTGAGATATCCTTGTTCTCTTACGGGTTCTACGAAGCCAAGATTTTGGCGGGAAAAATCACTACGACATTCAGATTGAGTTCGGAGCAACTGTCTTCGCAGGTGAGAAGGCGACTCCGTCTTAGAATAATTCCACTTTGATTTCGTCCCCTACTTAGATTGGTGGCCGATGGTAGCATTTGTATCGTGCTTCGGAGGTCACTTTAAACTGTCCTGGTTGTTTCAATCGTCAGACCATGTCGGAGGCATTAAAGTGCTCTTAAAACTCCGACATCACGGTTGATTGACACGAACTTGCTAAACATAGTTTCTCTACACGTCTGTATAATACTCATGTCATGCTAATTCGAATACAATTATATCCAAATTAAACCAAATAAGTTAAATTGTTCCGAAATGATATCTATAATTTCCGATTTCTTACGAAACATTAATAAGACGTCATTTGTATTTCCTGCTTTTTTTGTTTCAAACAAGTTTTCCGTTTGATTTTTTAAATGTTCATGTTTGCCGTGGATAAAACATCACATTTCATATTTGTTATCCGTCACTAATTGTGGCCTAGAAATATCAAATTTAGAATAATTTTTTTTATGTTTCAACTTAGGATTGTAGTCCATATATAGGATAGGATAGGATTAGGGATAGGATAGGATTGTATACGATTGTACTAGCACTCCAGTGGGTCATAAAGCCTAATTTTCCATTCTTCACTTTCTCTTCTTATTTACCCTTCCACTCTTATAGGACCACTACGATTTCGGCATGCGAGCCGTGAAGACCGTAATCCTGGTCGCCGGTAACCTGATCCGACAGATGCCGGACGCCGACGAGCGCCAGATAGTGCTGCGAGCCTTGAGAGACGTCAACGTGCCCAAGTTCTTGGTGGATGACTTGGTGCTGTTCAATGGTGAAGAGCTTTTTTGGCGCAATTATAAAATTCTATATAAATAAAAAATCGCCGAAATGTATGTACACGCATAACTTCAGAATGACTGCACCAAATTGGATAATTCTTTTTTTATGTGTTCCTCCAATATGTTAAAGCAACGTACAGCCCTACTTGGATGGCTGGCAGTGGCATTTCTATCTGAGCGCTACCGTGCTTCGGAGGGCACGTTAAACAGTCGGTCCCGGTTGTTACAGTCGTTAGACCATGTCGGAGGCCTTCAGACGGTCTAAAAACTCCGACACCAGGTTTGGCCACTACTCGAACTTACTTATTAAGTTATAATCTGCTTTTGGTACCACCTTCTTTATTTTCCCAGGTATCATATCCGATCTATTCCCACGCGTGGAGATCCCAGTAGTGGACTACGGAATCATGGAACAGTCCATCAGGAATATACTCGTTAAAAGAGGATACGACGATTTGTACTGTAAGTGCTCATATTTTATGACTGTTTGGGTTTAAATGTTTTTAGCTGATTATACACAGTTGCTATACTATCTATCTATCTATACTATGTACGTACATATCTATATACTAATATCATAAAGAGGTAAAATTTGTAAGTTTGTATGTTCGAGCTTATCTCGGGAATTACCAGTCCGATTTTAATAATTCTTTTCTACTAGATACCCACATTCAACGAGAAGGTTACAGGCTATTTTTCATCCCAAAATTCCCATGGGAACGGGCACTAAGCGGGTAAACCCGCGGGACGCTGCTAGTTTTGAAATAAATGTCCATGCTACAAATTTTTACCGAAACTGTTCTCCAATTAACTGTAAACTATACATACAAACGGATGATAATAATAATTTTGATACGTGGCGATTATTTCATTGTATATCTTCGCTCTGCAAGATTTATCTCTGCGGCGGGATACTATATTCTTAAATAATATGTTTATGATTATGTCTTTTGTGTATTTCAGCATTTATATTCAAGATCATACAGTTGTACGAGACGACTGTTGTGAGACACGGACTTATGTTAGTAGGCCCGGCCGGTGCGGGCAAAACTAAGGTAAGGAACATTACCTACCTATTAATCTTTAATCATCTATATCTATATCTATATATATATATTATATATATTATGTATATAAAAGAAAGTCGTGTTAGTTACACTATTTATAACTCGAGAACGGCTGAACCGATTTGGCTGAAAACTGGTGGGGAGGTAGTTTAGAACCAGGAGACGGATATAGGATACTATTTATCCCGTATTTCTTACGGGAACGGGTGCGTTGTGGGTAAAACCGCGGGGCACAGCTAGTATTTTATAAATGCGAAAGTTTGTGAGGATTTATGTATGTTTGTTACTCTTTCACGCATAAATACAGAACGTTTTGGATGAAACTTTACAGTAATATAGGTTGTACACCATAAAACATATGGGAGACATTTTATTCCGAAACACCCGCGGGAACGGGTACAACGCAGATGGAACCGCAGGGCGCGGCTAGTTACTTTTTAAGCTATTGCATAGCTTCTATCGCGGGCCTTGAGCGCGGGGACCGAATCCAGAAATTCCGTAACGAAAAAACCTCATGTGAAAAAACCTCACGCTCCCCACTAACGCCATCTAGTGATACAAAAAATAACTATGCAATAGCTTTACCGCGGCAGTCCCCGAGTGCCACACGTCTTTTTTATTTTTTAAGATGTATAAAATTCTCGTGTCGCAATGTTAGTTGCCATACTCCTCCGAAATGACTCGACCGATTTTCATGTTATTGTGTGTGCATATCGGCTAGGTTTAAGAATCAGTCAACATCTATTCGTACCCCTAAATGTTAAGGGTGGTCCATCCCTTAATTTTTATATAGCAAAACAACGTTTGCCGTGTCAGCCATTCTATATAATTCCGCAGTGCTACGAGATCCTCCGCGACGCGCTCACGGCTATCCGCGGCAAGCTGGCCCCCGACGGGTTCCCCTTCACCACGGTGCTGACGTTCGTCGTCAACCCCAAGTCTATCACCATGGGCCAGCTGTACGGAGAGTTCGATTTGAATACCCATGAGTGGTGAGTTGGGAGTAGTTAGCACTGAATGTCTGTACCTTTTCTCAATTTTGAGTCGTGTTTTGCTAAATGTTCTTTCTGTATTTTTCACTTATTCATCATATTCATTCATTAATTTCGAGTAGATTAGTGACTAAACCTGGTGTCAGTTTTAGACCGCTTAAAGACCTCCGACATGGTCTGATGATTGAAACAATATATATATTTTGTTGGCGATGACATCTGGATGCCAAATATCTATTCTTATAAAGTATTTGTGTATGTATGTATATGTAGTAGTATCAGTGAGTTAGATTCCGTATTACAAGCTAAGAGCTTATTTTGGGTATAATAAACCGTGTGCGAATTTGTCCGGGTGTATTGTACGATGTATATTCGACAAGCGGGTGTGGCAGGACCGACGGCATCCTGTCGAGCCTGGTCCGCTGGGGCATCGCGGCCGAGGACCTGGACCGCCGCTGGTACATCTTCGACGGGCCCGTCGACGCCGTCTGGATCGAGAACATGAACACTGTTAGTACACCCATCCAATGAAAAAAAAGTATTAGCCTGTAATGTCCCACTGCTAGGCAAAGGCCTCTCATCTCACTGAAGTTATCAGTACAGTGAGGACGATTAGGCATAATCACCACGCTTGCCTAATGCGGGTTGGTGATCTCAAACTCGAGCCATGTTTGAAAAGTAGGAAACATGTTTTCGCTCGACCCGGGAAATGAACGCGGCACCTCAGTCTTGGCAAGCGAGTGCACATACCACTAGACCACCGAGGCGCTACCGTACATGTACCAAGTATCATATTGCCGTACACTCTATATACTCTATTTTTTCTTTCTTTTCCCAAAATGTGGACAACGTGGGGTGCGGCATAATTATGGCTGCTTAAAAAAAACATACCAAAATATCAAACCTTTAACTACTCTCTTCGACAATCGGATACAGGTTATTGGGACCGGCTCTAGCACTGATGATGACCCTCTAAACATTTCCGACAATCATTTCCATCCAGGTCTTAGACGACAACAAGAAACTCTGCCTTTCCTCCGGCGAGATCATGAAGCTGACAGACCGACAGCGCATGATATTCGAGGTAGCAGACTTGGCCGTTGCGTCTCCCGCTACCGTGTCGCGGTGCGGCATGGTGTACCTCGACACACAAGTGGTTGGCTTACCGCCGCTGGTTAATGCTTGGATGAAGTCGAATTTGCCACCTGTAAGTCTGTTTCCAACAATAATTTACTGATTTTGTATGTATTGCACGTAATGCACAAATTCTTAGATTTATTAAAAGTAAGGAATCAAAAGGTATGTTGTACAACTTTTTATGTGTTTGTAAGGTTTATTTAAGGTACAGATCCGATCATAAGTCATACATAGAAGTAAATATCAATGCGTAAAAAATAAACTGATCAGCTTGTATCTGTGTCCTGCTCTAACTCTGCGCCACTCTCGCTCCACACTTTTCATTACTAAACCCCCCGGTGCAGATCGCCGACAACATCCGCTAGGTGGTGCCCCCTCTGATCTCCACACATCTGTATCCCGCTCTCACTCTAACTCTGCTCCGCTCTCGCTCCACACTGTTCATGAGTAAACCCCCCGGTGCAGATCGCCGACAACATCCGCAAGGTGCTGCCCCCGCTGATCAACACGTACCTGTACCCCGCGCTGGCGACGCTCCGCGGGCGCCTCACGGAGCTGGTGGGCACGCTGGACTCGGCGCTGGTGCTCAAGTTCCTGGAACTGCTGGACTTCAGGCTGCGCCCGCTCACTGGGAAAGATGATCGACCGCCGCCAGCACAGAATTTTCTCGCTACTATGCGTTAGTACACCGGTTCATTACTGTATTAGTAGTGCGGTTTAAACCACGTTGTTACCAGTTCCTGTCAGAGTTCCTGAGCCATGTCAGAGGCCTTTGGCGGCTCAATACCTCTGACACCAGGATTGGTCAGGTTGACCATCCACCCGATTAAGAAGAAGAAGACCAGTTCCTGTGGGATGATTGGTAAAATTGTTGTGTTATTCCCTACTGTAATATATTTTTTAATTTATTTTTTGTTCAGCTACAAATATCAATCTATACATCTATATTCACCGACACTATTTATAATATAAGTTCTTCCCGCAGATTCAACCGCATCAAACGACTTCACATAAGAATTTTGGGATAAAAAGTAGTTTATATTATGTTATTCAAATAAATAAGTCTTTTAATCCTTTCAGCAGTTATTTGGAGAAAGAACAAGGTAGACCGTAAAAAGTATTTATTGACGGTCTACTCTTACCTCCTTCTCATAAAAAAAAAGTATTAGCCTGTAATGTCCCACTGTTGGGCGAAGGCCTCTCGTCTCACTGAAGATATCAGTACAGTGTTTCAGGCGTAATCACCACGCTTGCCTAATGCGGGTTGGTGATCTCAAACCCGAGCCATGTTCGAAAAGTAGGAAACATGTTTTCGCTCGACCTGGGAATTGTACCCGGGACCTCAGTCTTGGCAGGCGAAAGAAGTTTTTCTCTCCTTCTGATATCTTAATTAATTGTAACCTCCCCAACACCGCAGCGAAGCTGGCCCCTTGCTGGGTGGTGTGGGCGATCATCTGGTCGGTGGGCGCGACGTGCGACCACAACGGACGCGCGGTCTTCTCCGACTTCATGCGAGGCTTGTGCAATGAGGCGGGCTTGAAGCCCATGTTCCCTAACGAAGGCAGGGTGTATGATTATACGTGAGTCGTCGACTATACATATCATGCAGTGGCTATTCCAAACTTGAAATTTTAAAGATTTTAGTTGTCTTTGAATGAAATGGAATCTTCTTCACTTCATTGGTTCTTATTACTTAACTAAAAGTTACATGTAATGCTCAATTGTAGACTTATTCGGTTGTGATATAATCTAGAAGCAATTATAGATGTATTAATTTTAATCTAACTGGCCAATCAGGCCACAGTATCGGAGTATTGGATAAAAAAACCGGCCAAGTGCGAGTCGGACTCGCGCACGGAGGATTCCGTACTTTAAAAAACGGCAAAAAATCACGTTTGTTGTATGGGAGCCTTTGAATATATGTTTTATTTTATATGCAAATGTCTAGCTATCACCGTTCTTCAGATACAGCCTGGTGACAGACAGATGGACGGACGGACGGATGGACAGACGGACGGACGGACGGATAGCGAAGTCTCAGTAATCCTTTAGGCACGGAACCTTAAAAACAGCCGTATTCAAAATCCTTTCCAAATCACACTTCGCTCAACAAATCCAATAGAATCGTTTTACCCAGGCTCCATGACGGCGGGTTCACTGACCTTACTGAAGATGGAGAACCAGCTAACCCTTACTGGTACCATTGGCTTAAGAACTTGGAGCCGTACGTCGTCGACCCGGAGTGGCAGTATGCAGGTTAGATCATTAAATAAATAAATAAATATACCCGGACAAATTCACTCACGGTTGATTAAACCCAAACTAAACTCTAAGCTTATAATATGGAATCTAACTAACTGATACTACTACATACAAATACTTTATAAGAATATATTTATAAGAATATACACCCAGACGTCGTCGCCAACAACTATGTCTTCACATATTGTTGACTCCGGGCGGGAATCGAACCCGCAACCCCAGAAACAGTAATCTTTTATTTACAATGCATGTACTTTTACTTAAGAATACTTTTTAATTAAGACTATTACTTTGCCTATGATTCCGAAAATATGCAGTCGTATTTTTATTTCGAGGTTCTTACTTCGTTCTTACAGTACATACGAAAGTACGATGTACATTCGGAATTATGGCTACATTAATTTTAAAAATAACTTTAATAAAAATCCCCCTTCCCAGATATCGAAGTGCCAACCCTAGACAACGTCCGCAGCGCAGTGCTTCTAGGCAACAAAATCGCGAACTACAATCACGTAATATGCGTGGGTCCGACCGGCACGGGCAAGACTGTTACAATCACATCGAAGTTAACTCGAGGGTTGCATAAGAAGTTTATGTGCGAATTTATCGTGTTCTCGGCTAGGACTTCTGCTAATCAGACTCAGGTTAGTTTGTTGTATGAGAGTGGGTATTGCATTCTATTTTATTTTAGTATATCCTACCTTTGATGCGCCTCTAAAAATTCATTATGGTGATCGTAGAGGTCTCTTTTTGGTGTTTCGACCATATAACAATATGATGCCGTTTGTCAAATATATCTTTAAGGCCACAAATATACCAGAATCTCCTGATCTGATTTTGATGTTTAAAGCCAGTATTCTATATGAATGGCAATGATAACATGGTACATGATAAAAGCCACAGGGCCATCTTCGTAATTTTCACTCAAACCCTATTAATGTCTATATATCCGTCAATCTACCTACCAACTACTACTACTACCTACTACCTACCTACCAGCTGACCTGATCATGATGTTCCCAGGACCTAATCGACAGCAAGCTGGACCGTCGCCGCCGCGGCGTGTTCGGTCCGCCGCCGACGCGTCGGCAAGTGTTCTTCATAGATGACCTCAACATGCCCGCGCTGGAAGTCTATGGAGCTCAACCGCCTATTGAACTCTTGAGGCAGTTTATGGACTTTTCGGGTTATTATCAGTGTTAACTTAAATTGTCAATAGGCCTAGCAATCCAACTCGTAGAGGCTTTTTTATAAAAAAAAAATCCGCGCCGCGCCTCGCCTGTTCTACCCGTTGTTTTTAGGGTTCCGTAGCCAAATGGCAAAAACGGAACCCTTATAGATTCGTCATGTCTGTCTGTCTGTCTGTCCGTCCGTCTGTCTGTCCGTATGTCACAGCCTTTTTTCTCCGAAACTATAAGAGCTATGTTGTTGAAACTTAGTGTGTAGATGTATTCTGTGAACCGCATTAATATTTTCACACTAAAATAGAAAAAAAATAAAATTTTAGGGGGGTCTCCCATACTTAGAAATGAAAAAAATATTTTTTTTTTTTTCATCAAACCCATACGTGTGGGGTATCTATGGATAGGTCTTCAAAAATGGTATTGAGGTTTCTAATATCATTTTTTTCTAAACTGAATAGTTTGCGCGAGAGACTCTTCCAAAGTGGTAAAATGTGTGTGTCCCCCCCTGTAACTTCTAAAATAAGAGAATGATAAAACTAAAAAAAATATATGATGTACATAGCAATGTAATCTAACACCGAAAATTGGTTTGAACGAGGTCTAGTTAGTAGTTTTTTTTTTACGACATAAATCGTAAACCGCAAAAAAATACTGATTATTCATTCAATAACTCAAATGTAAATAAAAAAACATTTATTTCAAGAACTTCTTTATTATGTTACTCGCTGCTACGGAACCCTTCATGGGCGAGTCCGACTCGCACTTGGCCGCTTTTTTATAATAAAAACCGCATCAAAATCCGTCTGCAGCATCTTCAGGCTTCAATAGCGCTCAGGTTTCAAAACATAAAAAGCCTCTAGACTGGACTTTTCCTATCCATTCTATGTCTGATCCAATAATAACTCCGGTACCAACTCGTACCCACTTCCCGACCAACCCCATGCTCCTCCGGCGCAGGCTGGTACGACCGCACCAACATCGGCGACTTCCGGCTGCTGGTGGACATCAGCATCGTGGCGGCCATGGGCCCGCCGGGCGGCGGCCGCAACCCCGTCACCATGCGCCTCATGAGGCACTTCCACTACATCTCCTTCACTGAGATGGAGTATTCCAGCAAGGTATACCTTCTACTTCTAGTAAGTCAGTTCGAGTAGGTTAGTGGCCAGCCCTGGTGTCGGAGTTTTTAGACCGCCTAAAGGCCTCCGACATGGTCCAACGATTGAAACAACCGGGCAAAAGACTTATATTTTGTACACTAGCAGCGCCCCGCGGTTTTACCCGCGTTGTACCCGTTCCCGTGGAAATTTCGGGAAAAATAGCCTATAACCTTCCTCGATAAATAGACTATCTAACAGTGAAAGAATTATTCAAATCGGTTCAGTAGTTTCTGAGATTAGCGCGTTTAAACAAACAAACAAACAAACAAAACAAACTCTTTAGCTTTATAATATTAGTATAGATAAGTAACCTATTAATGATATTAATGGTCGTATCATCATAAATTTAAGGAGCCGGGCTCGTTAGTAAGTCTGATGCAGATTTCTCCATGTATTCCTATTCAGTGTGAGCTCCTTCAGGTTTCTATATAACATGACACTTTTGCTATTAATCTAGCTCATGTAACTGATACTTGGGGTGCGTTTCCTTTGAAGCAAAGTGGAGCTGTGTGATGCTCAATTGACCAATCGCAACGCTCTACCAAAAGTTTTTGACATTGTCAACGCCTTGTTAGACAATTTCTGATTGGTCAATTGAGCTCCGCACAGCCCCGCCGGCATTAATGAAAACGCACCTTTTAAGTGGTTCATAAGTCTAGAAAAATTCCTTTCAGTACGGAATATTCAGCACTATCCTATCATCATGGACGAGCAACTTCAACAATGTCAAAATCAGAG
This sequence comes from Cyclophora punctaria, assembly GCA_951394245.1. Classification (NCBI taxonomy): domain Eukaryota; kingdom Metazoa; phylum Arthropoda; class Insecta; order Lepidoptera; family Geometridae; genus Cyclophora; species Cyclophora punctaria. The sequence continues at coordinate 8,266,464 of OX596186.1, forward strand.
AAGCTCCCTTCCTGAAAGCTTCCATAGACATATTCTCCAATTTGGTTGAAGAGTTGTTGCCTACACCAGCGAAGTCGCATTACACGTTCAACTTGAGGGATTTGAGCAAAGTCTTCCAGGGAATACTGATGATGGACCCTAAGTTAGTGAAGGTATGGTAGACCTTGAGTTTGGACTATTAGATGCTTCAGTTCACGAACATGATGGTAAATATCGGTATTCATCTGTATGTGAACCAACTAATGTATGTGAAGTACAAGCGGAGTGGTGTGTCCAACTCAAACAAGGTATATAAGAAGAAGGTTTATATGTAAAAATTCCCGAAGTTCCCATGGGAACGGGCACAACATGGGTAAAACCGCAGGGTGCGGCTAGTATTCATATAAAGTACTAGCGGCGCCCCGCGGTTTTACCCGCGCTGTGCCCGTTCCCGTGGGAATTTCGGGATAAAAAATAGCCTATAACCTTCCCGTTGAATGTAGTTATCCATTACAAAAAGAATTATTCAAATCGGTTCAGTAGTTTCTGAGATTAGCGCGTTTAAACAAACAAACAAACAAACAAACAAACAAAACAAACTCTTCAGCTTTATAATATTAGTATAGATTTGTGTAAGTAAAAGTGAGTTAGATTCCATAATACAAGCTCAGAGCTTAGCAAGTCTAATTAACCGTGTGCGAATTTGTCCGGGTATACTTACTATACATTCGTTCCGTCAGGACGAGGACGACGTGATCCGCCTGTGGTACCACGAGCACCAGCGCGTGTACCAGGACCGCCTCGTCAACAGCGACGACCGCAAGTGGTTTGTCGCGTTAGTACCAACCTCTATCCCTACTAATATTATAAAAGCCTTAGTAAGCCTGTTTGTATGTTACTGTTAAACTACTGAATTGATTTTAACAAGAATTAGATCTTGATAGGATAGGCTTACCTTTTATCCAGAAATTTCCCTGAAAACGGATACGCTGTGAAGGCCGCGAATTAAACTGCGGAGTACATTAGACTCCGGGGTACAGGTAGTCGATGCGAAATTTCAAGTGAAATGATGAAAAGAATCTGACCAAACGTAAAGTAATGTGTAATGTGTCACTGCTTTGAAAGCCCCATTTTTGGGCAAAGGCCTCTCATCTCACCTAAGATATTAGTACAGCGAGGAGGACTAAGCGCAGTTTTTTTTAAGTCATCATAATAATATATTGTCCCCTACTAAAATGAAATTTAATAATAATAATTATTATTATACTGTTTCTCCGCGGTGTCACGGGAAAAGCTTGGTCTTATTGAGAGGCATGCGAGGGGATACAGATCCAACTCGTAGAGGCCCTTTGGAGATGTTTAATATTATTAACCCCTTATAATAATAAAATTTATCTAGGCTACTAAATAAGAAGATACGCACGGAATTTGACAAGAAGCCGGTAGATATTATCGGAGGGAGATTGATGCTGTTCGGAGACTTTATGGACGTCGCTGCTGAAGATAGGAAGTATATAGAAATCACCGATTCTGATGAGGTACTTAAAAACAAACGAATATGTTAACTTGATTTGCCGCGCCCCGCGGTTTTACCCGAGTTGTTCTCATTCCCGCGGGAATTTTGGGATAAAATGTATCCCATCTGTTACTGTATTCATTCAAATCCGTTTTAGTAGTTTTTCCGCGACAACTAACAAACATACATACATACATATTTGCATACATATTATATATACTCGTACATATTGCTTCTATCTGTCCATCTACCATAGATTTAATGTAATGTATCCTATAACTTCGTTTTCCTAGGATCTATTTGAATATAGTTCCTAGGTACCTAGTAATGAGTTTCTGGTATTCATGATATCACTTGGATCAAAAATATCATATGTCCATACACAGATGGACGAAGTATTGGCCCAGTACCTGGCCGACTATAATCTGTCGACGACGGTCCCGATAGAGCTGGTGCTGTTTGAAGACGCTGTGGGTCATCTTTGCCGCATCGCTCGTATCATGCGGCAGCCCATGGCTAACGCACTGCTGCTTGGCATGGGTGGATCTGGTAACTATACGTCACTGACATTAGCGCTCGTGGCGTAGTTTGACTAAGCGATGTTAATTGTGATTGTTAAGCAACGTGCAACTCGACCTCTTCTTGGATGGGGGCCGATAGTGGCATTTCCATCTGAGCGCTACCGTACGTCGGAGTTCATGTTGAACAGATAAATCGGTTCCGGTTGTTTCAATTGTCAGAACTTGTCGGAGGTCTTTAGGCGGTCTTATATACTCTGTCAGTAAGTATGTTCGAGTAGGTTAGTGGCCAACCCTGGTGTCGGAGTTTTTAGACCGCCTAAAGGCCGCCGATATGGTCTAACGATTGAAACAATCGGAACCTTCCTCATTACTATTACAAACTCCAGGTCGTCAATCTCTGTCTCGCCTCGCCGCTCACATGTCGGAGTTGATCTGCATCCAGATAGAGATCACGAAGGCATACGGGAACACGGAGTGGCGAGATGACCTCCGACAGACGATGATGAAGGCTGGCGCTGATAATAAGGGCATTGTGTTCCTGTTTTCTGATGCGCAGGTTATACTTATTACTTGGAGAGTTACCGCCTTATTCATCTATACTAATATTATAAAGCTGAAGAGTTTGTTTTGTTTGTTTGTTTGTTTGTTTGTTTGTTTGTTTGTTTAAACGCGCTAATCTCAGAAACTACTGAACCGATTTGAATAATTCTTTAACTGTTAGATAGTCTATTTATCGAGGAAGGCTATAGGCTACATTTTATCCCGAAATTCCCACGGGAACGGGCACAACGCGGGTAAAACCGCGGGGCGCTGCTAGTTAACGATATTTAACTTAAACAGTGTTTTAAAGTGTTTTGTCTCTCTCGCTCTTTGGCAAATAGCGTATGTCGGACAGAGACAAACCATTTGATAGCTAAAGTGCTGTTAATAAGCGTTTATGGATAAGGCCCTTAGAGGTTATCTATAATTCTAAAAAGGTAAAATTCCAACTTTGTTTGTTTGTAAGGGCGAATATCAAGAACTAACAGTCCGATTTGAATAATTATTTTTGTAATGGATAGCCACATTCAACGGAAAGGTTATAGGCTATTGTTCATTATGAAATTCCCACGGGAACAAGTATAACGCGGGTAAAACCGCGGAGTGCTGCTAGTATGTCATAACTTTAGTTTCCTCAAAGTTTATTGACTTCGTTAATTTGTAAGTTTGATAAGAACATTGAGATTTGTCACCATAATAATTTAATGGACCAAAAAGTTGCTGCAATATGGTTTCTTTTGGCATATGTTTTTTTCATGACTCACCCAAGCGTATCACCTATGTCAAACTGGCACAAAAGGTGCAAAATCTTAAGATGCATCCGTAGAGCCACTGAGTGTAGATTTTACACCTTGAAATATTCGAAAGTTAATACCAGGTTTGTTGTTAGATTACCCAACATATTTAATAGCAAAATATATCAATAGGTTAGCCACAAACATCTCGTGTCCAAATAAAGCAATTTTTTTTTACAAAATTATCCCTTCACATAGATCAAAATGGAGTCCTTCCTAGAAGACTTAAACAACATTCTGTCGTCTGGCGACGTTCCCAATATCTACGAGGCGGAAGACTTCGACAAGATCTACATGTCGGTCCGACATGCCGTGATGGAGATGAATCTTCCCGCAACCAAGACGAATCTGTTCGCGTGCTATCAGCGAAGAGTTAGGAGCAACCTGCATATTGTGATAGTTATGAGTCCTATTGGAGAGGTAAGGAGTAAGTTCAAATAGGTGATGGCCAACCCTGGTGCCGGAGTTTTTAGACCGCCTAAAGGTGACGACATGGTCTAACGGTTGAAACAACCGGGACCGATAATTTAACGTGTACCCTGTGAACTAGGTTAAGTTATATTAAGTTGATTAAATCAATATGACAAGATCTGTAACTCTTAAGGATGTATTAACCTTTATATTTTTTTGTGCTTGTTTGAACGCGCTAATATCTAATTAATCTAACTACCGATCTAATTTGAATAGATTTTTTTATCAGATTGCCACAGGCTATTCTTTTTCCCGGAATTCCCATGGGCATGACGCGGGTAAAACCGCGGAGCACTGCTAGTAATAATATATTTGTGAAACTATCCGAAATTGGTACTTGGATTTTAATAATATAATCTGGAATATTTTGAATATGAATTTCGTTTACAAAGTTCGCTAATTGCTTAGAAACTGATTGGACATTACAGGCTAATACTTTTATACTTTTACTTTGACTGTCAGATATTCCGCGCCCGTCTCCGTCAGTTCCCTTCGCTGGTGAACTGCTGTACCATCGACTGGTTCAGCGAGTGGCCGAAGGTAGCTCTCGAGTCAGTCGCCAATAACTTCTTCAGTAACATGACGGAACTAGTGACCACTGAAGATGTTTTGGAGGCCATGGTGGTATGTCCACTTTGTTCAATACAGTCTCTTTTTAAATCTCAATGCTTTATTTTTTTGCTTGCTAGACAGCGTGGCAGACCAAGACATCGATGGTGCGATGAGCTAGACTCTTTCTAGAAAGACTGGCCCTGTTTAGCACTTAATACAGAAGTGTGGAAAGAGAGTGGAGAGGCCTTTGCCCAGCATTGGGACACACCAGGCTTCATATAATAAGAATATACATGACCTCAAAACTTTTAACAGTTTTTATGCGGTTTCACCAATAGACAAGGTAATGAAGTAAGTTTGTATAATATAGGTTCTTGGCCAATCCTGGTGTCAAAGTTCTTGCACCGCCAAAAGGTCTACCATATGGACAAGCGATTGAAACAACATGGATCGACAATTTAACGTCCTCCAAAGCATGGTAGCCCTCAGCCACTATCGGCCACACATCTACATAGGGACTGAGCTACACGTTGCTTAACAATCGCGATGAGTTACCAACGCCAAGTGCTACAATATTACTTCATGCTACAGTACACAGTACTCAGTACCAATTTTCTGACCATGTCATCATATTCACGCGGTGTTTTTACTTACATTTATTCCGTTTAGTTACAAAACGCTTTGGTGGTCTAGTGGTATGTGCAATCGCTTGCCAAGACTGAGGTCCCGGGTTCGATTCCCGGGTCGAACGAAAAGATGTTTCATACTTTTCAAACATGGCTCGGGTTTGAGATCACCAACCCGGATTTGGCACGTGGTGATAATGCCTAATCCTCTTCACTGTACTGATATCTTCAGTGAGATGAGAGGTCTTTGCCTAGCAGTGGTACATTACAGATTTTTACTTTTACTTTAGTCCGTTTGCTGCTTCGCCCATCAATCGGTGTTGGAAGCGAGTGCTCGTTTCCTGGCTCGTCTCAACAGACTGAACTACGTCACGCCCATGTCTTATATGGAGATGTTGGGGGCGTACGCGGACATGTTTAGGAAGAAACAGAACTCTATACTGAAGGAGAGGAATGCTTTGCAAACCGGTTAGTTTGAAAAAACTTGCCTGTAATAACGGGTTGGATATTGGGTGGATACGTCTAATTAAATCCAAATTATTTGAATTGGTCCTGAAGAACTTCGCTTGTATTTAACATTTTTATTTGACGGAAACGTTAGATGCCGTCAGATGCAGGGCCGAAAGTCTTTTACAGGAAACGTGGACACTGAAGACCCTTCAGACAGTCTTCTGTGACCACAGCGCTCGCGACAGCGTCTCTCCCCGCACTGCGGGGAGAGACGCTGTCGCGAGCGCTTCACCCTCCTCCTGATGAAGGCTACCGTATGTGGCCGAAACGTGTCGAGGAACTCTCGACAGTAGTCTCCGTCGTACGTAAGTTCCCGTTTTAAATAAATAATAATGTATCCGTAGTTACAATTCAAAATGAGTATCCATCTCAACAGGTCTCAGGAAGCTAAATCAAACAGAGATCGAAGTGAAGCAGCTGCAGATTGAACTCGCGGATTTGAAGCCGTTGATGGAGAAGGCAGCGGCGGAAACCAAGCTGGTCATTGAGCAGATTGCCGTGGACACTGTACGTATGTTTTGTATTTGACTTAAGTTTGTGAGTGCATTTTAACATTTGATTCTCACAAGCAAACTGCAAATTAAACGCCAAAAACCTTTGATTTTGAATCTATACTAATATTATAAAGCTGAAGAGTTTGTTTTGTTTGTTTGTTTGTTTAAACGCGCTAATCTCAGAAACTACTGAACCGATTTGAATAATTCTTTCACTGTTAGATAGTCTATTTATCGAGGAAGGCTATAGGCTACATTTTATCCCGAAATTCCCACGGGAACGGGCACAACGCGGGTAAAACCGCGGGGCGCTGCTAGTCGATAATATCAGTTAACTAAGTAAGTTCGAGTAGGTCTGACGATTGATACAGCCGGGACCGACAATTTACCGTGCCCCCGAAGCACGGTAGCGCTCAGATAGAAATGCCATTATCAGCCACCCATCCAAGTAGGGGCCGAGCTGCACGATGCTTAACGATCACAATGAGTTAACACTGCTCAGTCAAACCTGGCCACGAGCGTTACTTGATAATTAAATGATAATTCTATTCAGGCTATAGCTGAAGAGGCTCGCATTAAGGTCGAGAAAGAGCAAGCAGTCGCAGAGTTGATGGCCAGAGAGACCACGGCTATGGCGGAGGATGCCCAGAAAGACTTGGGTAATCTATACTAATATTATAAAGAAGTAAAACTTGTAAGTTTGTTTGTTTGTATGTTCGAGCTAATCTCGGGAATTACCAGTCCGATTTGAATAATTCTTTTTGTAATAGATAGCCACATTCAAGGGGAAGGTTATAGGCTATTTCTCATCCCGAAATTCCCATGGGAACGGCCACAACGCGGGTAAAACCGCGGGGCGCTGCTATTCTATAATAAAAAAAAAATCGTTGAATGTGTTGCTAACCGCCAATCTCAGAAACTACCAATCCGATTGGAATATTTTTTATTGTAGCTAGCCACATTTAATGGGAAGATTATAGGCTACTTTCGATCCCGAAAATCCAACGGGAACGGGCACAACGCGGGGAATACTGCGGGGCGCTGCTAGTGCAATATATAAAACTATGTCCTTTCTACATTGGTTCTAGTAATATTTAGATATATGTTAGGTCAAGTTGGTAAGCGGCCTTGACGTCACAATACCTTTAAATTCCAGAGGAAGCATTGCCGGCACTCAGATCAGCGGAGAAAGCGCTTCAAGAGCTGAACAGGAATGACGTGGTTGAAGTGAAGGCGATGAAGAAACCGCCCGCCGGAGTCGTGCTTGTCATAGAGTCGCTGTGTGTCGTGTTTGATATCAAGCCGATCAAGGTAAAGATAATACGTTTTATTGTTTTAATACACTAATATTATAAATGCGAATGTTTATGAGGATGATGTATGTACATAAAAATGTATGTATGGACGTATGTATGTTTGTACCATTAAGTTCACCGTTACTATCTCTCTCTCTCTCTCTCTCTCTCTCTCTCTCTCTCTCTCTCTCTCTCTAATAAAATTATTGGTTCACACCAATGAGATTTTCAAAATCTTCCTTTCCATAAAGGAACAAGGCGCCGGCATAGGCGAGAAAGTCCTCAACTACTGGAAGCCAGGCTCCATGATGCTGTCGGACCCGACCGCCTTCCTCGACTCGCTCATGAAGTTCGACAAGGAGTCCATCACCGAAGACATGATCAAGAAGCTCAAGCGGTTTGTGGTCAACCCGGATTATGATCCTACCAAGATTCTTAGGGTAAGTCAATATAATTATACTAAATGAAACGGGTCTGTATCGCGTTAGATTATTTAGCGTATTTTACTAAAATACGTACCCGACGTTTCGAGCGGATTACACCGCTCGTGGTCACGGGATAACCCGTATTTTAGTAAAATACGCTAAATAATCTAACGCAGTACAGACCCGTTTCATTTAGTATAATGAGTGCAAATCGTGTGAGTTTAAAAAGTATGTAAGTCAATAGAATGACAATAAATACAATGCTTCATACTTCAACTAAAGTGTTTAGAGTTTAATTTGTCAATATCGTAGGATTGTAGGATTAGCTTTTATAAAACAAATTAAATGAATAAATATACCCGGACAATTCACACAGTAAATTAGACTTAAAGTAAGCTCATGTATAATGGAATCTAACACACTGATACACAAATACTTTATCAGAATATATGTATAATTGACACCCAGACGTCGTCGCCAACAAGTATGTTTTCACATATGTCTAAATCTCTCTTTGTTTATTTATTTCCGTAGTCCAGCAGCTTAAACTTAAAATATACATATTATTAAAAATGCCAGGATGCTGGATACCCCACGTGGTATAAACATAGCAACGTGGCATTGCATAGTTCATGTGAAAACCTATTATTAGGTCACCATTTTTTTATACCAACTATCGATGAACAGGTCATTAAATATATGGGATCAGCTTGTAGTTTCAAATGATCTGCCCCAAAACTACAACACGTTATTGTTGACCACACCCAGGTATCGAAAGCGTGCATGTCTCTATGCATGTGGGTGCACGCGATGTACAAGTTCTACCATGTGAACAAAGCTGTGGCGCCCAAAAAGGCGGCGCTGGAAAAGGCTTCCAAAGATTTGGCTGCTGTGGAGGGTAAAATCATTTTGTATTAAAACAGCTAATTGTGTGTGAGACAAATTATATTAAGCACCTATCTTTGAACGCCTCGGTGGTCTAGTGGTATGTGCACTTGCCTGCCAAGACTGAGGTCCCGGGTTCAATTCCCGGGTCGAGCAATAACATGCTTCCTACTTTTCAAACATGGCTCGAGTTTGAGATCGCCAACCCGCATTAGGCAAGCGTGGTGATTACGCCTAATCCTCCTCACTGTACTGATATCTTCAGTGAGATGAGAGGCCTTTGCCCAACAGTGGGACATTATAGGCTTATACTTTGAATGAAGAATCTCTGTCAATCTGTATCCAGTTAGTATCACTATGTATTAGAGTATTAGTCTTGAACTATACCAGAACCAGTGACTATGTATTATAGTAAACGTACTCACACGGGTTTTTTCGCGTTAGAAAGTTAATAAAGCAAGTAATAACTTACTTTTAAGCTATTGCATAGCTTCTATCGCGGGCCTTTGAGCGCGGGGACCGAATCCAAAATTTCCGTAACGAAAAAACCTGACGCTTACCCGATCCGACGGGAAGGAGGTGTGGCTTGAAGGCCGTGCATCGTCTAACGTCGTTTCAGTTCGGCAGTCTTCGAGAGAGGGGGGCGAGAGAGGGGGGCGAGAGAGGGGGCGAGAGAGGGGGGCGAGAGAGGGGGGCGAGAGAGGGGGGCGAGAGAGGGGGGCGAGAGAGGTGGGCGAGAGAGGGGGCGAGAGAGGGGGGCGAGAGAGGGGGGCAAAAGGGGGGGAGAGGGGGGGAGAGGGGGCGAGAGAGGGGGCGAGAGAGGGGGCGAGAGAGGGGGCGAGAGAGGGGGGCGAGAGAGGGGGGCGAGTGAGGGGGGTGAGTGAGGGGGGCGAGAGAGGGGGCGAGAGAGGTGGCGAGAGAGGGGGGCGAGAGAGGGGGCGAGAGAGGGGGGTGAGTGAGGGGGGCGAGAGAGGGGGGCGAGAGAGGTGGCGAGAGAGGGGGGCGAGAGAGGGGGCGAGAGAGGGGGGCGAGAGAGGGGGCGAGAGAGGGGGGCGAGAGAGGGGGGCGATAGAGGGGGCGAGAGAGGGGGGCGAGAGAGGGGGGCGAGAGAGGGGGGCGAGAGAGGGGGCGAGTGAGGGGGGCGAGAGAGGGGGGCGAGAGAGGGGTGAGAGAGGGGGGTGAGAGAGAGAGAAGGCGGAGGGGTGAGAGAGAGAGAGAGAGGAGTCGGGAGGGGTGAGTGAGAGAGAGAGGAGTCGGGAGGGGTGAGAGAGAGAGGAGGCGGGAGGGGTGAGAGAGAGGAGGCGGGAGGGGTGAGAGAGAGGAGGCGGGTAGGGTGAGAGAGGAGATATCAAATATATCAAATATAATTGCATAAGTTGATACAAAATGCTATGCAATAGCTTCACCGCGGCAGTCCTCGAGTGCCACACGTCTTTTTTTATTTCCTGACGTTTCGAGGGGATTGCACTAAAAATGTGCAGTAAAAAGTAAGTTGTGGGAAATAAGTAAGTTATTTCTTGCTTTATTAACTTTCTAACTCGATAAAACCAGTGTGAGTACGTTTACTATGTGTTCAAATCGTGTAAGTTTAAAAAAGTTAATTTTTCAGTTGGGTCGATCGATTTTTTTTAACGTTGTTCTTGTACTGTATTTCTGAATGTTGGCGCAACCCGCCAATTTTTTACTACCAGATATATTTACGAATTCGCATTTATGAATCATGCTACAGCTAATTCGTCTCGATTAAATCAAAGTTTTCACTAAATGTTAATGATGATCTTCTAAGGTCTTCTGAGGATCTTTTTACGTGGAGGCTAAGTTTGATCCAGTTTTTTTCGAGATAAAACCAGGCTATTAAGTAAAACGTACTCCAAGCACTTTAATCCATTGCAGCAATGCTAAATAACGCCAAGGCGAAGATGCAAGCGTTGTTGGAAGGTATCGCCAAATTGAACGCATACCTCAACGAGAAGGAGGAGGAGAACGCCAGAATGGAAGAGGACATCAACCAGTGTCTCGCGAGAATGGACCGGGCTAACAGGTGGACATTTCACTTAGTTTTACCATTTACACTTAGTTTCGCTTAGTCTGCAATTTGACAAAAGTAAGAAGGGGGAAGATCCGGGCTAAGAGGTAGACATTTCACTTAGTTTTAGCATTATCACTTAGTTTCACTTAGTCTACACTTTGACAAAAGTTTGCAGACAAAGGTAAGAAAGAGGAAGATTCTCAATTGGATTTAGTTTTTTTGTTTTGTTTAATACGTGTTTTAGAATCACCGGGACCAGATTTTCGCTAAGCTGAAAATAATTTTAAAACCTTATGTATATCAAATGAGATGGTATTTATCAACACAGTGTTTCTGTGTCCTCGTGATTTTTTTGAGTAAAACTTAAATAAAATCTAGAATCGAAACTACTTTTACGGATACACTTCGCTTATATTTTACATTTTTATCTGACGTTTCGTCCCCTTTACAGGAACGAAGTGTAACCGCAAACGTAGTTTCAATTCAAAATGAGTAGTGTTCGCTTAACCTTAAATAAAATCTTGAAGCCTATATTTAAACGTAGGTTACTGGGTGGTTTGTCGTCTGAGAGGGTGAGATGGATCAAAACCATAAAGGATCTTGATGTAGCCAACGTGAACCTTATTGGAGACATACTCATCAGTGCATGTAAGTATACTTCACACTCGATAACCTATCTCTATCTGCTATCTGAGATAGAAGATGAAATGTGAAATTGTTACTATGTAATGAAAAGTCAAATTTTACTGCTAAAGGAACAAGATATATACTCATGCAAAACTTGATCTGCTGCTATCTGAGATTGCCGGTAGACATAGGATTGAGAATGGCTGTTAGTCTTTTTGAATTTGAACTGCGTTTACGGATACACTTCGCTTTTATTTAACATTTTTATCCGACGGATCCCTTTTACAGGAACCGTGGTCACAGAAGGGTCAATTAAAAATGAGTAGTGTTCGCTTAAACTTAAGAAACCAGGCTGTTGGTCTTTAGAATTCATTATTATATTAGTTATATTATATAATCATATTATATCAGATTTAGGGTGCTTTCAAATTATGCGTTTCGTGTCGGACCGCTGCGGTGCCGAAGCGGTGCGTTTGTCGTATTGTGAACGTACGATCGTGAGTTTTCATACAAATCGAGCAGCTCGGCAACAGTGCGGCGTTGTCGTGCGTTCGCGGTACCGACGCCGCATAATTTGAAAGCACCCTAATACAATCATTGATAATTTAATTATTTTAAATTAAGTTTACGTTAGTTGGCAACGCGCCACCTACTGAGAAGAACTAACAGTGAGATCAAACATTATTTTATTAACAACACTACTGGACAAAGTACTCTCATCTCACTGATGCTATCAGTACAGCCAGAGGGACTAGGCATAATCACCACGATTCTATAGTCTAGTTCTGGTAGATTTGTGCACGCTTGGACTATTTATTTTCAGGCGCCATAGGATACGTCACTCCGTTCACTGAAGAATTTAGAAAAGAACTACTTCAGGAATGGATGACACATTTGGAGGTATTGTTTCTCAATTGTACCTTTACACTAGCAGCGCCCCGTGGTTTTACCTGCGTTGTATCCGTGCCAGTGATAATGTATGGATATTAAGTAGCCTATGACTTTCACGTTGAATGTGGCTATCCGACGCAAAAAGAAATATTTGAATCGGACTGGTAATTCTTGAGATTAGCCCGAACATACAAACAAAATTAAAAAAATTACCTCTTTATAATATTAGTCTTAACTACGTAAGAATATTTTTAACTCTATTGCAACAAGATATTTGTATAATATTGTTTGTTCTCTTCTTACTATTGAATAATTAAGATAAATGTATAATTAAGCCGCTTGGTGGTCAACTGGGCCCGCAGAGCACTGAGCCCGCAGGTTCAGTTACCCACTCCGTTTTTTTTCATAGGTGACTCGACCCACACTAATCACACGACTACTATTTACCGATAAGGGCCCGCTCAGCCCACAGGTTCAGTCGATAAAAAAAAAATAACCCTAACCTACCGAATAGTACCTACGCCCGCGGGCTGAATTGACTCTTAGGCGGTAAGTAAGCGGGCTGGGTTCACCCTTGGGTCGAGTCGCCCGTAAAGAAAAAAAAATGGTCAACTTAGCCCGTGGGCTCAGTGCTCTGCGGGCCCAGTTGACCACCTTGCGGATTAAGCATACTGATAATATTGCTTGGTGTATAAACTGTAGAGTGTCGGCGTGCCCCACACCGAAGGCTCTACTCCGGTCGACGTGTTGGGAGATGCGGTGATAATCAGGTATAGATGATATTTTATTACTATATTTTAGGACAATTACTGCCTTATTCATAGACGCACTCTAACTAAAACACTGTTAGTGAGTGTTTTGTCTCTATTTCTCTTTGGAAAATAGCGTATGTCAGAAAGGGACAAACCATTTGCTAGCTAAAATGCTGCTAGTAAGCGTTTACGAATAAGGCCCTTAGAGCGTTTGTCCACCGCCGCCGTCACCGGGCCGTCACCGAGAACGAGATGACGGCGCCGAAGTAGCGGTACATACATTTAGAGCGTTTTACTTAGCCGCGTGTCCACCGCACATCCGTCACCGAGCGCCGTCATCCCGGTCGCCGAGTTTGCGAGTAAATCGGCGTGACCGCTAGAACGTGGCCCGAGATTTTGATGGGCCGATGTGCCGGCAATACAAAACATATGAACTTGTCCACTTAGTCTTTTACTTTACTCTTCTTTGACAAGCCCCAAACTTACTTGAGTGGTGTTCGATCAGGAACTGGCAGATGTATGGTCTGCCGCGCGACCCGATGTCCGTGGAGTCGGCCGTGCTGATGTCCAGCTCGCGGCGCTGGCCCCTCATCATCGACCCGCAGACGCAGGCCAACAAGTGGATCCGGGCTATGGTACTGTCACTTTGATCAGCCCATAGACATAGTCGCTTTGATCTTTTTCTATGTACTTTTATACCTTTTTATGTAGTCTATGCCCTGTTTAAATATAAATTGAAACGTATGTACCTACGTTGAACACATTATTATTAATTAACGGGAACCTACGAATGACGGAGGTTACTGTTGAGCGTTTCTCAACACGTGCCGGTCACGTAACGGTACGTAAGTTCCTGTTTTAAGAAATAATAATGTCTTTAACGTACGTATTAATTAATATTTAAACAGGCCATAGACAACATAGAAAAGGGACAAAGACAAAGACATACATCTAAAACGTAACGAAGTTGTGGTTTTAAAACAGACGCACACATACACGTGTTTTTGTATTAAAAATCTCCACTGGCATTTTGACACCTTTCGAAACTTATGTAACGCGTTGATGTGTGCGTGCGCCTGTTATGGAGCGTAATTGGGCTTTTGAAAAAAAAAAAATTTTGTGATAAATGGAAAGATTATATATTAGTTTTATAACAAAACTATTTTTATTTAATTTTTTTCGCAATAATTCAAAAGTTATTTCAAAATAAAAATTAATTTTTGAATCCAGTACCGAAAACACTCGGACAACTCCCGAACAAACCGGAGCGCGTGTGACGTCATAATGTGTAATAGCCGTAAACGCTGTACGTACTTATGGCACAGATTACTAAATAGTTACTACGTCTTATGGTTAAATAGCTATACATTATCACGTCACAACCACGGTGACCAATTATGGCGCGTTTATAGTCACGTGATTTTTATTCAATTTTTAATTGTTTATAATTAATTGAAAAAATATATTTTTTAAGTTTTTTGCATTAAATATCAATATTATTAATAATAAAGTTTTAAAATACATAAAAAAAAATCAATTTTTTTTTTCAAAAGCCCAATTAAATCTTCAGCTTAACATACACAAAAGAAAATCATTGAATGTAATTGATTATTTAAAATAGTGTTACTAATACGGTGTTTCTGGTCTAGGGTAAAATCGAAGGTCTGATAGTAGGCAAGCCCAATGACAGGGACCTACTCAGGAAGTTTGAGTCGGCGCTTCGTTTCGGCAAGCCCATGCTGTTGGAGAACGTGGGACAAGAGCTGGATCCTGCGTTAGACCCTGTGCTTAAGGTAAACAATTTCTTTACACTGTGTCCGTCTATCTAGTGTAAATAAATTAATACATAACAGCATTTGTGTAGTGGATTCTTTTCATTTAATAGTAATAAACTTTTTTTGGGGAAGGAAACTAAATGCAAAGATGAATTAATGTTTCCACCGCCACCATACCCATGACTTTATTAAGAGTTTTTTGAATTCTGAAGATTCGCGTCTTCTGAGCATTAAACACACACACACACACACACCAATAAATAACTCTGACATTATTCAAAACCCTTGTTTACGAGAATAAATGAAATTTAATTTGAAGAATCGTATGCAAAAATAACACTGTGACATCGATCTTGCGCTTGCTGAGCGTCTGACTGCGTTTTATGGGCGTCATCACCGCGTAATAATAGGCGGTATAGCAAGGATCTTACTAAACTGTTATTGTCACCAAATAAGTTTAATACGAGTACTTATTTGGTAACAATAATCATATAAATATACCTTCTTTCTTAGCGTCAATATTTCCGCCAAGCGGGCCAACTGGTCCTTAAACTTGGTGACTCCATGATCCCTTACGTTCCCGGGTTCAAGCTGTACATCACCACTAAGCTTCCCAACCCAAGATACACGCCCGAGACGTCTGTCAAAGTGCAGGTGGTCAACTTTGCGCTGGTGCCCAGGTGAGACACGATATTGTCTTATTTAGATGCTGCCCTTCTGCTAACTAAATGCTGGATCGGAAAAAAATCAAATCCATTGACACGACAGAAGGAGTCTTATTTTATATAATATGGTCAATTAGGCATTAAGTGTAAATAATGTTGGTCTATATAACATGATTTAGCTATCAATAACCGTAACTAGGTTAGATTTTGAGCTGTTTGACATAGTCGGGGACTGTTGACCATTTAAAATCTGTGCGAGTCAAGAGACAACCACTAACCCACAAAATCATGCTAGTTAATTAATGGTCAACCCTCGAAGGTACAATCATAGGTCCTTTCATCCAATCGTAGGTCATATCAAAATAAACAGCTTATCAATCTGTCTAAATATTCTTACCAATATGAATAACAAGTAACCTATCCTACACAGTGGTCTATCCGAACAGCTCCTATCGATAGTGGTAGCTCAAGAGCGTCCCGACCTAGAAGAGCTCCGTGGTCAACTGATAGTGTCTCGCGCTCAAATGGCCTCGCAGCTCGCCGAGATGCAGGCCGACATCCTGTACGGCCTGTCTAACTCTGTGGGCAGTCCTGTAGATGATCTCCCGCTGATTTTGACCCTAGAAGCTATTAAGATTAAGAGTGCTGAGATTTTGGTGAGATATTGGCGATTGGAAACTTTTTTTGAAGATTTTGAAATGGCAATTAACACTTATTGGGATGGGAAATGTCTAATGCAGTTCAGAAAATAATGACAATCTTTGTTTCAACTAAGTCGTTATGTTAAATCCTAAAATAATGTTTCCACTGATCAGAACTAGCCACACTGGAAACTAACCATATTTGAGATAGATGAATACATTAAAACACTTACATCGAACACTTAATCACCAACTTCTTTCCATCTTTTTTCAAACAGATAAAAGTAGAAGACATAGAGCGCACCTCCCTTGAAATCGACTTGGCCCGTGAAGGGTACATACCCGTCGCTAACCGCGGACAGATCCTGTTCTTCTGCCTGTCGGGGATGGCCAACGTCGACCCGATGTACCAATACTCGCTCGAGTGGTTCGTCAAGCTGTTTGTTAGGAGTATGGCCGAGACTGAGCCTAATGGTAGGACAAAGATTTGATTCCTAGCCTAATATTAATTATTAAAGTGGTGCACTCTTTTGAAGTAGTGTAAACTTCTTCTTCTTAAATCTTCTCATTTTCTTCGTAAAAAAGAAGTCGCTTATCGTGTTTAAACCATTTACAACTCAAGAACGGCAGATCGATTTTCATTTTATTTGGGTTCTCCTGTCCCAAGACAGAATTATCACTTATAATATTATTCCCACGGGAACTGCTGGTCGTGTCCAATAGCATACAAGAACCCAAAAAAGAATAGAGGTATAACGGTGGGACTTGAATCCTCTTGAAGAAGAGAAAACTCGAGGAGTGGGTCTTTAGATTCTGTTCTCTAATTTCTTCTTTTATTTAAACAGTTAACACCTAAAAGACCGAGTAGAACTTTGGTTTTGAGATATTTGGTACCTCAGAACTGAACATAGGATATCCAGAAAAACCAACACAGCGGAGAGATGGTTATCCGACAAAATAAATCACTACATAGTATAAAACAAAGTCGCTATTTTTGTCTGTTTGTTTGTCTGTTTGTCTGTATGCTTAAATCTTTAAAATTACGCAACGGATTTTGATGCGGTTTTTTGTAATAGGTAGAGTGATTCAAGAGGAATGTTTTTATGTATAAAAATTCCCGATATTCCCACGGGAACGGGCACAACGCGGGTAAAACCGCGGGGCGCTGCTAGTTAATAATAACAGTACGATCTCGTAGTAAGCCAATATGTTTCTTCCAGAGGACATAATCGAGAGGGTAGATATCATCATCGAACACTTTACCTTCCTACTGTACCAGAACGTATGTCGCAGTCTCTTCGAACGGCACAAGCTTTTGTTCGCTCTCTTGCTTTGTATTCGAATATTACTCGACAAAAAAGTGATTAGAATGGATGAGTTCAACTTCATGTTGCTTGGAGCTACTATAGAGACGGTATGTGGAGTTTTAAGATATCTGTATCTGTACTATTTATCAGGGTCTGTTGTCTTTCTTAATTGTGTTTTTGCGGTTGCACACATCGATCTTTTCTATGTATTTGTTGCTAATGTATACCACTTTAAAAAATAAGATGAGACGTCAAAAATTAAAACATTGGGTGACTGGCCACACTGTCATGACTTGCCGCCGCCGGCCGGCGGCCATCCGCCATTACAGTTTCTTTCAAATTATGTTTTGATATTGATGAAAGTATGTTTTGATTTTGTGTGTAAATTGTGAACAATGTCTGTCAACAATAATAGAAAATGTGCAAAGTGTGGTAGAACACGCGCTGAAGATATGTCGGTAACCTATCATAGGTTTCCAAATCCAGGAAAAGATAATATCACGAAGTAGGTAAGTGAATAAAGGCAGAATATTTATAATTTTAGTGTCCCATTTCTCGCAGCTAAGCGTATCTTAGCGTCCACTGTAAACACCTGTTTAACTACTTAATAACTCGTTTTATTTACTTTATAATTTGTAAGTTTGTAATTCTGTTGTTTGATGATTAAATTTTTATTTCCAGGGCTCATGCTTGGGCTAAATATTGTTGGCCGAATGATGACTGGAGTTCTAGAGAACCATTATACTCGCTCCACATAACTAATAAAGTTTTATGTGGAAGACACTTTCATTCGTCTCAATTTTATGACAATGAACGAAAAAAATTGAGTAAATTTGCTGTGCCTGAATTAACTGAAATACCAAATGATAAAACCAATGTATTTAATGAGGTATGCCATTAGTAATTTATTTAATTGTAGTATTCACTATTAACACATTTGCATTTTTAATTATAATAACCATTATTTTCAGAATGTATCACAGTCAAGTGTAGCAGGACTGCCAAAGTCAAGAGTACCATTTTCAGAAATTGGAAACATCCCGGTAGCACCCATTTTGGTTAAGCCAACAAATATATTGTCAATACGGCCATCTAAATCAACTGACAATGAAGAGGTAAGTATTTTAGTTTTCACCATGCTTTAACTTCATCCTTTCCTAAACTTCACTCTGAAATAATAGAGATGTATGCTAATGATGAACCTACTAAGAACTAAATACCCCAAAGCTTATGTCTTTATTGTTAGTATGACTAAATGTTTAAAATATTTTTTGCAGATGAACTACCAACTGAAGCCCATGCGACGGCAACATTCGTCCAAAAGTTTGACCAGCTGTTTGATGCCGTTAATGCTGACAGCCCAGACCTACGCAGAGGAAAAAAGTATTCCACAAACCTGACTGCACGGAGCCCTCATATAGCACTCTTTGGAGAGATGAGAAAGTTTATATCATCCATGAAATACCTTGGGAGTAAATCAAATCCTCCGTCTCAAGAAGGATGGATTCACACGATGAATGCCATTGAAAGGCTATGGAAAAACTTGCTGGCTATAGACATTAAGAGTCTTTCGACGCGTCGCCTAAATCAGGATCCCTTAGAAAATTGTTTCGGCTGCATTAGGTATAATTGTGGGTCAAATAATAATCCGACAATTCAGCAATTTGTAGCAGGTGTGAAAACAGCAATTATTACAAATTTACGACAATCTAGACAAAAAAAAAATTGTGAAGATGACTCCGCCATTTTATCCAATAATTTTTCGAATTTTTTAACTGTGGACATACCTATTAAAAATTTTGATACTGCTGAATTTGATGCCAATGAGATGGAGACGTTATTAGCTAATGCAGTTGAGACAGTCGAACTGGTGACTCCTGAAAGTCAAGCTTGTGGGTATGTGTGTGGTTTTATTTTTAAAAAACTAAGGCACAAAAATTGTCTAAATTTCCAAAACGCATTTTTGGCAGAAACACATGAAATCTTCCACACATTCACAAGTTTCAAAGAATATGAAACAACAAATAACTCCTTAAGTTATGTTAATAAAAATGTGGTCCTATGTGTGGAAACAATGGCTACAATAGTAAATAATTACTTTAAAACGGATGCCTGGCAAAATCAAATAAAAAAAAATATAATGGCTGCTTTAGATTGTGTTGATTTTTCTTTTCTAAATAAATGTAATAATCATTTAGAAATTAATATAAATCATATTAAAACCAGCACCTTTTTTATATGTATTAAAAGATATATTATATTAAAAAACAGAGAATTGGAAGAAGAAGAGAAAAGAAAAGCCATGGAAAGGAAAATGAGGATTATAAGAAATAAATGATTAAACTAATACTGACTGGTTGTTTTAATATAAAACTACATTATAACTTCAGCATGAAGAGGATATTATTTGTATGAAGTAATACAATAATAATTATTATTAACGTATTACTTCATACAAATAACAATCCTCTTAATGCCATATTTATTTTATGGTACAATATTCTACTGTAAATTTCGAATATTCCCTCGCAAATTTGTTTCTTGCTATTCCGCAATGGCGCTAGTAGTGTAGATGTGTAACGCTATGGTTGCTTTTTTTTACTATAGAGTTACAGTTCTTCTCTCGGCAGAGAGTATTATATTCCTTGCTATTTATAAATGGGAACAATTATTTTCCTGCGAAACAAAGCGTATGGACGTGACAGACTAAATCTGGGAAAATAGTGTAAGCGCGATCTAGAAAATGTTCACACTAGCGCCATCTATTAGAGTGCGAGTGAAACCACCGTTTAGAACAGCTAGTTTTGACATATCTTTCGGATCAGTCATTTGACTTGATCTGGCCAAGATGCTCTACAAAAACAAAATTTTGTTTTCTTCTATGTTTTTAAATTTTGGATTAGACGCGTAGCGAGACAGAGTGTGTATGTGAGAGAGAGAGTGAGAGAGGTAGATAGATAGAGAGAGAGATTTAAAAAGTTCTCGTTTACGTTACATCCCGTTTTCTGATATTTTCTTGCCTTTGCAAGATTTACAGTAGATTTCTGTGTCTTCTGTGCCAAAGCGAATCAAAACGTAGTAGTAGTCGTATAGAAATATAAAACTAGCTGTACCCGTGCCCGCGGGAATTTCGGGATGAAAAATAGATGATGGCCGATTCTCAGACCTACTCAATATGCTGACAAAATTTCATGAGAATCGGTCGTGCCGTTTCGGAGGAATATGGCAACGAAAACTGTGACACGAGAATTTTATATATTAGAAGATATAGTTTTTTATGTAAAGTAAAGAAACCGTCGCTTTACCAATTTAAGCAAAGAAAAGACTAGTATTTTAATGTATTTCTAGGAATACCCCAACCCGGAACCGAAGTGGATATCAACTAAAATGTGGTTAGATATGCAACAGATGGCTTCACTGCCAACTATGCGAAACTTCGTCGAAAACAGCTTCGCTGAAAATATAAAGTTTTTCAAAACTTACTTTGATGCCTGGAATCCGCATAAGTAAGTTTGGACTGAAATGAGATATTAGGTATTAGTTGTAGTGAAATAAGGTTTTAGTTCTGTTCAGCAGTTGCTTTTTGTTTGTTTGAACGGGCCTCAGAAACGACCAATCCGATTTGAATTATTATTTTCGTAATACGATAGCCAGATTCAATGGGAAGGTTGTTATATTTTTCAAAAACACATAACCTACCGCTTGTGGCTTGGATAAATACTCGAACGGAAATTAATTCCACTGTTAAATTGTCAAAAATATATTGAACTAGCAACGTCCCACGGTTTTACTCCCGTTGTGCCCGTTCCCATAGTCAAAATTTTGCATTCAACCTTACCGTTGAATGCAAAATTTAGATTATGAATTATTACAAAATAATCATCCAAATCGGACCCAACATTATCTCGAACGTAAAAACAAGCAAACAAACCTAAAAATTTTACCCCTTTATAATCTTTATATATATAATTCTACTGTACGTGTGTATGTCACTGAACTCCTTCTAAACGGCTGGACCGATTTGAATGATTTTTTCGTATGCAATTGGGTGGCACCCTGGATGGTTTAGATTCACACTAGCGCCATACTCGTATATTGGGTCGCGGGTGGAAACACTGCGCGCGACAACTAGTATAAAAATTTCTATAGATTAAGTACCGTCCATACCATATGATGTTTAAATCTCAGGTTTAAATGTCCATATTTTAACCTGGCTGTATTCTGACACAGGATGCCGTATCCGAAACCCATGGACTCTCAGTTGGATGCCTTCCAGAAACTCCTGGTGCTCAAGTGTTTGCGTCCAGACAAACTGGTGCCAGGGTTGCAGGTGAGTTGGTGTCATGCTGGTATACGATGCTCAGTGATTCTTCTATTGTCGAAGTTTTATGTTATCTTCATATATAAAAATTACGTGTTGTTTGTCTGCGATGGACTCCTAAACTACTGAACCGATTTTAAATTTGATTTGCACACCGTTTGCAATTTGATCCAACTTGAAAGATAGGATGGCTTATATCTCAATTTATAGCATTAGGGTGGTACTTAATTAAAATTGTTATATAGAAATATAACGTTTTCAGTGTCAGCTAGTATGTATTTCTTCATCACCATTCGTAGGTATCATAGTAATCCTACAATCATACTAATCTTTCTCGCAAATACTACTGAGTGGATTTGAATTATACACTACAGTAATATAGGTTGTTCGTCAGTAACGCACGGGGTACCTCATATGGTCCGTATGGCCCCATAATATGGTCCGTATCACCCACACCCCTGTATGACCATACTCCGCGCACCCAGGACTACGTGGTGACGGGGCTGGGCGGGCGGTTCGTGGAGCCGCAGCCCGCGGACCTGGCGGCGCTGTACGCCGAGTCCGACTCGCTGGCGCCCATCATATTCGTGCTGTCTACCGGCACTGATCCGGCTGCAGGTGAGGTATTACAGTGAGATACAGTAGGTATGGTATAAAAGTAAGTGTTAGTTTGTGTAGGTTAGTGCTATTGTATAGTGTAAGGTAGTCCACTCAATCTGCTTCAGTGTGAAGGGAAAATTTGGTGTACTAATAATATAAAGCTGCAGAGTTTGTTTGTTTGTTTGACCGCGCTAATCTTAGGAACTACTGGTCCGATGTGAAAATTATTTTTGTAATGGATAGCCACAACAGGAAGGCTATTTTTCATCCTGGAATTCTCACGGGCACAGCGCGGGTTAAACCACGGGGCGCTGCTAGTTTCTAATAAGTGCTCACTAAAGCCGCGTATTCATTCAGTACCCTGAAAAAACATTCGTTCAAAAGAAATGTGTGAAGCCGAAAATTTACTTAACCTAACTTAACATTAACGACACCTCTTAACTTAAATTAAGAAATTTGAGTTCCTGTGTTTTTTCCCAGCTCAGTTCCATGTACCGTATAACCAAGCAAACCCATAAAATGACATATATCATATCAACAGATCTGATGAAGTTCGCCGATAAGATGAAGATGGGCAAGCGGTTCGAGAGCATCTCCCTGGGCCAGGGGCAGGGCCCGCTCGCTGAGGCTATGATGAACATCGGCATCAACTTCGGGAATTGGGTGTTCTTCCAGGTCTACTATGATACTTGCTTTCTCCCTCTTGCCTTTTGGCGGTATAAATACTCCGACACCAGGGTTAGCAACTAACCTACTGGGACACACTTAAAAAAAATTGAAACTACGTTTATGTATAAAGTTCGCTTTTTACATTTTACATTTTTATCTAATGCTCACTTTTATATCAATGTCCCACTGTTACATCAGAACTGCCACCTGTCCCCGTCGTGGATGCCAGTCCTGGAGTTGAACGTGGAGCAGATCCTGCCTGAGATGGTGCACAAGGACTTCCGTCTCTGGCTCACCTCCACACCCTCACCGCACTTCCCCGTTGCCTTGTTGCAGAATGGTTTGTGATGGAGAATCCATTTTGAATATTGGAATGACAGTAGTTTGTCAAGCCCGTTGGCACCGTGGCAGTGAGAGCGCTTACTGTGTCGGGGGTTGCAGGGTCAATTCTCGCCCGGAGACAACAATATGTGAAGACATAGTTGTTGGCGACGAAGTCTGGGTGTCATTTATATATGTTTATAAAATATTTGTGTATATATATGAAATAGTATCAGTTAGTTAGATTCCATAATACAAGCTTAGAGCTTACATTGGGTCTAATTAAGCGTCTGAATTTGTCCGGGGATGTTATGTTAGACTGATTTATATAAGAATTTCATGATCATTGAAAAATAGCCTATAACCTTCCCGTTGAATGTGGCTATCTAGTACAAAAAGAATTATTCAAATCAAACTGGTAATTCCCGAGATAAGCTCGAACAAACCAACAAACTTAAAAAAATTCTTTATAATTTCTATAGTATAGATGTCATGTTATATCATTGTCCAGGCTACAAGATGACAGTGGAGCCTCCTCGCGGCATAAAGGCGAATCTGCTGAAGGCATATCTTAATCAAGTTCCGGACTTTGTCGACTATATCAACTCGGGAGACGCTAAAGTGCCCATTTTTAAGGTAAACAGTTAAAGTTATACTTTATTATATTATTATAGATATTATCTAATATGTCTACTATTTTAAAGCGAATCAAGTATATTATCTTTCGGCTGAACAAAAAAGTTACAATGGGGATAACATACAACTTACAAATTTACAGTTCTTCGTCTTATCCTTTCTCCTATCTTGACTTACATTAGCCTTTAAATATAATAGAATAGAATAGAAACATTTATTCAGACAATCACACAAGAAAAGGAAGAACAAAACAAAAATAAACTACATAACATACATTAAATAACATACATTAAACAATTACACGAACAGAAATACTGTGTGAGGTCTGAACAGGTCTCGTCTCAGCGTAATGCCGCCACGGTCGTGTGATCCTGGCAGCGCTGATTTTCAGACTGTCCTACTAATATTATAAATGCGAAAGTTTGTGAGGATGGATGTATGTATGGATGGATGTATGGATGTATGTTTGTTGCTCATTCACGCAAAAACTACTGAACGGATTTGGATGAAATTTTACAGTAATGTAGGTTATATATCAGAATAACACATGGAATACATTTTATCCCGAAATTCCCGCGGGAACGGGTATAACGCTGGTTACACTGCGGGGCGCGGCTAGTCCTCTATAAATCGTCCTCTACAACCCTTCTAATCTTCTCTCCCCAGTGGCTTCTCTTCTCCCTCTGTCTCTTCCACGGGGTGGTGCTTGAACGTCGAAAGTTCGGCCCTCTCGGCTTCAACATCCCCTACGAGTTCACCGACGGAGATCTCCGTATTTGCATCTCACAATTGCATATGTTCGTCAATGAATATAATGAAGTGCCTTTGAGGGTGAGTTAAAACTTTTTTATATAGTGTGTAAGTTTGGTATAATGTTATTACTAATAGTATGCATAGAACAATTGCCAATTGCTTCTGGTATATAATCAATGTTAGGTATTCACAACACAAATATTTATATATATAATTCTGTATGTACACTGCACTGAACTCATACTAAACAAAAAGTAAAAAAAAGACTAATAAAAAAAGAGTATGTTCGAGTAGGTTTGTGGCGGAATGTTAGACCGCCTAAAGGCCTCTGATATGGTCTAACGATTGAAACAACCGGGATTTTTTCCGACATTTTTTCCTGCCCTCCAAAGCACGGAAGCGCTCAGATAGAAATGCCAAGTCTACTTCCAACATTGTCTACCATCAGATGTTGACCTACACCGCCGGCCACATCAACTACGGCGGCCGAGTGACCGACGACTGGGACCGACGCTGTCTTCTCTGTCTATTAGCAGACTATTACAGCACACAAGTGCTCAACGACAGATATTACTTTGACGAGAATGGATCTTATAAACAGGTGTGTTAGAGTTGTTTTTTGTATGTCACGTTGATGTTTTGAAATGTAATGTTATTTATTTATGTGTTGGGCCCGGCTCATTGCTTACTTTAGATAGACGAACAGTTTGAATAAAGTGAAATCAACTGGACCAGAATCTGCTGCTGTATCTGTTGAAAATGTTTAATTTTATCTTTGAGTTATATGTAGTAAGTTAGTACATATAACTCAATGATTTTAATATTAATTTCACACTAGCTCCTTTGCTCGAATCTACCAGCAGCGCACCTCATCCCTTGATAAGTTCGGGATAAAAATAAGCCTTTGGTCCTCTCTCGAGTCTAGACTATATCTGCACCAAATTTCATTAAAATGTAATATATTAGGTGTAGGGTAGACAGATCAAGAACCGAAAAAAGAGCTTCTCAAAGAGTATGTATTGTATGTTTGTTCTCTGATCTGATATCTCCATCGTTTATGAAGCTATTTCAAAAACTCTCTCTGAATTAGGGAGGAATATATACATACAAAATAGTTTTGTTTTTAAATGATTTCAAAAGAAGGTTGTAGTTCTCTTAAAAACCTGATTCCAAGTCGGGTTTTCGCTTGGAAAAGTTACGTTCTATGTTTGCTATACTAACCATTATTCGCAGCAACACGCGTCGGCGTCAGTGGATGACTACACGAAGTATATCCGCACGCTGCCGCTGAATGACGATCCTACAATGTTCGGTTTCCATAGCAACGCCAACATCAGCTACGCCATGTCGGAGACCAATTCGTGCCTCAGTTAGTATTGAAATAAAAGTATTAGCCTATAATGTTTCACGGCAAAGGCCTCTCATCTCACTGAAGATATCAGTACAATGAGGAGTATTAGTCATAATCACCACACACGCCAAATGTGGGTTGGTAATCTCAAACCCGAGCTATATTTGAAAATGAGGAAACATGTTTTCGGTCGACCCGAGAATTGAACTCGAGACCTCAGTCTTGGCAGGCGAGTGCACATGCCACTAGACCACCGAAACATTAATAATATAGAACTGTTATTATTTTTCCATTTCCAAAATACCATTTTTTACCATTCTCCAGACACGTTGAAAAACCTTCAACCCAAAGAAGTGAGTGGTGGTGGAGGGATGTCTGCCGAGGAGATGACGGAGAAGGCAGCCAAAGAGATCCTCGGGGTCATGCCCGACGCGCTCAACACCAAGTTCATCGCAGCCACGTAAATATACTATCATCCTTACATATTCTACACGAGCCTGCAATTTTACTCGCGCCCTTTCCTGTGGTGGTTGTATATATTACTATCAGCGCCCCGCTGTTTTACCCGTGAGAATTTTGCGATGAATATAGCCTATTACCTTCCCGTTGAATGTGGCTATCTATTACAAATATAGGTAATTATTCGAATCGGTTTGGTAGTTTCTGAGATATGCGCTTATATATATGAGATATATTTTTCACACAATAATGATAGGAAGATATGTCTTTCTCAGGTACCCTGTATCATACAAGGAGTCTCTAAACACAGTGCTGATGCAAGAGGCCATTAGGTACAATCGACTTCTTGGGGTTATCAACAATTCACTCAAGTAAGTACCTCTACCTACGTTATTGTATTGTGAAGTTTTTCAATGTAATAGTGAGAATTCGATAGCTTGTTGCTGTATATTATTCACTAGCAGCGCCCCGCGGTTTCACCCGCGTTGTACCCGTTCCCGCAGAAATTGAGCGATAAAAAGTAGCTTATGTCCTTTCTCTGGCTCTGGACTGACTGTGTATCAAATTTCATTTAAATCGGTTCAGTAGTTTTGGCGTGAAAGCGTAACAGACAGTCAGAGTTACTTTCGCATTTATAATATTAGTTAGGATTTTGTGTTAGTTAGTAGTTAGTACTAGATTGTAAAACATGTTATATTTACCCAGGGACCTACTAAAAGCGCTGAAAGGTCTGGTGGTGATGTCTGAAGGGCTGGAGAACATGGCGGGCTCGCTGGCGCGCAACACGGTGCCCGCCATGTGGAGCTCCAAAGCTTACCCCTCGCTTAAGCCGCTTGGTAAGCACCTTTTTGTCACTTATACTTTGCTTGTTAAGCACTTTTTGATAGTTTTTTTCGTAATGCGTTGTGATTAGTCGATTGAGCTCCGCACAGGTCGGCTTTGCTTCGATGGAAACGCACCCTTAAAATAGGGAACTAACGATAGTTAAGAAGTCTAAGCAACACTTGGAGTACGTGCAATTTCTCGACTAACTATTTAACATTTTTAAAACAAAATCTTCTTATAACATTACTAAAAGAAAAATTGTGTCGAAAAACCTTTTGTGTCGGATTCAATTTGTTATTTGATATTTACTTTATAAAATATTGTAACTAGAAACCGGAGTGAGAGGTTTTATTAAACCGTTTTAAGATACGTTTTCAATTGACTACTCACTTTTTATTATGAAGTAATTTCCAGTAAATATTCAGTATTTCAGAAACTTTTTGTGTCAAAACAATTGGATGACACTTTCGATATCACTTCTATTAAAACTTGTAATATTTTTGGAATAAAGGCCTCCACCCATTACACCGTATCATACCATGACCGTGCTATGAACGTGTCAGGCAAAAAAGTATTCTTTGTATTGAAAATTATGGGACTATGCTCACTAGACCGTTCCGTCACCAACCAACAACGTCGACTATTCTCACCTAATATTTTGCCGGTGCTGAAACGATCATAGCACGGTCATGGTATGATACGGTGTAATGGGTAGACACCTTAATACAACTCTTCAGCCCGTGCTTAGAGACATGAAATACTTGTGGAGACTTCCAGACGACTGACATGTTTTTTGTCATTTAGGCCTTTGCCACACTTGACGCATCTTCCACTGCCGATCTTCCACGATGCAATAAAATGTATTGGCGTTCCGTCGCGGAAGATCGGCGACGGAAGATCCTTTAAGTGTGGCAAAGGCCTTAATATATGAAAAATTACTTCAATTAATTAAGTGCCGATTTAATGGACATCGCTGAGTGCAACAGTATGTATATTACACTATAAAATTTACTGTGATATTATTAAATCTGCTTGAAAGAAAAGCATATTATAGCTCATGCGTTTATCCAAAAGACTTTTTACACTGAATACACTCCCATCTATCTAAAACCCTTGGGACAAACTCTCGTTAGTTTTACAAGTTCTAAAACTACCCACAGCCGATTAGTTTCCTTCAAATTTCGACAGATGGCGCTGATCTTAATCAGTACCGCTAGTTCCGCGTTCGTCTAGCAATATAGGGTTCATTATTATTTTTTTATTTACATATTTATAAACATTCATTATTGTATTAGGTTGCTGTATTCAAGAGTAAGGCTATGTCTAATTACGGGCAGTCTGCCCGTAATAAAATTGCAGGACGCGGGTAGTGACTAATATATACATTGACTAAATATATCACCCTGGTATTTTATCTATGATCTATAAAGATGATTCTTTATAGATCATAGATAAAATACCAGCTATACAACTGACCAAAAACTATAAACCAACCTTTATTCCAGCTGCCTGGGTCAAGGACCTGTGCCTCCGTGTCCAGTTCATGCAGTCGTGGGCGGACCAGGGCATCCCCAAAGTGTTCTGGATCTCCGGGTTCTACTTCCCCCAAGCTTTCCTCACTGGCGCCCTGCAGAATTACGCCAGAAAGAATGTCATCGCGATTGATACTATTGGATATGCTTTTGAGGTGAGTTTTGGAAGAAAACATAATTTTCTTTTTGGTTTTTACTATGATTCGGTACTAAATTGAAAAAAAGGTGTAAGACTGAGTCTTTTCAAAAGAGGGCCTTTTCTGACCACAGTTTAAAATGTATATTGAATCTTTGACGCGAATAGATTGCTGTTTGATGTATGATTTATCTTTGTATTGTAACTACTTCCAAAACAAATGAACACAATACATTTTGTGATTTCATTTTTTAAACTGAGACGTTATAACTCGGAATTATTAAAGAAATATATTATACCTAATGCTAAAAATATCAATCCTATCTTACCACCAAAGGTAACACCAAGTAACCTTTTCAATAACCATTTCTACCTCAGCCGCTAGCCACAGCTCCTGCTAAAAAGTACGATGACGGCTGCTGCGTCAGAGGGCTGTACTTGGAAGGAGCTCGGTGGAACATGGGAGACATGTCTTTAGAGGAGAGCCGGCCTAAAGAACTGTATACAGGTTAGTGGCTTGGGCATACTACAGCCTTATTAATGAAACCATTGTCTTTAGTATAGTTGTAATGTGTTCAACATAAGATTTTTTAGAGCTTATAAAAATGAGTATACTGACCAAAACCCTTGTCCAGATATGGCGATAATCTACATGAAGCCAGAACAGAACCACAAAGTGGCGCAAGGGTTGTACGAGTGTCCGACATACAAGACACTGGTCAGGGCTGGCACGTTGTCAACCACTGGTCATTCCACCAATTACGTCATGACCATTGAATTGATAACGCATAAACCGCAGTCGCATTGGATCAAGCGAGGTGTGGCGTTGTTTTGTGCTCTTGATTATTAGTGTGACTAAAATCCTGTTTGTTGTGACCAAAATGCTGTATGACGTGACCCAAATACTGTATGATGTGACCAAAATGCTGTTGCAACTTGACCAAAATGCTGTTGCAACTTGACCAAAATGTAGTCCGACGTGACTAATGCGTTCTTTTTTCTGACTAAAACGATGTTGGCGTGACCAAAATGCTGTTATGACGTTACTAAAATGATGTCAAACATACTTTTTAACCTCATACGATTTGTACTCATTATACTAAATGAAACGGGTCTGTAAATACGTTATATTATCTAACGCGTTGCAGACCCGTTTCTTTGAGTATAATGCTGTCAAAATTCTCCAAATGCAGTTCGATGTGATTTTCACGTTCTTTGTTTTCACTAAAATGCTGTTACGAATAATATTACTACGATACGCTTTTCTGACTATAAACGTTGTTTTTACGTGACTATGACCAAAACGATATAGTTACCAAACGATTAATGTTATAACTTATATGTTGTTAATTTAAACTAGATTATGTAGTTATTAGATTATTTTGAAATAAATTGTTTTTAATTAAAAATGTTCTTGTGTGCAGTATTTGCTGTTTGAATCTTCAGATTGAAGATAATCAAAATTAGGATGATACCATGATACATTCAAAACTCTCAGAATACTTTTTAATAGGATGAATATCTATTACAAACCAGGGTAGGTAAAACTATATTATCTAAATCACCCACAATTAATATTTGCCTCAAAAGTTCCTTACCTCTTTTTACGGTACTTTTATATACTTCAGTTACTTAAAACCATAATACCCCATTCAGATTTTCTGTAGGCGTACAATAACATTGAAAGGGTCTAAGGTCCTCAGTTTCCAAACATTCGATAAAAATATTCATTGAATACGTGCTCACGATAAGTGGGCGTTCAGTGGGCGCCTTTTAATTATTCCGCCAGAAACATGTTTTATTTAAGTGGACCCAGTTTGAATTGCAAACCAATGACCGAATTTTATCACTGCTAATTAAATAATAACTTAGGAATAATTCTTCTGTTGACGTCAGTCGCGTAGCATGACAGAATACGCCGTAGCCCGTACAACTTCCGTGGCATAGCATGATAGGATACGCCGTAGTCCGTAGCACGTCAGTCGCGTAGCATGATGCAGTACACCGTAGCCCGTAGCACGTCAGTCGCGTAGCATGATGCAGTACACCGTAGCCCGTAGCACGTCAGTCGCGTAGCATGATGCAGTACACCGTAGCCCGTAGCCCGTCAGTTTCGTAGCGTGATGGCATACGCCCGTAGGAGACGTAGCGTGATACTAAGCGTTACGTTACACTACACGTAAAAACCAAAACCACGTGCTACGAAAGCAGATACACACACGTACACGTTTTCGTAGTAACTCCACTCTGCCTGTATACAGTATGATGCTATCAAGGCGTTACGTATATTCATAGCTACAAACATAAGTAAAATATTATAAAAATGAAAATAAGAAGGTGCCATTGAAAATATGATACTTAATGCTCGAACGATCAACTTCTTAGAAGCCTATGACTCGTTTCCCGGTCCTTCAAACACTCAACCTTTTAAAGTTAATTGAATCACTCTGAAATAGCATCAATAATTAACAATTTTATTTCAATGACTGCTTGAAAGAAAGTATCTGAAAATTAAGAAAGAATTAAAAATATTTTTCGTTTAAATATTTTTACTTTGCTGTTTTGCAAATGATTTCATTACTAAGTGTTCCTCGCGGTTTTATTTGCAACGCACCTGTTCTCGTGGGAATATCAGGATGAAACATCCTTTAACATTTTGAATGTGGTCATCTAATACAAAAATAATTACTCAAACTGGATTTAGTTATTCATGACATTAGCGCGAAAAAACGAAAAAAAACAATCTCTTCACATTTATTACTATATTAGTATAGAGATATTATTGGAATAGTTGCAGCCAAGATGCTTGAATCTTATTACAACGAACCCTTGTGTAGGTATATGAACATAAACTATTTCAATTACATGGGGTTAGTATTCTATTTGTTTCTCAAACCAATGTATAGTCTTGGTTACGAGATGCGTGTCCAAGAGATGCTAAGAATGTACACAGCGTAATGTATATGGTATAATGTACTTGCTGCGCCCCGCGGCTTAACCCACGTTGTACCCTTTCCCGCGGGAATTTCGGGATAACATGTATACCACGTGTTATTCTGATGTATAGCCTATGTTACTGTAAAGTTTCATCCAAATCCGTTGAGTAGTTTTTGCGTGAAAGAGTAACACATACATACATCCTCACAAACTTTCGCATTTATTATATTAGTAGGACAAACATTTTAGTAATGTATAAAATAATTTTAAAACGATGTCCAAATTAATTTATTGTATTCGCGTCGTGTTTTCATCCCATCTGTAGAGTTTTCAACAGGCTGCAGTGTTGTCCGCCGCACGCCGCTGTCACCGCTATAATTAATTCATAAGTGTGTATTGTTCTGTTTTAATTGTTGTTATTAATAGTAAAAACCACAGATTTTACTCAGTTTTTGCTGCGTTAAAGTTTTATAACTAGAAATATAATATGCATTGCATTTGCAATTTTTCATTAAAACAATGTAAAAAAGTTACTAACAAACATTTCGTACTTTCTACGATATTTATTAGAAATATTAAAAAGTGAACAAAGTATCATCTTACCAATTACATAACATCGGTAATACCTCTTTCAAATTGTACGTTGGTTAAAAAATGCATAAAATCAAGCCTAAACATAGTCACTTACTTACCTTTTAATTGACTATAATTTTATACCCTTAGCTTTCACAACAGCCTTTACAAATATTAATAATTAATTTCCAAACCTAAGTCCACTTGACGCAATGAAAAGCTACATTTAACTCTGTAACTGCATCCATGAGATAACGCGGTTTCAATTTAGGACGTTACTTAGTATTTCATCCTAAGCATAAAGGTTCGCTTAGACAAGCCCTTTGGCACGGTCTCGCGAACACTCGCTACCGAGCATGTAAATCAGTTAGTCCCGGTTGATTCAATCGTTAGACCATTTCGGAGGCCTTTAGGCGGTCTAAAAACTCCGATACCATGGTTGGCCACTAACCTACTCGAAATGAATGAACGTGCTTTCTGAAATATGATAGCGCTCAAACAGAAATAGCTCTATTAATTTATTAGATGGATTTGTATTTGAATTTCAAGGAAATCTGAACTTTTTTCAAGGAAATAATGTTATCAGAAAATAGATTTGATACAGATTACATCGTAGTATTGCTATTTTAAGATCTGTATAGAGTTACTCCATTTCTCTTTGAGATTCAGGCGTTAACTTTTTCTTTAAAAAATATAGTAGTTTTCTATCCAAATCAACTCTGTGTTTTACTTAGAAAATATTGTTTAAGAGTGTTTCTGACTATGAACACTATTGCGGAATGAATGTGACTATCACTCATATTCATCATACTGGTTTCTTAGGGTAAAGCGAACACTACTCATTTTAAATAGAGACAGAGTCTGAGTTGAGTATTCAGTGACTATAGTTCCTGTAAAGGAGCCGAAATGTTAGATAAAAATGTTGAATAAAAGTGAAGTGTATCCGTAAACGAAGTTTCCATTCAAAATGTGCTTAAAGCGAGCCGATAAGCTTTAACCCTTGAAATCTCAGGTAAACTTCAACTTGGGGCTTGTTTATTTTTATCACTACTGTAGTGAGAGGATCTGACCTGATATTAGGTGATGTGAGGCAGCGGTTGGTAACATTGCTAACATTTCAACGGCACCTGCCTTATACTGCGTTACTATTGGTCCGTAGTGGCTAATATTACAAACCAAACAAAGTTTCCAAATTGTATAAAGATAACGTTTTTTCTTAGTTTACCACTAACCTATAAAGCTGTATGAAAAGATTCTTAAATCCCTTTCTTAGAACTAGTACTTATAATCTTTAATTATTTGTAATTATTATCATGCATTGTTAACATTTTATATTAGCAGTGCCCCGCGAATTTACCCGCCTTGTGCCCGTTCCTGTGGGAATTTCTGGATGAAAAATAGTCTATAACCTTCCCGTTGAATGTGGGAAAAATCTATTACAAAAATATTTATTCAAATCGGATTGGTAGTTTTCGAAAACAGCCCGTTCTCACTTGCGCCGCACTGGACATTCTGCGTTGAATGCGTTGTGGTCAACCCTGTCCGTTGGCAGATGTACAGTTGCAGCATTTGGTAGACGCTCCCAACCGAAGTCAAAATCAATCTTTTCATGTTTATATATTAGTATGGAGTTTATATGTAGAATTTTACCTTAATTTAAATCCGGGAATTGAGCCTTCAAATTACATGATTTTATTGTATGTCGTATTGATAATATAATAATAATAATATATTTAATATGTTGCTTTGGATGGCATTCCGTTAATCAAATAACTGTTTCCAATATCTATTGGATCTAAGAAATCGGACGCCGCAAATCAATTTTAAACATTTCGATGACCAAAACAATTTAATCAAATGTTAGACAAAGATATTTGACTAATAGAATAGGTATGTATCTACACCTTCAAATAAATGTTATAATTGAAGCGTAAACTTCTTTATCTGTCTCAACGCTTCTGTGCTTTAGAGGGCACTTTAAATTTTCAGTCCCGGATGTTTCAATCGTTCAAGCATGTCTTCAATTTTAGGCGGTCTAAAAATTCCGCCACTATTTTTCATCCCGAAATTCCCACATAAATGGACACAACGCGGGTAAAACCGCGGGGCGCTGCTAGTATAGTATAAAGACTCGTGTGTCTCTGACGGACGGTTAACTCACCCACTACTGACAGCCGTCGTTTAGCACCCGTCTTCGTTACAAAAATACAAACTCCCACACGGTAATATTACTATATTTGAAGCTCGTATAAATCAGACATGACAGTGTTTAAATCATGTAAATGAATCGCAATGATTTGTATGTAATGTTTGCCACATTTTTGCTTTCACGTTCATTCATTTCTAAGACTAACGTCCATACTCAGAGATGTTTTATGCTTTCTTCGTAGAGATTTAATGAGTGATGTAATGTATGAAAAGTTATGTCAATTATTTAGGTGTCAAGTGTCAATAGACGTTACTGAGTGTGGCAATCAATACCTAGGTACTCTGAATACCCCGGTGTGTTGTTACGCTTTTTGTTGCTTATCATGAAAGCATATCAATAAAAACAACCTTTTTCTCGATAATCTATGTATAGATCAGGTTTATTTTTATCATTTTTATGGAATAAATCATGAATCTTCCATTCAAGCGGCTTCAAAAACAGATTGTGAGTTATTTTCTGTACCTTTAACGCCTCGGCGGTCTTGTGGTATGTACTCGTCTGCCAAGACTAGGGTTCAGGGTTCAGCAAAAAGATGTTTCTTACTTTTCAGACATCCCCGCATTAGGCAAGCATGACCGTTATATGTACCTTATTCTCCTCACTGCCGTATTGATATTTTCGATGAGATGGCAGTCAGGTTAAACTTTTACTTTACCTTATTTATTTTTTTTGGAATTAATTTATCCGCTGCGTCTAATATTTCCAAGTAATGTCACACCTTGATGTCACAAGGAGATGAGTGTCGTATTCGTTATTCAATTTATCTTTGTGTACATAAACGTGTCTCAATATTTTAACAAGTAGCGTATGGTGAACTTATATCCTTTTCAAGCGAAAAACAGACTTCAAGCCAAGTGTAAATGACAAATGTATTCTGTAAGCATACTCGTATATGTAAATCATTATATATTTCAACATAATCTTTATACATAAAAGTTACGAGTCACGCAGTTTGTCCGCGATGGACTTCTAAACTACTAAACCTATTTTAAATTTGATTTGCACACCGTGTGCAATTTCATCCAAATTGAAAAATAGGATAGCTTACATGTAAAATTATAGTGATAAGGGTGGTCCACCCCTTATTTTTTATAATGGCAATACAACGTTTGCTGGTTTAGTTATACAATAAAAAGCTAACATTCGAATTGAAAACCTCCTTTGGTTTTTAAAGTCGGTTAATAATCATCATCGTCTGATCAAGATAATGTTGACTTATGATGTAGATATTATGAGGTACTTATAATTTACTTATATTTCTAGGTAATGCTGAAAATTTGTCTTCTTTGCTTTTATATTAATAAAGGTGCCTATTCAGAAATGTTAGTCATTGAAGCATTAAAGCGTATTAAAAAAAGGGTTAAACATTGTTAAAGTAGAATTTATTTTACTGGTTTACTCGATGCTATCTCGATTATCATTTTTACCAATAACTGTCCCATTACGACAATAATAAATCGGTTTACCATTAACCGATGCGTATCTTAGAAAAACAAAGAATTAATATAAAAGCCTTTTACCTCTCCTACCTTCTGATTATTGGATTTTTATAAAAACGGAAAAGGTATTACAAATATACAAGATACCTTTAAAATATTTTATTTCGCCGTTCGTGTTTACTTTGGCGACAAGAAATTCTTGCGATCCACCTGTTTATTTAATCAGGAGCCGTATTATGATTATTCTTTTGTAACTTATTGGTGAAATAATAAAACAAGGATTTCAGTAGTGCGGTTATTTGTAATAATAATGTCGAGATGTCTTTGTTGCGTTATGATAAATACAATTTCAAAGACTTACGACTTTGATATTAGTTCTTGTGATCTTAAATCGTAAAAACAAAAAAAAGCATTGAGAAAAAAAGCAAATTGAGAAAAATCCTCGTATTTTGAAGTCGGTTTAAATATCATAATTTATTATACTACGCCGTAGCATAATCCAAAACTACTGCTACGCTTCACTTGTAGCCAAAGCCTACGCGCAAATGCTACGCCGTGCATTTTTAAAACTACGGTTTATCTAAGTTATTGCTACGGCTACGCCATAGGAGTAAAACGGCAAAAAGCGCAATATGCATGTATGTTACATTGCAGAGAGTTATAGACTTTTGCATGACTTTAAAAGGCTAAGCACTAAACTACCGCTGATGATGCACTATGTTTGCAGTACTTTTCTACGCTCAATGCCTTATTGACTACGGCTTATGTAACTTTCGTATATATAACGTTATATGTAAAATGTTATAATGACACTGATTATATAACGTAACAATCGAATAATTGACGCTACTGACTGATATTTTTGAATGCATGTTCGAGTATTCGAGTACTCTCTCATTTACCGTTCAATTCTCATTATTAACATTAATTAAATAAGAAAGGCGACTGAAATTGAAAGTGCATATTATTACTAATTCAAGTACCATTCTAGATTTATGTTTACTTTTATTCTTTATCTTTCACTATAATTTCTATCTTTTTTCTATTGACCACTATCTAATACTCCTAATGAGTATCCGTTGTAAGAATCTCATGAAATAAATGCAGTGTAATGGGTCGACTCAAGTTTAGTGTGCCATCAAACGGCGGTCAGTTGTTCGGAATAATACGAAGACTAACTACCTCCTTGTCTTGTACTCTTATTAGCTACACCAGTTTTAGATGACATTGGGTTACGTAGGAAGTTGCCAGTGTGGGTAGGCCTTTAGTAACTAACTAGCAGCGCCCCGCGGCTTTGCCCGCGTTAAGACCGTTCCCGTAAGAAATTTCGAAAATCCTTTCTTAGTGTGCACTTACGTCACTTGAAGAACCTTTCTGACAAATTTCATGTTTCTAGGTGTAGCGGTTGACGCTGTGCGTTGATTATCAGTCAGTCATTCAGTCAGTCAGGACTTTTAATTTTATATTATATAGATGTAATGTCCAAATGTTAGTGAGTATAGGTCTTTGTGTTGCAGTTGGACATCTATTTTTTTACCTACCTTATCTCTTATTTATAGATACTTTAATATTTTATTATGACATTGTATAGCACTCGCAACGTACTTTGACTAAGCAATTTAAGTTCAATGCGATTGTTCAGCAACGTGCAGCTCGACCCCTATCTGGATGAGTAACTGATAGTGGCATTTCAATCTGAGCGCTACCGCGCTTGGGCTGGCACGTGAGATTGTTAGTCCCGCTTGTTTCAATGGATAGACAATGAAGGAGACCTTAGGTGGTCTAAAAACTCTGACACCAGGGTTGGCCTAATCAATCTTACTTACTCTATGGTTGTGTGTGTTCTGTATTATCATTAAGCTGTGTAAAGGTTCAAAAATAACAATAACGAATGATGCCTGTCTCTAATACTTGTTCAATTTAAATCGATCGTTTATTGGTTATATTAAAACAACACTTTTAGTCTTAAAGAGAAATCTTAGTCTTAACCTTAACGTACGTACAATGGGTTCTTGACTAAAGTTATAACTTAAATAAAGTTACGAAAGTTATAAGAATTAATCTTTTATAAGATTTTTTATACATTTCGTTCGTTAATACAGCATACGCCTTTACTTTGTTTATGTTAATGAAATGAAAATGTTAGGTTTTAAACACTTGAGTCATAAATAAAATTTTAAACACTAATACCAACAGCACTAAAATGCGAAATAAACTCTAAGTGCATACATAAATTACATATTTTTTGGTTTTTAATTTTTGAAATATATAGTTTTAATTGCGTTTTACATTTTAAACAATTTTATTTTCATTATTAAATTCTGTTTTTAAGTTTTCTCTAACTTTCGCAACTTTACTTAAAAAACAATAATTAAAATTAATTTACGTAACAATTTTCAAAATTCTTAATTATACATGATTAACTATATAGAATTTAATAACAATAATTTACAAAATTAGTTCCTCTACAGTACTATGAAGATATACTTTTATAATTTGGTATATTATAAACATAATATCTGGGATTAATAATTTTGACAAAACTTATCATTTTTTGAGTTATTTCCAATCCTCTTAAACTGAATTTATAAACAATCAATTATATACTTCATATTATTTGATAATAATACTATAAATACAACATAGTATAAATGCAAAAATATTAAATTTACTACATGCTGCTTTTATGTTTCAAAGTTAAATAAATAAATAAAAATAAAGTGTTCTATTGCACGAAAAAAAAGTAAATTACGATTTCTCTTATGAAAATTGGCTGGTATTTTCATAATAGAAATGTTTTGTTCCAATCATAAACAAGAACAGAATAAGAATCATAATACATAATAATAAATAATACATAGAATATTAATAATAATACATAATTAAATTAAAGAAAAGTCCTTCTGATGTTTTCTCTCCGTACAATATCCGGTTTTTAGGCTTCATAAGTGTCGGTTTCGTCGGAAGTGTCATCACCTGACCTCTTGCCAAGACCGAAACTGAATCGATGCATGTCTCTCTCCCTCTTGCCCAGGCCGAAGTTGAATTTGTTGATATATCTTTTGCCTAGGCCAAAGTTGTAAGATCTAGCCCGTTTTCCAAGTCCAAAGTTGTACAGAGGGAGTCGTTTTCCTAAGCCAAAATCGTACATTCTTGCCCGTTTTTCTTCTGAAATTTCGTCGTCGGCGAATCGCTTTCCAAGACCGAAACTGTACGGCCGGGCGCGCTTTTCGTAGCCTGTGTGGAAACAAATTGTATTTAACATTGCATTTTAAAATGTAAGGTAAAGTTAGCCTTATTACATACAGGCTTATTAGCCTATAATGTCTCACTGCTGGGCAAAGGCCTCTCTTGGCACTGTAAATATTAGTTTTATTCCCCATTTCAACTAACTTGGATATCAAAGAAATTATCAGGACATGGATTATCCCTTTACATCGATGATGATGGATCTTACCTGGTTGCTCCTCCTCATACTCCATGAGCTCAGCGAGCGCTGCCGGGTCGATGTCGTTGGTGATGTCCTCGTCCTGTTCTTCATCTACTGACCGCTTGCCCAATCCGAAGGAGTACAGACGGGACCTGGGATAAGTGATAAGATATGATAAGATAAAGAATAATTATTTGTTGTTCAAAACTTAATCCATTTTAGTAAAAACCTCTGACTAACTCTGATATTATTTTAATAATTGGTTATTGTAATTTAAATAGGTAAGCGCGCTACGTTTAGGGCGCGTCTCTGTACTGTAACTTT
This sequence comes from Cyclophora punctaria, assembly GCA_951394245.1. Classification (NCBI taxonomy): domain Eukaryota; kingdom Metazoa; phylum Arthropoda; class Insecta; order Lepidoptera; family Geometridae; genus Cyclophora; species Cyclophora punctaria. The sequence goes on from OX596186.1 coordinate 8,306,274, forward strand.
ATAGAAGTCTTTCAGATAGGAGCATTAGATTGCCTTACCTGTAGGCTTTTGGTTCAGGTACTATTTTAGTTATAAAGACTATAGATAACGTAAACGATAGGGAATTTATCCCGAAATTCCTGCCGAAACGGGTACAACGCGGGTAACACCGCGGGGCGTGATTAGTAACCAATAATTGACTTTCATGTTCTATATCGTTTTATATGTACTTTGTTAGGCTGATGATTCTCTTTCTCTCTGATGATTGATTCTCTTTGGAAAATTTAAATAAATAAAATCAGTACCTTACTCCTTATTTCCCTTATAAACTAATAATTGTACGTGAATAAAATTACAAGCGATGTACAACTAAAATTTTATGCTCACCTCTTCCCCAATCCAAAATTATAGACGGGTAGTCGTTTGTACTCGGAGACGTAGCTGTACGCACGCTTGCCCAGGCCGAAGTTATAGTGAGGGGATCTCTTGTCCAGAGCCAGGTGGTCCGTGGGCTGCAGCGGGGGGTCGGGGGGCGCGGCCTCGTTGTCGTTCTGCACGTGCTCGGGCGCGCACAGGGCGGCGCCCAGCACCAGGAAACAGACGGGCAGAGATTTGTGGAGCATTCTGGACCAATACATATTAGATTGAAACTACGTTTACGGATACATTTCGCTTTTATTTTACATTTTTATGTAACGTTTCGGCCCCTTACAAGGCACTTATATTCATCAGTGATGGACATTAATCTAATCAATCCAAAAAAAATTGATAGGTTTTGTTTTATTATACGAATATTTATGAAATGCTGTACTGGTGCGGTAATTGAACCCGCAACCCCCGACACAGTAAGCAATCTGACATGCCACTGTACCAACGAGCTTGTAGGTATTTGGGGCGTTATATATTCATTAGTAGCAAAAAAACTTTAGCATTTAAAAAAGGTTTAAGTAAAGTATTGACTTGTAAAGACTTTCCCAAGATTCGTCCGAGATTTTACTTTAAATTTGTTGCACAAGTACATCGTTCCTTAATGAACGGGAATCGCCCTACAAAGAGACGTAAGCGTCTTATTTTCTCACTAAGAAAGAATGGAAGTGGGTAATTCTGCGGTCGCTGACGGTACGAGACCGCTTTCCTGAAGTTAAGTGAAACGAATTGAGATGTCGTGATGGTTCTGTGATTATTACGGGGTATGTAAGACTTTTAAGTAATTTATATGAAGATGTTTTTTTATTTATTTTGAGAGCAAGAAGATTTAATTTAAGAAGCGTGGTGATTATACCTAATCCTCTTCACTGTACTGATATCTTCAGTGAGATGAGAGGCCTTTGCCCATCAGTGAGACATTACGGGCTAATACTTACTAAATGATAATTTACCTAAGTAACTTATGAGAGAGATACGCTTTACAAAACTGAAACTAGCCTTAGCCGTCCAAAGGCAACAAGCTAAATAAAGTCACAATAAGCTGTTCTAAGGTAATTAGTACACAAATTATGTTTGTAATAAGGAAAAAGTGTGTACCGCACCTAATTACAAAAAATACCTCAAACAAGATTCCAGGTTAATTTACAATACCCTTTGTTTAAAACAAAGATTATTAAGAGAATAAATTGAAAAATATTTCATCGGAGATTAACATCAATGAAGATTGGGGTTTTATCCTAAAAACACAATTGCGAAAAAAGTTTGCGAAATCCCGGGTTACAAACTGGTTTTGTGTACCTTTAGAACAAAAGGGTCCCGGGGGAAAGGTCAAGTTTACGAACGGAAATTGGGTCCCTGTGAGTCCTTTACCCAGTGCTAAGGTGTCTGGCAGACGTTTAAGTATGAAAACGTTTCTCCATAAGTGCCAAAGTGAAGTTTATTTTCATTAAATATCGTACTCAAGCTTATGGTCCGTTGATATTTGGTCGGCTACCGAGTTTGTTTGGAAAATAATTCATTAAAGGTGTGAGTTGGTAAAGCGACTGCAGCAGTCGACTGCAACTGCAGACACAGATTCACTACTAGTTTCTATGAAATTTCGAGCGCGCGGTGACACTTCTGCTGCGGTCGGCAGTCGCTGCTTGCAGACGCGGCGTGCTGTCCTGCGGTCGTGACGTAGAGCGACAGCAGATAAGAGAAAAATATTTTGAAAAACGAACATTTATTTCGAGTAGGTTACTGGGTGTAGTGCTTGTGACGTAGTTCAAGTGATGTTAGTTCATTGCGATTGTTAAGCAACGTGCAGCTAGACCCCTACTTGGATGGGCTAACGATAGTGGCATTCTATCTGAGCGCTACCTTGATTCGGGGGGCACGTTATGCAGTCGCTCCCGGTTGTTTCAATCGTTAGACTATTTCGGAGGCCTTTAGGCGGTCTAAAAACTCCGACACCAGGATTCGCCAATAACCAACTTGAACTTACTTGGTGGGAAAATAATTGGGTCGATGAAAATAGATTGAATATTAATTTAATTAACTTCAAGATACTAATATTATAGGCTTCATATATTAGAAGAGTGATCAGCTGTGAATGATAACAAGTCTCTATATTATCATATTGTTCAAGTGAACTGTCTCGATAGTATTTCGTTTTCATGATAGGTAAGTGTTATGTCATACTAACAGAGCCCCGCGATTTTACCCGCGTTGTGCCCGTTCCTGTGGGAATTTCGGGATGAAACATAGCCTATAACCTTTCCGTTCAAATTGGATTGTTAGTTTCTGAGATTAGCGCGTTCAAACAAACAAACTGTTCAGCTGTATTTTATTAGTAGAGTTACGTTATTCTAAATGTTATTTTAGAATACTGTTTGAAGCTGAAGAGTTTGATGTTTAGATTCTTTGTTTGAATACGTTTTTTTTCTAGAAATAACATTAGGATTGGAAAGAATATTTTTGTATTACATATCTACATTTAAAAGGAAGGAAGCTACTATTCATCCCGAAATTCCCACGGGAAGGCGTACAACAGCAAGTAACACCGCTAATCACTATGGGCATTGACAGCCTCTGTGGTCTTACGGTTTGAGCACTCGGTTCACGTTCCGGAGGTTCCAGGTTCGATTCCCGGTGAGGACAATGTCTCATAAAAATCTCTTTGTGAGACTGCCCTCAGTTTGGTTAAGGCATTGCAGGCTGAATCACCCAATTGCCCGAAAAGTAAGATGATTCCGTGCTTCGGAGGTCACGTTAAGCCGTCGGTCTCGGTTACTTTCTACGGATAGTAGTCGTTACATGAGCCATGTCAGAGGCCTTTGGCGGCTCAATAACTCGGACACCAGGACTGTTCAGGTTGACCATCCACTCGATGAAGAGAAGAAGACTATAGGCCATAATAAACGCGTATTAAGAACAGTTTAGCTATTAAATGGTTTGTCACTTTCTGACATACGCAATTTTTTGAAGAGCAAAAGAGACAAAACACAGTGTAACAGTGTTTTAGTTACACCACGCTTATTAATAACGCGGTACTAGTTTATTACATTACCATAATCTTCGTTCTAACAAACAATATAATATTATTTTGTATTCAGTGAGTGATACAGATTAACTGTACCGAAATATTAATCACGAGATAAATATTGAGTAGACTCTCGTTTGTTTCCGCTCAATTATTTCACATTTACTGTTATTCATAATTCACGTACTAGTTATTATTTATCACAGTCGCTTTGTATTAATTACTGTTCATTAAACGTATATTGATATGGTATATTTAGTTCGATATACAGGGTGTCAGAGATGTTCCGCCTGTCTCAACAAGAAGGGATAGGTGCTCAAACCTATCTTTATCTTATCTATACTAAGTTCATAAAGCTGCAGGGTTTGTTTGTTTGAACGCGGGAATCTTAGGAACTACTGATCCGATTTAAAAAATTCTTTCAGTGTTGGATTGTCCACTTATCGAGGAAGGCTATATGCTATTTTCATCCCGTGACCGTTGAATGAGGCTACTAAGCATTCCAAAAATAATTATTCAAATCGGATTCTTAGATTCTGAGATTAGCGCAAACAAACAAACAATGTTAGAAACTTTATAATAGGTTAATTTTACGAATGATCTTTTCATGAAGCGTATTTATGAGACACCCTGTATAATACCAATCAGACGTAAGTATTTCATTCAAGTACGTACGTGATTAATTAAGAAATATTAGGATTATTTTTTCTTTTCTCTCTTAGAAGTATTATTTCTTATATAACATTGGAGATGTTATAGGTTACTTTCATAGTTAATACTAGGAGTATTTTTATTCATTCATAATTATAGTATCGAAACAGCAAGTAAGGAGAGAAGCATTCAAGAAAGGCGTTTGCCCAGCCGTTGGATAAAATTGGTTGACAGAAAACTAAACCTTAGTAATAAAAGACTAGCCGCGCTCCACGGTGTTACCCGCGTTGTACCCGCGCCCGCGGGAATTTCGAGATTTAATGTACCCCATGTGTTATTCTGATGTATAACCTATATTACTGTAAAGTTTCATCAGAATTCGTTCAGTAGTTTTCTCGTGAAAGAGTAACAAAGATGCATACGTCCATCCTCACAAACTTTCGCATTTATAATATTAGTAGGATGTATATTATGTATGACAATTATTTACAGAAACAAATCATACGAAGACGTATGATGTGAAAGATTATTAAATGCGTCAAATATTATTTCTAGGAAAGTAAATAAATATTAAATACCAATTTAATAAAGTTATAAACGGATTTCATTGTTAGCCAAGATCCAAGATCAACTCTAAATATACCGAAAGCCACAAGTTAGATACCTACACTCAAATTTAGTTAAGGTAATTGAACTTCAAACTATAGCCCAGGAACGAATTATAGACGAGGAGCCGAATTATAGTCAGAGAGCCCAGTGAAAACAATGAACTTTCAATTAACGTAAAGACTTGGTCACCTTGCGAAGTCCGTAACTCAATCAAAGTCCTTGACAAGTTTGGAAGTTATCAGGATACCTTTAGGCAGGGTTGAACTAAGGATGAGCCCAGAGGGGCGAATATGATTTAAAGACAAATAGAACGAATGATTATAAGTGTTATATTCATCTGAAGAAAAATTACTTCTGAAATATTTTCTTGAATTGAAAAGTAAAAATACTATCAGTTAAGTTACTTTGTAATCAAACTGGAAGTTTGAAAGAAATATTGTGTCAGACGCTCGCGTTCTATTAAACTCAGAACTTGTAAACTCGCTCAAGAAAAATTACGTTTTGAGTAACCTTTATATATTTTTTTATTCTTAAGCTATATCGTCCCATTGCTGGACAAAAGTCTCCCTCAAACGATTCCAACCCTCCCTAGGTCAGGTCTCCCACCACTCGGTGTGGAAGGAGACAACATAAAACCAGAGAAATCATTTCATATCTTAAACGGAGCCACAAGCAAACATTTTTAAACACTTATCGCAAAATAAACATTTAACGCATATCTCAACGGTTTGGTTGTGTCACAACGGTGGTGATTACGAAGCTAGGGGGTCTAAAAAACATTTTTATATACGCAATTATATACGCAAATGGGAAGCTTAAAATAACCTAGATCTTCAAAATCATACATTCAACTTCACTCAAGTCTAAAACCACTCTACTCGAATGCCCCATTCGTTATTTACATAACATTAACCCCACAACTGTCACTTGATTCGTCCCTGTCCTAAAACAATACGATTGAATAGTTTAAGAGATTACGGATTCTATTTAAATAACAATTGATAATTCGGCGAAAGGTCGAATATTGAGATTTATTAATTATATTACCTGGGAGGTAGAATTTGGGTTCAACTTTAACTTATTTTGATTAATTAGTCGAATAGTGCGGGTGAAATAACTCAATATATTCTTTGATTTGTTTAAGGTACAAATCAATATCAGTAGTATCTCAATCTCAATCTTTGATCTTTGATTGGAAACGTAAATGTCAGTAATTTAATAAATAAATATATAGTTCAATTTCAGTAGATATGATTTAGGTGTTGCCAGTAAAGTTATTTTGATACGGACACCGTTTCGCTATCTTATTATATTAACCCACTGAAAGGAAAATCTTGTAAAATAATATTTTGACAAGTACCACTCGTGACAACTTTAACTCATTCCGCTCGTATAACTCATCATAGCGCTCGTGGTGTAGTTTGCCTTCACGACGGAGTTAATTGCAATTGTTAAGCAACGTACAGCTCGGTCCCTACTTGGAAAGATGGCCGATAGTATCAGTTCTATCTGAGCGCTACCGTGCTTTGGCATGTTAAGCAGTCAGTCCCGGTTGTTTCAATCGTAAGACCATGTCAGATGCCTTTAGGCGGTCTAAAAACTTCGATACCAAGGTTGACCGCTAACCTACTCGAAAATAATAAATGAGTGTTGTGTGTGTGGTGGAGGGAATCAAAGACTAATTTGACAAGCCTGTTGGCACAGTGGCAGTGAGAGCGCTTACTGTGTCGGGGGTTGCGGGGTCGATTCAACGGAGTAACAATATGTGAAGACATAGTTGTTGGCGACGACGTCTGGGTGTCAATTAAATATTCTTATAAAGTATTTGTGCATGTATATGTAGTAGTATCAGTTAGTTAGATTTCATATTACAAGCTTAGAGCTTAGTTTGGGTCCAATTAGCCGTGAGTGAATTTGTCCGGGTATATTTATTATTGATTTTAATCGAACACTTACTCAACTAAATGATGACTAACGCCTTCAGTCGTACCACGCACAGAGCAACATTATTCGTATATCATACAACAGTTCACATTCAATTTAGGTACCTTATTAAAGCGGAAAAACATTCTAACGTTCTAAATAACATAAAAGGTTCAGAAATAACCTTTTGATGCCAGTTAAAGGTTGACTTTGATATTTTATTTGCCACTTTTTGTTGATACGGAGCTTAATAAACCAATTATAATAGGTATGTGATGTACCTGTTTTTCTTTGAATGTCTAAAACCCCTGGTTTTTATGGCAATAATTTTTGGTTATTATATTTTAAAACGGTGTATACCAAAATATTATAAAGTTATTTATAACGTGGTGATTACGCCTAATCCTCCTCACTGTACTGATATCTTCAGTCAGATGAGAGGTCTTTGGCCAGCAGTAGGACATGTGAGATGAGAGGCCTTTGCCCGAGGGACGTTACAACCTTACACTTCATTTTTTTTTGACAAAGTGAACTAGCTATTATATTTTAAGACCTAAGTTTATATTAGTATCTGAAACAATGTAATGCTCGCTTTCTATTGGTTACCTACTTGGATGGCAGGCTTATGTGGGGAAGGCTACCATGCTTCGTGAAATGACAATTGCATCAATTATTTAAGAGTGGATTTACTTGACGTCTCAGAGTACGGCAATCACTATATTATTATTATATTATATTGGGCCTGGTATGTCCCACTGCTGGGCAAAAGCCTCTCCACTCTTTTTCTACACCTCTCTCTGTTAAGTGCTAGACATGGCCAGTCTTTCCGGAAGGAGTCTAACTCAGTTAACATGGTGAATCACCTGATTGCCCGAAAAGTAAGATGATTCCGTGCTTCGGAGGGCACGTTAAACCGTCGGTACCGGTTACTTTCTACGGATAGTAGTCGCTACATGAGCCATGTCAGAGGCCTTTGGCGGCTCAATAACTCTGACACCAGGATTGGTCAGGTTGACCATCCACTCGATAAGAAGAAGAAGAACATGGTAGTTAAATAAGATAAATTATAAATAAGTGGATACTGTCTATTTATAGTTGTCTATTAAACATCCATTTAATTGGCAAGAAAACGTACGAGAAACGTCTTCAAACAAATACTGTCTCGTAAACCGACCAGAAATACCAGCTGTTGGCAAACCATACGATTGAATTCTAAATGAGGCTCGCGTGCCTTTTATAGTGCATGATCGGAGAAACAGCCTCTATACCTCTAGCAATAAGGTCCATAAACCAACACGCAAAGGGTGAATAGACCAAGATTTTCACAAGGAAATGACTTGAAATTGGAAAATAGTGTCGTGAAAACCGTTAGGTTTCGCTATTTTTAGTAAGAGTCGGTTTACATTCTGAGAGTGTGTTTTACATTGTTTAGAGGGTTATTTTTATGCGATGGCTCTTGCGCAATAAAAATTTGTATTGCTTTTCGCGTGAACGGGTTGATGTTTACACGTAGTACAAAGCTTTAGAATATTTGACTAAATTAAATATAACAATATGCCTCCTTTTTGTAAAGGGATTATCTGTATCATAAATAGACATCACAAAACGATAGTTTTCCCAATTTGCTTTCCGCTATAATTTCTACCTATTCGCAACCTATGTCATTTTTAAAGTACATTTGTTGAAATTATAATAAGCAATGTATACATTGTTATCAGCACTAAAATAAGTAATAGACCTAATGAAGGTAGCGAAAAGATATAGAGGTAGCCGCTATCTTCAAGTTAGGTACCCAAATTCTATCCGCAAGCTAATGAAAAGATAACTAATCTAACTAACCCAAATTATGCAAAACATATTGACCGTAACGTACCTTCATAACTAAAAAATAAAACTAAACTACAGTTTGAACAACGTAAACATACTTTTCGCTATCTTTTCGTTGCACGCGGTCATAAAGTATTAAAGTTAGTCGGGCTGTGTGTTTGTAACGCAAATTATATGAATAATAAAAAGTGCAAAGTGAGGATAAACTTAGCACGATATGCTTTGTAATATCAATAAAAATATGTGTGAATGTAGGGCTGGTAGCAAAATATGAGTCTGTTAAAATGTCCTATTGCAAGGCAAAGGCTTTCATCTCACTGAAAATAACATATTGAGGAGGTTTTGTGGAAGCCAGATATTTTTTGTATATTAAGTTAGATCCTATGAGCTGGACATAGTACCTCGATATCTAGTTAAGGTGTATGTATCTATTTTTCTGTCGCGGTTTCAATTCCCTGGTGGAGCAAATAATTTAGTAAGTTTAAATCCTGGTCATTTTGTCCTCTTAAAAGAACACTACTTAAATACTCACTTTTTTTCAAATGAAACAGAGCTGTATTATTTAACTGCACCATTATTTGAAGAAACACAATTTCCTCGTCCAACCACGTTTACTGTTAATAACGCCTTTGAGATGGATAATAAAGATTTTATGTGATTGAAAATTGTTATATCACTTGTCTCTTTGGACAAACGCTAAACTGACACATATCCGTGTAAATTGAGGAACCAATTTTCGCATCTTAATGACATTAATATGCTAATTGTGTACAGGCGTATACATATACTTTTATTTGAACATTTTTGATAACTATACGTGATGTTTGATATATGATATTTATAATATACTAGCCGTGCATTGCGGTTTCACCCGCAGTTCCCGTGGGAATTTCGAGATTTTTATCACTCATTACATTACCCTATTCCTGACCAAGATAAAAATCAAATCATCAAATTCAGTCCAGCCGTTCGAGATAAATAAATAAATCACATAATAACTATTAAGCACTACTCTGACATAACACGCAGTTTGAAACCATAAACCGTTGCTAATGTCCTTTATAAAGGTCACCACTTGATATACCATAATTATTGTTCAAGTAAATACATTATCTCCGTAATGCTCTTGCCACTCTCACGTTAATTATACGTTTAACGTACGTTTAATTAAGTACAACACATAGTTTGTAATGTATCTAGAAGTGTGTACGGACTACCACTGAAACTGTGGGTAATGTGAGAAGTTTCGTCTGTAATCATTATATCGTTCAAGTATAATTGTTTTAGTCACCTGTAATATATTTGAATTAACAGCACAGGTTAGTTTATACATTTGCAACAATTTTGGATAAACTTAGGCGGGATACTTACGCTTACGCTTTACTGGTAAACGTTACCTACGTCCGTTGAAAATGACATCTATTGTCACTTTCAACGGACGTAGGAAAATGAAAAATTGTGACCTTCTACTGGCTGCCCAAATAACTTTAAACAGATGTCATTTAAGAAATTAATAACGCTTTGTAAACAGCAAACTTAATTTAACGGTATGTAGTTGTGAACTTTTTAGCAAATGTATGTTAGGATAACCAATTGTTTGAAATAATTGGTAAAAAAATAGATTCGCCATTTTTATAAACTAGGTATCTAGATTATCTATTTAGAGTAAGTTCAAAAATGCAATCCCATTCTAATCATTAAAAACTTGTCCATTTTTTTATCAATAGTACATACTATACTACTAGTCCTACTTCCTACTTTGTATATACAAAATATAATATTGTAAATGCAAAGTTTGGTGAGGATGGATGTATGTATAGATATGGATGGATAATAACACATGGGAACCAATACAACGCGGGTAACACCGCAGGCGCGGCTAGTTTATTATATAATTAAATAAAGACTCCTTCCAAACGGACCTCTAACTCTGTTGTCAACGTTAGACCGCCCATTACTCTTCCAAACCGGGTAGTTATCTATCAAAATGGTCTATTGTTTAGCAGTTGATAAGTGACAGAGGTCTTTTAGCAGTCCAAAGGCTGACACTGTGGTTAACCACTGCTTGCCCAATCCAAAAAGGAAAGGAAGGATGTAGATTTTAACAAAAGTATTCCCAGAAAGCTTAAACGTTCTATTCCTTAAACGTATATCTATCTACGAATATACTCGTTCTTACTGAAATAATAAAGGTGATGAGTTTGATTTTTTGTTTATGTCAAACACTATCAATCCAATTTGAATAATTCTTTCTGTAATGTATAGCCACGTTCAACAGGAACATTATAAGCTATTTTTCATCCTCAAACTCTCACGGGAACGGGCACAACGCGGGCAAAACTGCAGAGCGCAGCTAGTATATTTATTCTCGTACGTAACTAAACTTAGTTCTAAAAGTAGTTTTATAAAATATCTTTCAATTTAACATACACATTGACTGCAACCGTAGTTCAAATAAAATGCACATCCAACCGAGTTCACGTTCCATTTCCGATAACAGATGTCGCGTCGTGTGGGCGTATTATAAGTTGTATCTCATTTCTATACAATAATTGAACGATTTGTATTTCATATAGAAAAGGTCGATTCTTTACCAATAAGGCATGTCGTTTATATCAAGTGAGGTAGCTTAATATAACGCATTGTGTTTACAAAAGTAATTTATTTGAAGTTGAATTTCTATTTGAGCGCTACCGTGTTTCGGTGGGCACGTACAATTGGCGGTTGTTTCAATACATAGACCAAGTCGGTGGCCTTTAGGCGGTCTAAAAACTCCGACACCAGGATTAACCACTAACACACCCGAATTGATAATGCCCCATTGCTGGGCAAAGGCCTCTCATCTCACAGAAGAACACGAAATTATTATTTTTATCGAATACTAAAGTATTATAGCGTGGTGATTCCTTTTCACTGTACTGAGATATTAAATCTTCAGTGAATTTAAAGGCATTTGCCCATCAGTGGGACATTACAATTTAATACCGTCACTATTATACTAAGGTACTCATACTCACTGTACTGATATCTTCAGAGAGATGAGAGGCCGTTGGCCAGCAGTGGGACATTACAGGCTAATACTTTACTTTACTCATATCCCATTCCACACATAGCTATAACAACTGCATAACTCTACATAAACACCCTCTCAGAAACGAGTACAAAATTCTAATTTGTTTACCCTCCACTTTATGATGACGTCACTGAACCCTGATATCACGAGATCGCCTCGCCCATGCCCTATCTCGATCTCAGAGGCCCTCGTACACAGCTTATTACCAACACCTACACGAAAATTCGGCTTAGCTTTTGCTGACACGGATATTTTCATGTTAACTATTTTTGAACAACGTCGCAAGTCTTATGACTTTGAAACGTGTCTGAGGTATGGAGATATGATCACGTGATTCAGTTTGAAATTTGTTTTTTGTTTCGAACGCCTTGGTGGTCTAGTGGTATGTGCACTCGCCTGCCAGACTGGGTAATGCTGGGGCCACACCTATGCCATATGCCATAGAATATGACATTAACCGTAGGTGTAGCCACGACTATGCGTCATAATTTGACAATAGCATTGACAATGCCATTTGGCGTATGCGATAGCTCGAGTGGCGGTACATCAAAGAGATTAATGCGAGAGTTAAATGCATGAAGCGGCCACACTACGTATTGTCAGTGTGCGTCGAGAGCGCAACGGGTTCGGACGTATTTGCTTATTACGACGGATTTGCCTCAAAATCGCACGTTTTTGTCTATACGTATTATGGCGACAGAGTGGAGTAACAACAAAATTATTACTTTTCTTGAGATTCTGCAAACATGGTCTCTTTATTCGATAATGATTTAATAAAGTCAAATAATATAAATTTACACTCATGAAATATAGAGCTCTGTCGACGTCCATCTTGCCTGAATTGAAGTAAATTCAATGCCGTTGTCAATGTCAAATTTTTCCAATAAATGAACATTGACATTGACAGTTTAAGTGTAGCCACCCACTATATTGCATTGAAAATTATTGCATTCAATGGGCATTGACATTGAGCGTAAGTGTGGCCCCAGCATAAAAGAGAAATTTCAGTCAGAGGTTCCAAAATATATATTTTTTCTTTTTCTATTCCTAGAAAGGTCATATAGACCAGTAAAATAAGGTTTTATCTCCGGAATAATTCCCAGTGGCCTACATTATGGAACACTCCTTTATTAGGCTGTTTCTATGATAATACGAAAATCTACACCAATATCGCGCCAGCTGAAAGTTATGAGATGCCAACATCTCTAGTTCATAAATATCACTACTATATAGAATGGCTATACTGTTTTTGGATTTATGTCATCGATATCTACGAGCATATTTAATATTATAAAGTAAAGTAAAGTAAAGCCTGTAATGTCCCACAGCTGGGCAAAGGCCTCTCATCTCACTGAAGATATCAGTACAGTGAAGAGGAAAAAAATATAAAGAGGTAAAATGTAAATTTGTTTGTCGATATAATCTCAAGAATTACCAATCCGATTCGAATAATTATTTTTGTAATGGATAGCCATATTCGTCGGGAAGGTTATAGGCTATTTTTGTCCTGAAATTGCTACGGGTACAACGCGGGTTAAACCACGGGGTGGACTGATATAAATGAGCCAGTATATTTATTTGTCCCAGATTCTATAATCACCATAGATAAGACACGAAGTAATTAGCTTGATATTTGTCCAAAGACAACAAGAAATATAGTTGATGGTTGCTATTAATCCTCTAGACTAGTAAATTAACAGTTTTCTGAGATTATTGCGTCAAACGTTACGAAACGTTTCAAAGGGAACCACAAATACGAAGAGTTTTGTTTTCAATACTATCTGAAATCAAGCCACGAGCACTACTACTGCAGTTGGTACAAAAATATGTTTGTCGTTCCCAAATGATCAAGTCCTATTCATCCATAAATTAATGTTTCAAGTTATTAAAAAGATCCATTCGCCAGCAGACTTCCATTTCTTCATTTTCGTATGGAAAAATAATAATCTACCCGTCGATTAACTATTTGCATACATATTGAGTTTCTCGACAGAAATGGCGTCGGATGGTAATTAAAAATACATCGGTTTGGTTTTTGCATCTTATTGTGTAACAACCTACATATATAGTACTGGTTTCTTAGGTTAGAACGAACACTACTCATTTTGAATTGAAACTACATTTATCTCGTGACCCACAGTTCTTGCTAAGGAGCCGAAACGTCTGATAAAAAAATCAATATTAATATTATAAAGAGGTAATTTTTTTAAATTTTGTTTGTTTGTACGTTCGGGCTAATCTCATCAATTACCAGTACGATTATAATTATTATTTTTGTAACGGATAGCCACATTAAATGGAAAGGTTATAGGCTATTTTCCATCCCGAAATTCCCACGGTAACAGGCACAACGCCGGTAAGACCGCGGGGCGCGTTATTTTTTCACGGATTCTGATTTAATATAACTCTCACAGCTGGCAACTATGTAATTGCCTAATTGCCCCAAAAATAATAGATTAACTGACCTCTCACAAAACTACTTAATCCCCAAACCTAATTACGACAAGGTCCTAAATGAATGTTTAATTATAACCGACATAGAACTCTGTAATAGTAATCCGATGTAAAATAATAAAAGTTCATTAGGAGTCGCTAGTCCGTAGGGAAATGAACCATTTGGACAACAATTTCATTTAAAATTCAAATTATTTTTAACCTTTTTACGATAGACTTAATTTAACAGGCTTTTAGTTAAGTGATTAGTTTAAATAATCTTAAAGGGGAAGACATTTTCTTTATGCCACATTTTTATTTAGTGTTCTTAACAAAACATTTAATTTTTATTAATGACTCCTGTTACTATCTACTGATGTACGCTCTATTATTCATTTCGTATAGGTGAGTAGCCTGCATGGTGTCTAATAGTTTTTAGACCATCTAGAGGCTTCCGATATAGCCTTCACTCAAAATAGAAGACATGATCAAATAAACAGTTAATGTTACGCTAATCATCACCGATCCATCATGTTAGCTCGTTAAGTTGATTACTTTTACCGTGTGAACGAATGATACGAATGACATGAATGAATAAAAGTTAGTTCGAGTACGGTAGTGGCTTGTTTTCAACTGTTTTAAACACTTTATTAATATTAAGGATCTTTATTAAAAAAACTATTGTACAGTACACCAGAAAGATAATATTTAAAAAATTGTTGAACTCGGTAGAAGATTTTTGTGATGAAAAGAAATGGTAAAATTCATAACACAAAATAACTCCATAATCATGAAACGTTGAGGTTTCTATGTCTATGGCCATAAGTGTAAAGTCCTTGGGCCATAATTATCTATCAGAAATGACGCGGAGGCTCGCTTATCTCTGAAAGGCGAAAGATAAATCATCTTCTATCTTTACGGTTCGAATGATACGACTCAGTGGCAGATAGACTGAAAAAATATAGAGGCGTCATGGTAGCTAATGAAATAGAATCGTGTACTTCTTACTAACATTATAAATGCGAAAGTTTGGGAGGATGGATGTATGTTTGTTACTCTTTCACGCAAAAACTAATGAACGCATTTGAATTAAACTTTACAGTAATATAGGTCAGTCTAATATACATCAGAATGGGATACATTTTATCCCACAATTCCCGCGGGAACGGGTACAACGCGGGGTGCGGCTAGTATGTAATTGAAATGAATTAAAATGAACGGAATACTTATAAAGCTTTATGGTTTGTTTTTTGAATGAACTAATTAGGACTTTCTTTATAACTATGTAGAACAAATTATTGTAATTCTCTCGAGGACTTTTGCTAATGTTGACTATTCTATCACAAAATTAAAAATTAAATCATGTTTACTTACGTTTCGCAGCAGTACCTGACGTAGCAGGCCTAATCAATAAGCCACAATTTCTACAGAATTCACCGACTCAGATTGCAATCGTTAGACCAAATTAAAGCCTTTAGGCGGTCTTTAAACTCCAGCTTAGCCACTAATCTACACGAACTTACTCTACCAGCTTGCAACTAGTAAACTCGCTCAGTGTAAACGACAGGCACGAACGCTTTAATAAACAATGTACTCGTATTCACACTTAATTTTGAGGTTAGTTTTACAACTGCTCATAAAAAGAATTAGCCAGTTTAGTATTTAGTCGACAAACTTATTAAATATTTTAGTACTATCGTTGCAGTTTCGTGTGAAGCATTCCAGTGAGATTTTCGGTTTAAATACAGCACGATAGTAATAAAAGAAGTACCTGTATAGCGATGTTTTTCCATCAAAGCTTAGCATCGTCACGTCCTACTATCTTATATTATCTTATACTATCTTATACTATCTTATACGAGTATTATAAATGCGAAAGTTTCTGAAGATTTATGCATGTTTGTTACTCTTCCATGACAAAACTACTGGATGGATTTGGATGAAACTTTACAGTAATATAGGTAAAATATAAAAATAACACATGGGATACATTTTATCCCGAAATTCTCGCGGGAATGGGTACAACGCGGGTAACACCGCGGGGCACGGCTAGAGCATACATAGGCCAGACTCGAGATTACATTATTAGAGTACTAAGTCTACTCCAGAACTCTATAGGTACTAATGAAAACTAAGATTGAAACAAACAACCCAAAAAGAGCTAACTGTATTAAAAAGGTATTGCATTACATACATCTTCATTAGCTGAAATTAGAAAGAGTATAAGCGTAATTATTTTATAAATAGGTTAACTATAATTACTTTGCAGTCTTGTTTCGCTGGCTGTTTAAGCAAAAAACAGAAATATAACCTTACACGTGGCTTTTTACGCTTAATGTAAGTAAGTTAGAGCGGGTTAGTGGCCATCGCTGGTGTTGCGAGTTTTAAGAACGCTTATGATGATGAGTAATAAAATCTCGTTTTAATTAAAGACCGCCCCTGGTGTCAAGGCAGGTTCAAAAGTGTTCTTAGAAGGATAGTCTACTTAAAGTGATGCAGATTGTAAATGATTTAGAAATAACTTCAAATCTATACTAATATTATAAAGCTGAAGAGTTTGTTTTGTTTGTTTGTTTGTTTGTTTGTTTGTTTGTTTAAACGCGCTAATCTCAGAAACTACTGAACCGATTTGAATAATTCTTTTTGTAATAGATAGCCACATTCAACGGGAAGGTTATAGGCTATTTTTCATCCCGAAATTCCCACGGGAACGGGTACAACGCGGGTAAAACCGCGGGGCGCTGCTAGTTATAGATAAATGCGTGTTTATTGTACGTCCTACAGAACGGACATAAATTATTTAAGGATTTAGTCAATATTTTCAATCTATCTAACGTAACATAATAAAGGTTAAGAGTACACCTCGGTGGTCTAGTGGTATGTGCACTTGCCAG
The DNA here is from genome assembly GCA_951394245.1 of Cyclophora punctaria. Classification (NCBI taxonomy): domain Eukaryota; kingdom Metazoa; phylum Arthropoda; class Insecta; order Lepidoptera; family Geometridae; genus Cyclophora; species Cyclophora punctaria. The sequence goes on from OX596186.1 coordinate 8,323,111, forward strand.
CCAAGATTGAGGTCCCGGGTTCAATTCCCAGGTCGAGCAATAACATGTGTCCTACTTTTCAAACATGGCTCGAGTTTGTGATCACCAACCCGCATTAGGCAAGCATGGTGATAACGCCTAATCCTCCTTACTGTACTGATATCTTCAGTGAGATGAGAGGCCTTTGCCCAGTAGTGGGACATTACAGGCTCATACTTTTAAGAGTTTGATTTTTTGTTTGTTTGAACGCGCTCATCTCATGAACTACCAGTCCTCTTCAACGGGAAGGCAAAGGCTATTTTTCATCCTAAAATTCCCAAAGAAACGAGCACAACGCGGGTAAAACCGCAGGCATGGTTAGTTTTTCAATATGGAAATGACAAAAGAAAACTTTTAGCTGTTGAAACTATGTTGATACAAAATAAATCCCAGTAAAGACTAACTCTAGTATATTAACATGACAAGAACGTGAATACATCATGTCTGAGCGTCCACAAGTTTTATAATAAAACTCGCAAGTTCCCAACTTATCACATGAATAGAAAGAAAAATGAAGCAGATTCGTGCACACACTTCCTTGACACAGTATACAGACAGATACTACACAGATAACTAGTAGCGCCCCGCGTTTTTACCAGCGTTGTGCCCGTTTTTATAGGAATTTCGGGACGAAAAATAGCTTATAACCTTTCCGTTGAATATAGCTATCCATTACAAAAATAATTATTCAAATCGGATTGATAGTTTCTGAAAATAGCCCTCACAAATAAAGTCATAAACTTTACCTCTTTATAATATTAGTATAGCTACGACTTACGAGTATTACCTACGTTTTAATAAACAATATTATCTTCAGAGAAACCGTACTGAGGTAAGAAACTCGCTAACATAAGTCACTTTTAGATTACCTGAGTTATCAGATCAAATTTATCGTACAGATATTAGTTGGATTAATTTCAGCTCTATTCAGCGAAGATATTCAATCTAAACTTTTGAATGGAGCTTATTAGAAGCAAAATCTAAGGTGCACTTTGATATTTTATTATGATTGCTTTTCAATTAAATTAATGATACGAGTTCTCTTTCGCTCTGTATTTATTTACTAGCAGCGCCCCGCGGTATTACCCGCGTTGTTCCCGTTCCCGTGGGAATTTCGGAATGAAAAGTAGCCTATAACCTTCCCGTTGAATGTGGCTATCCATTACAAAAAGAATTTTTCAAATCGGTTCAGTAGTTTCTGAGATTAGCGCGTTTAAACAAACAAACAAACAAACAAACAAACAAACAAACAAAACAAACTCTTCAGCTTTATAATATTAGTATAGATTCAGTGAGATTTGAAGCCGTTGCCGAGCTGACATTACAGGACATTATCATTTCGTGTATTTTAGCGGCCAACCCTAGTGTCATAGTGTTTAGACTGCCTTAAAGTCTCCGACATGGTCTAACGATTTAATTGACCGGAACCGACGGCTAAACGTTCCATCCGGCGCACATATTTATAGAATAATTCTTATTTTAGTTGTTATTTGTAGCTTATTACGCGGTACGGTACTTGTCTGATATGGGATGCAAACTGCCACCGCAGTGTTTCCCGTCGTCCCCTAAAACCGTGTTGGGGGACAGCGGTACTTTAACTAAATATTTAAAATAAAATCCCGTTATCCCCTAGACGAAAACAGGATGAAAACAGAGAAACAGTTTTCGGGGATAAGAAATAAGGAATTACGATCTCAAACACATCATACTTATTACACCCTTCCTCTCGAGTAAATATTATCAATCACATTTTCGTTGCAATTTAAAAATGCCATATTTTCCGAAGCTACTCCAAATGTTTTATAACTATATTCTTGTATTGTGTGACGTTCTGATCCGTCCTCAACATTGTCCTATACAAACGAACCCTCTTACCTTTATGCCCTTTAGAGGACATTTTTAAAATAAGAAAAAAATTAATCCTATTTCACAGTATAAGAAAGTAAGTAGTTCACCACAGGGATGTACTAAGGACAAATAAGTGGGGCAATTGCTTTATTTAACCCCAAAAAATGCCTCCTGTAACTAAATAACATTATTTAATGGTTAATAAATAAATATCACATTATTTAATGGTTATTTATGTAATTGACGTTACAAGTAATTCAATATTAAAGTTTGCGTAAAATGCCACAAATACCGTTACATAAATATTAATAGGCCGCCTTCATTGGTGCGATAAATAAAATATCGCACCCTCATTAATATTATCTACGATGTAGACAATTTAAATTATCCCAAATATTTTGAGTTTGTACAGGTAGACGCAAATTTATCGTTTGCCGTGTCAACCTTTTAGCTAAAATGCTTTACTGCCAATTTGTTTTCGACTTAAATTATGTTTTAATATTAAGATCTCGAATGTTAATTGTGTCCTAGTTGTATAATAATTTACTTTTGCATATTCGTAAATATTCTGGGCTTAGTTTTATTAGTTTACTAGCTGTGCCCCGCGGTTTCACCAGCAGCGCCCCCGTTCCCGTGGGAATATTGAGATTTTTATTCCTTATTTTTCTTATAAAAAAAACCTTGTCCTGAAGATAAGAAACACATTAAAAAAATGAATCATCCAATTTGGTGCAGTCGTTCTGAAGTTATGCGCTTAGCTTAAAAATGAATCGCTGAATCTGTTATTCAGCGATTCATTTTTATATTATATAAGATAGAACACTTGTTTAACCTTTTGTTTGCCGGGATTAGAAACACAATAGAAAATCAATTGTGTCTGCCTTGGATCCGCGTTCCGGCATAGGAGGGGTTAATATTGGGTGGTTTATGAGTTATATGTTACAGTAACGAATTCTATCCGGGTAAGATAATAATAATGCTTCGGGTCAAACTGCTTTATTTCCATTGGATAAAAAAATACTTTTAAACAATTATAGACGAAATAAAAATCTTTATACGAGTATATTGATAATTTAAAAAAATCTGATTGTTTTTAATTTATGCCAAGTTTTATGAATAATAAAAAATGCTGTTACACCCATTTTTAAATTCATCCAATCCGTCCCTGTGAAACCTGAACCAATAAACCGGCGAGTCCACTGAACAATCATATTTCCGCGACAGATTCCTTTCATTCAGATGTTTACCCATAATACTCAGTAATGGCTGAAATCCTAAAGGCTTACAAGCTTTCAGCGGCTTTTCAGCTTTTACTATCAATTGAATTGTGGGCTTTCGAGATTGGCTTTATTGGGGAGTGTTTAGTTTGTGATGAGATAATAGATGCGGCGTGCGCGTGAGCGAAGAAAATAAGGGATATTTTCGCTTGACTAAGTTGTAAAGTGTTTTATAAAATAGTTGAGTAAGTAAAGAGCAATTACACTCGAAGATAATGGCAGTGTATTTTTTTTGAGGCGGTGTTTAAATTACTTTATAAGCTGCGAAACGACAAGTGGAGTATGACGCCAGCGTTGTATTGAATTTGGCGGCACGAAAATGATATACATTTTGTAGTTCCGACCGATTCTGTAAAATACTCAAAAAGCAAATTTTAAATTAAAACTTTATCAAAATCGGTCCAATAAAAACCAGGCTAAACACATACGGAGTCAAAAATCTAGGATTTGCAAAAAAACATCATATTATGTAAGTAAAGAATCAAAGGTCTTATTTATTACAAAACTTAGTCATTACTCAGTTTACTGAAATCAAAATAAAAAGGATAACATAAAGGTTACAAAAGAAGATAATGGTTTTCGTTGTCAAATATGAAAAAAAATGTGTGCGAACTCAAAGTTGACAGTTTTATTACATTTATCATATTAAATCCACGTAACCATATAAATGCTTTGACAGACGACCGATTTTAGTCTGGTTGGAGACTTTTTGTCCGTCAAGTTAGAACTACATCCAGACAAAGCCTCACAAAGTAAATTTTGAGAATTGACGTGTGTCTAAAGGAAGACCGTCCCGCCCTTAAGGACTAAAAGGCCACCATGCAAATAGGATATTTATTTGGGACTTCTGTCGTAAAATTACGCTCTGTCCTTCGTTTGGGCAAACCTTTAAAGTAATAATCTAGAATTTGGCCATACCTATAAATAAACCGACTTTGTCAGCAAATATTAAACTGTCCAAAATACAAAGCTACAGACTTTTTGTTTTACTCATTAGATTTTTTATATTCAGCTTTATGTGGTTTTTCATATAATGTTTATTAACATAAACATACATACATCCTCACAAAGTTTCGCATTAATAATATTAGTAGGATAACATAAAAACCTAGGTTCAGTCAGTCCTTTACAATATAAGACTTTAGTACTTTGTCACAATACAAAACTTGTAAATTTGCAAAGACATGTTAGCAGGTATTATAGAAGTTTGATTATGATAAGGTTTTACTTCAGTATGCTTAACATTTTCTTTAGTTAACTCTACGTAACATTGCTATTTAAACCCTATTACATTAAACTTAACTAAAACGTATTAAAATCATTGAGCAATTACCGTTTGCGAATCTTCGAAAATCATTCCAAAACATTACCTTATACCCCAAGTTTGCGAAAGGCACATAAAATAAAAATTAATTAGACCCTGAGGTAGTAAAATCTTTAGTAATGTTAGATTAAGGGATGATCTCACTAAGCTATCTTCTTACGCAACCTAAATGGACCAATAGTTAATCATTTAATCAATCAAGGTATCCCACTTAATGGAAAAAATAGCTTTTTATGTTGCACACGTATTGAGTAAAAATTCGGCTTTTCTGGCGAACCTTTTAATTTAAACGTTTGTTATAATATACTGCGACAAATTCACTCACGGTTAATTAGACCGTAAGTAAACTCTAAGCTTGTAATACGGAATCTAACTCACTGATACTACTACATACACATACACAAATCTATACTAATATTATAAAGCTGCAGAGTTTGTTTGTTTGAATGCGCTAATCTCAGAAACTACCAATACGATACGAATATTTTTTTTCGCTTTCAAACAAATTTAAGAGCCATTTTTGAAAAAATATGCACTAACTACGAGTAGCGCCCAATGATTTCGTCCGAGTTGTAGTAGATTTTTCGGTACGATCTATGAAAAGAATTACTTCTATGTTTTAAATCCAAAAGTCCCATTTAATATCTATATATTGTCATATTTTTACCAAGCTTTGAAACATCTATGAGTTTCAAACCTCTTTCATAAGAGGCTGTGTCATCTCAGCCTTGTAATAAATCTTCGTATCTATACTTAGATATTGAACTTGACTCCTAATCACATCGGTAAATCAGAGATCCTGTTTCCTGCTATTCCTGAAGCTTCCTGTCTGCTTCCTGGCTTCTTCCGACACCTGATTACAAATGGTAATAACTCTATTACATTTTACTAACTTTATATTCATGTTCCGTGGTATAAAACCGCTTTTATAGAAATACTAGCGGCGCCCTGCGGTCTTACCCGCGTTGTGCACGTTCGCATGAGAATTAGGCGATGAAAAATAGCCTATAATCTTTCTGTTGAATGTGGCCTCTATTCGAGTAGGTTATTGACCAACTCTGGAAGAGTCTCGACGGTTTAAAAACTCGGAGTTCTTACACTGCATCAACGCCACCGACATGGTCTGACGATTAAAACAACCAGGACCGACAATTATGCCACCGAAGCACGGTAGCGCTCAGATAGAAATGCCTTATTCCATTTATTTCAAGTAGATACCTTTCATAATTTTAATTATTTGCAAACCGTTCGTTTCGAGTCACACATCTAGTGGCTGGTTCACCCTAGTTCACCCCTTTGAGTGGGCATTCAGGTTGATTGCACCTCTTCTGCCGCTTACCCTTTCTGCTTAGTCGGCCATCTTGAGTAAGTATTAACCTGTGACTTGTGTATGTCATGTTTATGCTTTAATACTTGATTCGCTGTGTATTTTATCTATGTATGAGTAACGACTTTGGGATGACTTCTAAATATTATAGAAACTTAGATTATAATCTGTTGGAGAGGTAAATAAAACACTAATTTCTGAGTAAAGTTTTGCTAGCTTATGTCAATAAATTACGTGCATTCCGATGGGGAAAAGTTTCATTATAAAGCTTGTATATTATAAAACTTTATCAGTAGATTACAACATTATTAACAGCAAAGCCGATCGGGAATGTTAACATTTAAAATATAGTGTTTTGTGTGTTGAGTGTTGAAACTACACTTCGCTTTTATTTTACTTTTTTATTTGACATTTCCGCCCCATTACAGGAGTGGTCAGAGAAGACAGAACTGTAGTCCTGATGAATGTCAAAATCACATTATAATATCTTTATTGCTGCCACTGGTAGTTCTAAAGAGAACAAGCTTAAGAAAACGAAACCGAAGTACTTACGAAAAAAGGGGGTAGTTTGTGATCGAGGACACTTCCGCCGTTTCTTTTGAGTTTTCGGATAAGTTATTAAATCATTTTGTTATTGTGATTGATTGATTTTCATTTCATTTTGAGGCAGGTTTGGGATAATATTACTGGGAATACTGACACAGTTAAGTTACGTTCGAATGAGCGTGTTCGACACTTTAGCACATTATAACATAGTTTAACACTGACTTTAATAGAAAACTGGTTGTGCCCTGCGGTTTTACCCGCAGCGTACCTGTTCCTATTATCGTATTCCGGACAAAGTTAAATCAAACGAAACAAAAATCATCAAAATCATGTTTCTAGGTGTAGCGGTTGAGGCTGAGCGTTGATTATCAGTCAGTCAGTCAGGACTTTTAATGTTATATACATAGATAGATCAGTTCTATTAACTTCTCTATTATATCTGTATCAAATCGACTTTAAAGCAGTTTAATGAATTTGTTTTAATGTCTGAGCAATCAACAAGATTCCAATGAACCAATTGTTAAAGAAATTAGACCATTTTTATAACCACTCTTAAAAACTAAGAGCATTTTAAGTAACATGACACTAATCACTACATAGTATAAAATAAAGTCGTCTATGTGTCGTGTCTGTCTGTCTGTCTGTCTGTCTGTCTGTATGCTTAAATCTTTAAAATTACGCAACGGATTTTGATGCGGTTTTTTGTAATAGGTAGAGTGATTCAAGAGGAAGGTTTTTATGTAAAAAAAATCCCGAAATTCCCACGGGAACGGGCACAACGCGGGTATATGTAACCTAAGGTATGAAAAACATGCCTAAAAAAATTGGTTATTGGCGTGCGCTACTAAATCTATTGATGATACACAAAAACAATGTTCTACACAATCAAAGTACACATCATTGCGAACAAATAAGTTCCCGAGGGCATATGTCTAACTATTATAGTTAAGCCACAATAACCGTTTTTAGTTAAAATTAATTAGTTAAACAAGGAGTGTAATTTTAAGTTGATGGTATTCATATGATGATATGAATCTACATCAAAATAAATGGCTCTACAATCAAGGTTAATTATGTTTCTTTGTATACCTCTTTAAATTATTAAAATCGGACAGTTAGTTTCAGAGTTATGATGAGAAATATCACTACATAGTATAAAATAAAGTCGTCTCTGTTTCGTGTCTGTTTATCTGTTTGTCTGTATGCTTAAATCTTTAAAATTACGCAACGGATTTTGATGCGGTTTTTTGTAATAGGTAGAGTAATTCAAGAGGAAGGTTTTTATGTAAAAAAATTCCTGAAATTCCCACGGGAACGGGCACAACGGTGTAAAACCGCGGGGCGCTGCTTACAAAATAATAATGCTCGATGGCGGGTCTCTTATGGCTACTTACTGTTTCGTGCGGTCAAAGCGCGCGGGGATATACCTACCTACGAACTACGAACGACGAAGACGTGCTATGTAGGTATTATCCCGAATTCTTCCTCACATGAAATCTTGATTGTGTATACATATATACTCGCGGGAGACATGTAATATTTTATCCCCAATTTCTCACTCGAAATTTTGATTGTGTATATTCCTGCGGGAGACACGCAATGTTTTATCCCGATTTTCCTGCATGAAATCTTGATTACCCGAAGCGAAGCGAGGGCGGGTCGCTAGTTAAATATAAATTACAACTAGAGCCTATACAGACGTAGGCAGTCGTTTTGAAGACCGCTTTAATTGCCGAACCCTTTAAAAACGTAATAAAAATGACCCTTAACTTCAAGAACTTCCTAAAATTCAATCTTTATGAGAGAGATTAATGAAAAATTGTATAATTAAATAAGTGCCGTCGTCAAAGTTCTGAACTCTGAACGCGGAGTCAAGAGCGAAAAACTATAAATAAAATTGGTAATGAAATTAAGCCCGTCTGTCGGTCTCACGCAAAGTTGGAGATTTAATTGTTATTTGTGGTGATTTTAGGATTTTAATTTTTATAATGAGATTTGTAAAGTAGCATATTAGATGTGAAAAATGAAAATGCGATTTCAAAGTAAAACATAATTTATACGTAGACAGAAATAATAATAAATTAATTAATCAATCATGGTTGGTTAGACCCAAACTAAGCTCTAAATATTATGGAATCTAATCAACTGATACTACTACATATAAGTCGAGAATGGCTGAACCAATTGTTATGACCCTTTTTTATTTTATTAATCTTGGTCGCGATTATACTAAGGAATAAAAATCCCGAAATTCCTACGGGAACGGGTGCGCTGCGGGTGAAACCGCGGGGCCAGCTTTATAAGAAGCCTTTAAGAATTGATACCCTTGTCGCTTGTCGAAATTAGCTTGGTTTGTTTTTACTTCTTTTAAAATGGAATTTCTCAATTTCCTTGCTTTATTTTCACAAGTTATTATTAAATTTTAAATTATGAAACAAGATTTTTTAATTCATTTTTAAACCGGCAAGTCGAAGGAGTTCTTTGAATTTCTTTACAAAAAGAAACAGGAAAGTAATTTCAAGAAGTTAGTAAAACCAGGGTGGATATGGAATTAAAATTAATTTATAATCACAACCATGAACATTTTCATAAAATGTACTGCCATCCCAAACTTCAACTCGACATTTCCAAAAACGAAATCAATTAAAAATTTCAAAGCATCTCATGACTGCAATTAAAACAACAGTAACTTTTCGATAATGAACCTTGTGTCATAATTATAAAGTTTAAATTTGAAATTGATATATTTGATGGATTTTGCATGCAATTAGCTTTGAAGGAATTGTTATTGTTTTCCTACAAAACATTTAATTTTGACTGTGGGTTCCGTTTGCTATTGTTTCGAGGGTAGATTGAACAATAATATGTTTTTAATTGAGTGTTGAAATGTGTGTGAGCTGTGAGAGCTTGTTTGCCTTCAATTCTCTGATTAAGGTTAAATCGCAACTCGCGGTCAAAGGTTAACAAAATGACTCGTTGTTTTGACATGTTGCCGATGAGTTTGGTGAAAATATTAACACCTTTTTTATTAATTTTGTTAACAGTCCGTTCCTACTTGGATTGGCGGTTTGATCCGGATTTTATCGCGTGTTGGTGATTCAGTTTTTATTTCATTACTAGCAGCGCCCCGCCGTTTTACCCGCGTTGTACCCTTTCCCGTGGGAACTTTGGGATTAAAAATAGCTTATAGTCTTTCCATTGAATGTTTCTATCTATTACAAAAAGAATTATGCATATTGAATTAATGAAAACAAATGAACATCAATGTCGAACAAAGAACATTTTTAATCACAGAATATGTACTGCACAATTAGCAGTTTGCCGTGGTTTTAACCACTTTGTACCCTTTCCCGTGAAAATTTCGGATCAAAAAGGTAACCGTAACCTTCATCTTGAATGTAACGTTCCTACAATAATATTTTTCAAATCCAACTAGTCATTTCAGCGATAAGTCCGTTCAAACAAACTCCACATCTGAATAATATCCTATTTTCTTATATCCTACATTCGAGTCCTATTTTCCACTAAACTTTATACTCACTCAGATGACGTCACTCAAGACATTCTTCATTTAAAAAATACATTAGGTCCCGATCCAATCAGGGTGAAGATAATTGTTGTGGTCAATAAATATGTGCGGTAGGATCGTTATGATGCGACGCCGCGTCGCCACATGGCTCGCTCTACAGGTCAGAGAATAGAATAGAAACTTAGCAACTTTTATTATGGAATTGAATCTTAACTTTATATGTATATAGATAGAGATTGTTTTTGTTTTTCACAATTTTATATCGTTTCGGCACCTTCAAACCGCGTTTTGCAGTGCATTACTTAAATGGCCGTGTGCAGACTTAGTTGTTGTCGATGACGTCTGGGTGTCAATTCTATATTCATATATTTGGGTATGTACATGTATTAGTATCAATTCCATATACAAGATTAGAGCTTAGTAGTCTAATTAACTATGTGTGAATTAGTCTGAACTTGTTATTTTTATTTTATTTATATCGCCATTTTTAAACGTGGGGAGCGCTACCCTGACAAGGCCACTTTAAATTGCCATTCGCGGTTGTTTGCAAATGTTGGCCTTATGTCAAAGGCCTTTAAGTCTAAAACTCCGTCACTAAGATGGCCACTAACCAACTCGAACCTACTAACAGGTATAGCTTGACTAAGATTTACCAACTTCTCGAACTGAAGTATATGACTTTAACCAGTCGACGGTAATAACTCATAACCATGTATAACACTCACTCGCACTTCCAAATTACCTAACATCCAATACATATAGATCAGTTGCATTGTCTGTCTGTATTCCGGCAGACAGTTCAATTATTCGACTCCCAAATGTATTGGTAATTTGCAGGTGCGTTTGTTTGTCTGTTTGGCTCTGTTGTGTTGACTGTCAAATGCATTGGTACTCGGGTTTCTTGAGGATATTTTGGAAAATTGATTTTGAGTCAGTTGGTTTTCAATGCTGTAACAACAGTGGCCTCGTTTATAGTAATTTATGAATGCACTGGTAGAGTTTCGCAGTCTTACCAGCATTGTCCCTGTTCCCAAAGGAATATCGGGATTATATGTATGCTATATCTTATTCTGCTATATAAACTATATTACTGTAACGCCTCATTCAAATCCGTTCAGTAGTTCCTGGGTGAAATATCAACAAACATACATACATAACAAACATACGTCCTAACAAACCTTCGTATTAACAATATTAATAGGATCGTCATTGCTACTTTAGTATTGAGCGAGTTGTAAGGCGGCTTATTTCATAGAAATCCAACGACACAAATATCTTTCAAATGTCCTTAGAATTCTCAGGCACGAGGCTTGGACACTAGATCAACGCTAACGACGCTAACAAGCTATTATTTACTTGTTTTAATAATTTGATTAAATTCAACACAACTTCTGAAAGGTGAACATTACAGGAACAATCGCTAAGCTTACTAATAGAACTTTTCTTGTAGTTTGAAGATCGTTTCAAAAACTTACGGTAATCTCAAACGCTGCACTCAACTGTTTGCTACTTAATGAGAGAAAATTTAAGTTGATGTTGTAATTAAGCTTTTAGTTTGAAGTTTGAACACCGGTTAAGAGATTTTGTATTCTTCACTTTAAGGGTGTAATTTTGTATCAATCGATGTAATAATCTATACTAATATTATTAAGAGGTCTTTGTAATTTTGTTTGTTTGTACGTTCGGGCTAATCTTGGGTATCACCGGTCCGATTCCAATAATTATTTTTGTAATTGGTAGCTATATTCAACGGCTATTTTGAATCCCGAAATTCTTACGGGGACAACGTGGGTAAAGCCGCGGTGTGCTGCTAGTAAATTTATACATATAGTCTAATGATATAAAACTGTGACCTGGATATATAACGTACCTTTTTATAGACGTGAAGTATATTTAAAGTAATAGCTTATTGTATGCCACTGCTAGGCAAAGAGCTCTTACCAAACACAGTATCAGTACAGTGAAATGTATAGACGTAAGCACCGTGTTAGGGTCAATAAACTATCTTCCCAAATATATTTGTACCTCTAAAAACAACCCAATTTTATCACACTATATCATAATTTAAAAAACAACAACCCACAAACAATGGACTATAAATCGGAATAAAATAAATATTGATAAATATAAATCATGGCTACGACGGAAATCGAAGCTACAGTGTCATGTACCTTCTAATAAATCTGTGACGGTTGGTACAGCGTGTGTTCGTATTAATCATGACTGTGTTCGGTATTGTATTGGGGTGATTTGTGAACACTCCGTAAACATCACTATTTAGACAACACAGATCGGTGATGTGCAATGAGACTTCAAAAATATTTAAGAGTTTATGAACAAGTTTGACAGCGCCGACATGGGTCAGCTTGACATGTGTCGAATTCGTAGTCCGTCATTGACTCTACCAATCATCCTTTTGATAACAGCATAGATAGTGGAAAGACTGTGTTGATGGAAATATGTGGGCTATGGATGTTTGCTACGGATGCATGCTACGAGTGCATGCTACGAATGCGTGCTACGAATGCTTGCTACGGATGTGTGCTACGCATGCCAGCTACGATGGTATGCTTCCTTACAAATTACTTAATAGACCGATAAAAGCGTTCATACAGTTTTGTAAAATAGTTTGTACATTTTCGTAGCATAACTGCGTAGCGTAGCTCTGATGTTGAGAAACTCTAACATGGTTAAGCTAAAAGGCGATACTCAAAATGATTTTAAAGCACATGTGACGGAAACGAAGACATCACACAATGACTCTTAACGCCTTGCAAATAAAGTTAATTTTCCCCTAACCTTATTGGGAACCATGTGTTGTATCGGCAATAAAATGTCTATTATATTTGGTGAATGTTTCCTTTTGACGAAATTCTTTTGGTAAGGATAAGTTTAGGTGTACGGTCTGTTTTGGAATTTTTGTGTATGTTAAGATATTTTGCGTGAATATTTATCTCCAGCAGCCACCATTTCCGTTAAATTTCGGGATGAAAAATAGCCAATGACCTTTCCGTTGAATGTGGCTATCTATTACAAAAATAATTATTCAAATCGGACAAGTAATTTCCGAGATTAACATACAAATAAACAAACTCACAAATACCTCTTATATGATATTAGTATAGATCAAACATCATTGAATAATGGGTAATCACCGAACGCATTTGAATCCTGGTTTCCCGTTGCAAACATGGGTTAAATCTGTGGATAAAACCTCCCATTAGTCGAACCTGGAATTCCATTCCTTATCTGTTTGTCTGTCTGTGGCGTCCTATATCTTCCAAGGGCAAATTCATTCCATTTTTAAAGGTAATCTGATCGGCAATGCTATTGGCTATGTTTCAAGAAATAACTCAACGCGCCATGTTCATTTCCGTAGGATTGTTGGGATAAACGTAGTCTCAAAACGTCACAAATAATTATCTAACTGCAAACTATTGACTATTTTAATACATCGATTAAATTATATTGTTTATTAGTTTTACGCCCTTACTTAGAGATGTCATATGCTTCTTTAGAGATTTGATGAGTGATTTTGACATATATGAAAAATTACGTCAACTAGTTAAGACCCGATTTAATGAACGTCCTGATAGCGGTTGATAGTAGATTTATATTTTAGACGAACGAACATCAATCATATAAAAAGGAAAGGTCATATACCAATTTCCAATATAAGGTTCTCTGAATATTTTTATTTTGAAGTCTTTCTGCTGTTATTTTCATTCTCTATAATAATATTCTCTCATTCATCCATAAACTTGTAAAACAAATCTCGTTGTGAGAAGCCGAGATAATGTTAATTGATTTACTTCCTATTACGAGCAAGTCATATTTAACAGCGGGCTTCCGCCGTATTCTTTACACAATAAGCAAATTAGATTGAAGAACTTAGGTTCAATTGTTTTTGAGGTATCTCCAACTAAACAATGGAACATGATTAATATTTTGGTTTTAATATAGACTTGTGTAAATGTGATTGAATTTTGTTTTATTAAGACGGTATTTTCACTATGGATGGTATATTTTTGTGACAGCTTTTTAAAAATATAAAAATATGAATGCTATTTTTATTGCGCGACGAATGCCTTAAAAATTTAAACTTTTTAAAATCAAAGGCTGTAGTATTATTTTAAGTAAAGGAGCCTTACAAATAAAAACGTTAGCTTTGGTATAATAAGTCGAACTTTACCTATAAAAACAAATACAAAGTCATGTCAATATTGCCAATTTTTGTTTGAAACATTTTAAAATTACTGAGGAAAGTTTTTATAACAAAATCTTTTAAATCATAAAAACTGACTTTTTCACAGCAATCATACCAGCCCTGTCACATGTGCAAAATATATATAAAAATCAACAAACTAAACCATAATAAATACCGAGAAAAAATAAACTCCGTATCTTTTTCCCACTTTAAAGATGGTCTCACTATCTTTTCTCTTTTGAAAAGTAGAGATGCAATCAGTCGTCCAGAACCTTTTAATTCAAACGTATTGTTCTAACTAGTTTTCACTATTCAGAAGACAATGCTTGACAAGTCTGTAGTGAAAGTTATTTCAGCCCGTATCCAAGAGAATTCAAACTTCGTTCAAAATGAAGAATTGAAGGTCACTTGTCTGTGCTTTGTGATCATAAATCCTTAGTATTAATTAAACTAACTCAGAAATTAAGCTTTGCAGCTACTGCATTGAAAGTTAGCGTTGTTTTAGTTGAAATAACAGCATGGAAATATTTTAGGAAGTTTAATTTTGTTAGAAGGCGCCAATCTATCAATCCAATTTGAATAATTATTTTTGTAATGGATAGCCACATTCAACGGGAAGGTTCTAAGCTATGTTTATCCTAAAATTCCCACGGTAACGGGCACAATACGGATAAAACTGCGGGACACGGATAGTCTATACTAATATAATATAATAATAATAATAATATTATAAACAGGAAAGGTTTGATTTTTTGTTTGTTTGTTTGTCTCGAATAGGCTCTGAAACTACTGCACCGAATTAAAAAATTCTTTCACCATTCGAAAGCTACACTATCCCTGAGTGACATAGGCTATTTTTCACCCCGAAATTCCCTCAAGAATGGGCACAACGCGGGTGAAACCGCGGGGCGCTGCTATTTTAAATAAAAGCCAAGTGTATCTGTAAACAATTTAAGAACTCATCGATTTCAAGCTGCAAGTAAAATATTATGGCTTTCCAGTAATAGCTCGAAATAAGTGCTCATCCAGGAACGAAAAGCTATATTATTTATGTAAATTTCACTATTGAAAAGGACATTCAAAGGAATTCCTGATTAAATCCAGTCACAGCTGATTTATGTAATCAAGTACTTCTGAAAATAATTTATCTGAAATGTATTTTATTAAATAAGTGTATTTTATTAAACGCCTCGGTGGTCTAGTGGTATGTGCACTCGCCTGCCAAGACTGAGGTCCCAGGTTCAATTCCCAGGTCGAGCGAAAACATGTTTCCTACTTTTCAAACATGGCTCGGGTTTGAGATCACCAACCCGCATTAGGCAAGCGTGGTGATTATGCCTGAAACCTCCTCACTGTACTGATATCTTCAGTGAGACGAGAGGCCTTTGTCCAACAGTGGGACATTACAGGCTAATCCTTTTTTTTTAAGTTAACAAATCTTTTATGTTTTTACTAGAATTCTCCGCTATCGCTTATAATTTCGCTCAATGAAATACACCCTATTTTACTGTGAAGTATTTCATCTCACCCCGGTAATATAATAACTACGCCAACATAACCTGAATCCTTACAAAACGTAATCTAAAATATTATTAATTTCGATCACATATTGGTTCGTGAAGCCACACTTTGAATTGGAGAAAACCTTCGTACGGCATGTACAAATTTTGATGATTTTGTTCAGAAATGTGGTGAAAAACATAATATTACTCGTGAGAGCACGAAAGTTTACTATTAAATAGCAATGTCGCACAAATTATTTGTGAAAAATGAAATTTACTTTTTCAACTTGTCCTTTAAAATTTCAAAAAAGGACACTTTGTATTCTAAACAAATTTAAATTTAAATTATTAACAAAAATAGATCACACACAGTACACTCAACCATTATGCTACGTGGTGAAATGACTTCACACCATCAAGATTTCGTACCAGTGCTTTTCACCATTTGATAGGTATGAGTTCAAATGACAGAGGGAACATTGGATATGCACTGTCTGATATTCTTGTTTGGTTTGAATTCCTGGACATTCGTAGATTTGACCTATCAAACATAATATACGTAAATTGAATCTATAATATAAAAATGAATCGCTGAATGTGTTTGTTTGAATGCGCATAACTTCAGAACGACTGCACCAAAATGGATGATTCTTTTTTCAATGTGTTCCTTGTTGTCAGGACAAGGTTTTTGCATAAGAAAAATAAGGAATACAAGATCTCAAAATTCCCACGGGAACGGGGGCGCTGCGGGTGAAACCGCGGGGCACAGCTAGTTTAACATAAAACGAACGAGTCCACGACACGCGTGTTTCACTTGTGTTTAACCATGTGCTTACAGTAATCTATACTAATAAATAAAGCTTTAATTTTTTTGTGTTTGCACTGCAATCAAAAGTCCCTTTAGCTTTGCTTTTAGTTCTATTCTTGCGAAACTAAAATGATTATGTAAAACCAATTTTGCTCGCACATTTCGAGTAAATTTTGACCGTGTCATTACGTCGAATACAGATTTGGAGTTCTATACAACGTAAATGAGTTTGAATTGCTTAAAATTATCCAATTTTAGTTGAATGCAGTAAAATTTAACTGTAGTAAAGGCCCGCGTAGACGAGGGACACACATTGAACAAGATTTTTGTTGTGCAATTGTTTTCAATGACGAGAAATATTTTTTCAGCGAAAACCTGCCTTAGTCCGGATTTAAGCATACCCTATTATATAAAAGAAATCATTTTCGAAATCGTTTCATAAACGACGACGTTGTAGAGTAAAGTTAGCGTTAGTTGAGAAAGGATTACAAAATATTTTTTTGAGATTGGTTTAGACCGAGTCAGCCTCCGTGGTCTTGTGGATTGAGCGCCCGGCTCACGATCCGGAGGTTCCGGGTTCGATTCCCGGTGGGGATAACAATATCTCACAAAAATCTCTCTGTGAGACTGCCCTCTGTTTGGTTAGGGCATTGCAGGCTGAATCACCTGATTGCCCAAAAAGAAAGATGATTACGTGCTTCGGAGGGCACGTTAAGCCGTCGGTCCCGGTTACTTTCTACGGATAGTAGTCGTTACATGAGCCATGTCAGTGCCATTTGGCGGCTCAATAACTCTGACAACAGGATTGGTCAGGTTGACCATCCACGCGATGAAGAACCTCCCGTCCATTTTAAGACACTACGAAAGTAAACTTGCGACATGACGTCTCACACACTTCACATACCTAATCAAAAGTTTGACTGAAGACTTTTGTCCTATAAGACAAAAGTCTGTCGTCTGCGTAGGTAATTTATTATGCAGATTTTCGCTCAATATTGTCCAGTCTAGTTAAATTTAGAGTTTAAATCGGACCTTTGACACGGTCAAGCTACGCGACCGAAGTTGTGAACAATGTTAACATAATATTTATTACTAGCAGTGCCCCGCGGTTTTACCCGCGTTGTGCCCCTTCCCGTAGGAAATCCGAGGTAAAATGTAGCCTATAGCCTTCCTCGATAAATAGACTATCTAACAGTGAAAGAATTATTCAAATCGGTTCAGTAGTTTCTGAGATTAGCGCGTTTAAACAAACAAACAAACAAACAAAACAAACTCTTCAGCTTTATAATATTAGCATAGATAGGTAATTGTATAAAATTGGAATTATTTTTAAAAACAGTATTCCACCTTTGAAATAAGCTCTTCAAAAGTAGTAACGAGAAAAAGTTTCACCTTTATAAAGGTGAAGACTTTGCTCTAAATTTTAAGAAAACATAAAGAAAATGGTACAAAAACCTATCCAAGAAAAATAACAGTAAAAATGTCACATAACTCTGTCTGAAATCTGATATGGATACCGCGATTATTGCAAACAACGAGAAAGCATTACAATGTAACGTATGAAAGGTTACCAAACAAAACCGTTTTCTGTGAAATTTAATACGAAACACATATAGTACACGGTTTTCGAATTAAAAGAGTTTTCCGATTTGACAAAAGTTCCGAACTCAACAGGTAGATACATATTAAATATTTACGTTCAATTTGTATTTTGTTTGTTAGTACAAAACTTTTTATAATTTGGTGACAAATTCTCTAATCCATGCATGTGCCCTCCGAAGCACGGTAGCGCTCAGATAGAAATGCTACTACCAGCCACCCATGCATTTCGGTCCCGTCAGTTTTAATCGTTAGACCATTAGGCATTACCGGAGGCCTTTAGGCGGTCTTAAAACTCCGACACCGAGGTTGGCCACTTACCTAGTCGAAATGTGTGAATGAATGAATGTATGTAAACACTAAGCAATGTATAGCTTTCACATTTTTACAGCGTTCTGCGGTCAAAAGTCGTATTTATTAATTAATGTACGCCCGCAGGGATTCCGATGGCCACCAATTCCCTCATCATATGCAGGTTGAAATGATAATTTTCCATTCGGCTTTTAGGTGTTAGAAATTTATTATAATTTTTGGGTTTTAAGGACTTCTGAACACGTATGAGATATCCTATAATTAAGCTTTTAATGCACTTGATGGCTTTTAATTTCCAGTATGTTAATGCGGGAGTGATTGCTATATATGAAACAAACTAAATGACTGTATTTTTTGTATAGCGATCTTAAAATGTAACACTAAAATTAGCTACTAATCTACACGCGGTATTTGGTGATGTTCAAAGAGTATTTTGTAACTTATGTGATCTTGCTTGCGGTTTGGAGTAATCTTATAAAGCGGTAAAATTTGTAAGTTTGTATGTCCGAGCTAATCTCAGGAACTACCAATCCGATTTTAATAATTCTTTTTGTTATGGATAGCCACATTCAACGGGAAGGTTATAGGATATTTTTAATACCTAAATTCCCACGGGAACGCGCACAACGCGGGTAAAACCGCGGGGCACTGCTAATCACTTATATTTCTCATTTCTCAACCCTTTTTCTTAACCTCATAAACAAGAACCGTATATTTCAACTGGTGAAACTCCAATTGGATCTGTCCAAACCACTCAGTTTTCATTCCCAAATGGAAAGAACTTCTAATGTTCGTTTTTCATACATTTTTCAAGACTTTCAGCAACTTGATTTAATGTTCTTGTTATAGGTGAAATGATATCCCCAAGGAACTCAATGGTAATAGTTTTAAGTTAATATGATTGTGAGACTAGACCTAAAATGGAGTCGCCAAGGTAGACCAAAAAGGAGATGGCGAGATGAACTTGACGATTGTTGCCTAGTTGGCGTCGTGAAGTTGTTAATAGAGAGCAGCGGAAACGATGGGAGCCCAGCAAAGAGCTACTAGATTTTCAACGAAAAGGTAATAGGCCATTTTAAATTTTTCAATTGAAGTATTGAATTCCGAAAATTACACGGAAACAGGTACAACGCGGGCAATACCGCGGGGCGCTATTGTTTAATAAAAACAATCGAAGTTTGTTTCTAATTGTCTTAACAAAAGTAAAGTTTCAATGAAAAGCTTTTGTTTCTTAAACATATTTAACGACTAATGATGTAAATCTATGAAATTTTCGTATCGCGGTGTTTGTAGTAAAACTCCTCGAAACGGCTTCACCGATTCTCATGAAATTTTGTGTGCATATGGGGTAGGTCTGAGAATCGGACTACATCTATTCCTCATCCCCCTAAATGTTAATTTTTAAATGGCAAAACAATGTTTGCCGTGTCAGCTAATATTATAATAAAAATAAATTATAAAATGAGCAGATTGGAGATTTTTTTGTGAAATCCGCCGTTACTGTGTCATTCTGACTTGCGAAAGTTTTACGTCATGGACTATCTGAAACAGGGTGCCTTGATCATTCTGAGAAGCGACGCTTTGCTGCATCGTCATATTGATATCACGATTATACACACGATGAGCTTATGATTAACTTGTAAGACCCCATTTTTACTTGTTAGCTGTTCGACCCGGATTTTTCATCGGATATCGAACGGCCCTATTTATTTCAATAGACGTTTACTCAAAATTGTAGTCGGGAAAAATTAAGAGTTTGAAATAAAATGTTCTACCAATGTTGTGGTTGAAAGCCAATAAACAATAAAATTCTACCAATTTTATGTCTTCCGGGTCCTATGTCGGCATTTTTGATTTTGCACTTTACTCGGATAAACAAATAAAAATAAAATATATGTTTTTATTATTTCCGTTAAGGAACAAAAAAGCAATTCATTTAATTTTTTTATTTATTCAAGTATTTGTATATGTACTCGTATATAGTATCAGTGAGTTAGATTCCATAATACAAACGTAGTGCTTACTTTGGGTCTCATTAACCGTGTGAATTTGTTCGGATATATATTATTTTTATTTTACTCCAAAATCTAATTTTCATCTATTTTTTATATATTTTTATTCCTAAGCCGATTTTAAAACGTTCGTTATAAAAAGATACGTAGTGCTATTGTTAAACAATTTAAAAAAGGAAGTTATTCCTATAAATATAGGATCAGAGGTTAGTTTTACGAAAAATGTATTTATTTTGATAAGTAATGCCAATAACAATATTTATTCGTTGTATTTTGTTTATAAAACATATAAATAAATATTCTTTTCATGTCAAAAGCCGTATAAATATCAAAAGAAGTTCTGTTTGTTGAGAAAAAAAATATTCACAATTTTTATGCGTTATTTTCTTTAAGTAATTTGATCTCTCGGGGAAAATATTCATTTATTCCAAAAGGAAGTTAACTTATCGTATTATGATATCGATAATTATAATAAAATAATAACGTATACACTTTTCAAATGAATTCTCTCAAAGTTTTTGATAAAGTCAAAAGTTTGTCAAGTTTGACTTAAATTAATATTCTAGATTCTGTTTTGTTTTTAATCAAATTAATTCAAAGACATTAATTATTTTAAAGAAAAGTTAAGAAATGTTCTTTTTATAATATAAATGAGGCAAATTGTAAGATGAGAGGCCTTTGCCCAGCAGTGGGACATTACAGACTAATTACTTTACTTTAATCTGTAAAAAGTGTTGCATTATTATATTTTTTCTAATATTAAGACTTATCTATCTATACCAATAATAAAAATAACGAATAAAATATTTTCTTTATAAAAAAAAAAAGTGTGTTAGCCTGTAATGTCCCACCGCTGGGCAAAGGCCTCTCATCTCACTGAAGTTATCAGTACAGTGAGGAGGATTAGGCATAATCACCATTTTCTTTATTATTTGATTAAAATAATTATTATATTTTTTGTTAATGTTTGCATTTTTCTGACACTGATCGAATTATTATTGCCTTTTTAAGTTCTATATATTTTTGCAAATCTTCTATAACCAGTGTTTGAACTGTTTAAAAAAAATATAATTGTTAATTTTAATATTTTATTAGTCATATATGGTCGCTTATTATTTTTTACGTCCCTAGTAATTTTAAAAACATTTTAACAACACTTTTTTACAACTTCAAAAAGTAACAAAATAACAAAAAATTTAATCGTATAAAAATCAAATTAACAACGAAACCTTTTCTTACTTAAATAAACACAACTACCACTTACCTGAATATTATCGCGAGCAAGTAGGGTAAACAATCGCTGTGTCGGCACTAGCAAGGCATGCCTCACTCGCGACTCAAACTGTGCTTACTGTTTCCCGCCCGCCCTTATATAACCAAGCGCCGCCCATAAAGCTGGGCGGGCGGGCGTACTAACCCGCGTAGATAACGTGGGACTATCAACAAAATCAACATCATATCAACAAAGTTTTATTTTTTAATTTATTATGCTGGCAATTATTGGTGTGATTGGCTTAATTTTTTTGTTATATGAAGGTACATAGTTAACTTATAATTGTTTTTGTTTTATAACTTTACTATTCGCGCTCTGCGGTTTTACCCGCGTTGTTCCCGATCCCGCGAGAATTTTGCGAAAAAAATTAGCAAATAGGCATTTCTATTTGAGCGCTATCGTGCTTCGGAGAGTACGTTAAATTGTCAGTCCCGGTAATGTCAATCGTTAGAGCAAGTCCGAGGCGGTTTAAAAACTCTGACACCGGGGTCGTCTACTAATCTATTGAAAATGAATGAATAATGGCACTTCTTATTTTCCATGCAGCAATATATTTCTGACACCAAAAGAACCTTCACGAAAAAACTAACCTACACGCAACGCTCACGTTTTCGAATTGGTTTAAATTCGATCGTGTTTTCAGGTTACTTAGCTGTACTGTCCCAAAGACAAATATATCCATTATATACTAAAACAAATATTATTACCGTAAGAACTCGCTGAAACCTACCATATGTTTACGTTAAAATAAGAGACGTATTTCCCAGAATACGTACGCGCATCATGTTGAATCGCATACATTTCGTTCGTAATATCGTTATGTGAGGCAAAGCTTTCATTATACTCATATTTTAAGGGAGTAATCTGATTACCGAAGAGCCATCGCTTAGCAATCATGCTACTTTGGAAAGGGTTCCAAAAATTATCCAATTCTCGAGTTTACTTACATTTTATCTGTTAACTAACAAAGTCTCTTGGGTTTACCAGCATTTTACCAATTCCTGTGGGAATATTGGAGTGAAAACCCTGGTTTAGAATGTTGCTAAGGACTATTTTAAATTTGAAGTAATGTATAGCCACATTCAACGGGAAGGTTATAGGCTATTTTTCATCCCGAAATTCGTGCGGAAACGGGCACAACGCGGGTAAAATATTATACTACTAGCCGCGCTCCGCGGTGTTACCCGCGTTGTACCCGTTCCCGTAGGAATTACGGAATAAAATGTATCAAATATGTTATTCTGATGTATAACCTACATTACTGTAAAGTTTTATCCAAATTCGTTCAGTAGTTTTTGCGTGAATGAGCAACAAACATACATCCATCCTCACAAAGTTTCGCATTTATAATATTAGTAGGATAGGATAGGATAGGATTTTAAACGAACGTCATTTGTTTATAAAAAATATATAAAAAGCGCTCAATTAAATTTAGAATGCTTGTGCAATCTTATACTGTACTGACTCAGATCACGTCGCCGTGTGAAGTGGTGTCACCCACGCCTATGCTCCTTGTAATCATCAGGCTACCAAGAACGATTCTTATCGCAATATGTCAAGCATTATGGACAAATCATGTCATTTTGGAGTATTCGATAATTCGATAAAGTGGCACAAAAATAGCTGATTTTCAAACTCATGTTTTTGATAAGAGGCGCTATTTTCAGGTGTCATTTCTGTTATAGGCTTACATTTGGTTTCATATGAAGAACCTTTTACCGTAAGGAGATTTAATACTAATATATATATACCATTTATACTTATGTCTTGTTTCATTTCATTTTGACTTGTCAGAAGAAGAAGAAGAATCTATATATATAAAACTCAAAGTGGTTAGTGAGGGATCAACGCACAGCCCAAACTACTGGACGGATCGAGCTGAAATTTGGCATGCAGGTAGATGCTATGACGTAAGCATCCGCTAAGAAAGGATTTTTTGAAATTCCACCCCTAAGAGAGTAAATTAGGGGTTGAAAGTTTTACAATTTTTTAAAATTCTTTAATGGATTTGCTTCAAATTTTGCATGTAGGTTCTTTATTTAATGTAGATAAAGATTACAAAAGGAATTTTGGAAATTCCACCACTAAGAGCGTAAAATAGGGGATGATCGCTTATATGCAACTTTTTATTCCTTTGATGTATTGGCTTCAAATTTTGCATGTAGGTTATTTATACAAAGAAAATAACCACTAATTAAAAAAGTTTCGGAAAATCTACCCCTAATAAGGTAATTTAGGGGTTGAAAGTTTGTATGACTTTTTAAATTCTTTTAATGTATTTGCTTCAAATTTTACATGTAGGTTCTTTATTTAACGTAGTTAAAGATTACAAAAGGAATTTTGGAAATTCCACCCCGAAGAGGGTAAATTAGGGGTTGAAAGATTTATAATATTTGTTTAATTTTTTAAAGGATTTTCTTCAAATCTTGCATGTAGGTTCTTTATTTAACGTAGATAAGGATTGCAAAAAGAAATTTTGGAAATTCCACCCCTAAGAGCGTAAATTAGGGGATGATCGCTTACATGCAACTTTTTATTTCTTTGATGTATTTGCTTCAAATTTTGCATGTAGGTTCTCTATATAACAAAAGTAACTACCAGCGAAAAACATTTTGGAAAATCCACCCCTAAAACGTTATTTTAGGGGTAGACAGTTTGTTCTATGACTTTTTTTATTCCTTTGATGCATTTGCTTAAAATATTACATGTAAGTTTTTTATTTATCGTAGATAAGGATTACTAAAAGGAATTATAAAAACCCCTAAGAGGGTAAACTAGCGGTATAAATGTTTGTATGGAGTTGGAAGTAGGTTCTAGCAAATCCGTACATAAACGACGCAGCCCCACCGAGTTTGGGCTCATTTGATTCATTTTGACGAGTACTTTGATACTATATGGTAACCAGGGTCTGGTGATGGAACCGGAAGGTGGCCATAGGAACTCCGTAATTAAAAGTCGAAGCCCTATCCAACGGTGTATCACACGTCACTATTGAGGGGTGGGCCTAGACTCCATACTACTTTTCCCATGGCGACTACGGTTTCACTCACGCAGTAGTCTATCTATATATTATATATATATTATATAGATAGACTACTGCGTGAGTGAAACCGTAGTCGCCATGGGAAAAGTAGTATGGAGTCTAGGCCCACCCCTCAATAGTGACGTGTGATACACCGTTGGATAGGGCTTCGACTTTTAATTACGGAGTTCCTATGGCCACCTTCCGGTTCCATCACCAGACCCTGGTTACCATATAGTATCAAAGTACTCGTCAAAATGAATCAAATGAGCCCAAACTCGGTGGGGCTGCGTCGTTTATGTACGGATTTGCTAGAACCTACTTCCAACTCCATACAAACATTTATACCGCTAGTTTGCCCTCTTAGGGGTTTTTATAATTCCTTTTAGTAATCCTTATCTACGATAAATAAAAAACTTACATGTAATATTTTAAGCAAATGCATCAAAGGAATAAAAAAAGTCATAGAACAAACTGTCTACCCCTAAAATAACGTTTTAGGGGTGGATTTTCCAAAATGTTTTTCGCTGGTAGTTACTTTTGTTATATAGAGAACCTACATGCAAAATTTGAAGCAAATACCTACATCAAAGAAATAAAAAGTTGCATGTAAGCGATCGTCCCCTAATTTACGCTCTTAGGGGTGGAATTTCCAAAATTTCTTTTTGCAATCCTTATCTACGTTAAATAAAGAACCTACATGCAAGATTTGAAGAAAATCCTTTAAAAAATTAAACAAATATTATAAATCTTTCAACCCCTAATTTACCCTCTTCGGGGTGGAATTTCCAAAATTCCTTTTGTAATCTTTAACTACGTTAAATAAAGAACCTACATGTAAAATTTGAAGCAAATACATTAAAAGAATTTAAAAAGTCATACAAACTTTCAACCCCTAAATTACCTTATTACCCTAAATTACCAATAGATATATTATATATATATATAAAACTCAAAGTGGTTAGTGAGGGATCAACGCACAGCCCAAACTACTGGACGGATCGAGCTGAAATTTGGCATGCAGGTAGATGCTATGACGTAAGCATCCGCTAAGAAAGGATTTTTTGAAATTCCACCCCTAAGAGAGTAAATTAGGGGTTGAAAGTTTTACAATTTTTTAAAATTCTTTAATGGATTTGCTTCAAATTTTGCATGTAGGTTCTTTATTTAATGTAGATAAAGATTACAAAAGGAATTTTGGAAATTCCACCCCTAAGAGCGTAAAATAGGGGATGATCGCTTATATGCAACTTTTGATGTATTGGCTTCAAATTTTGCATGTAGGTTATTTATACAAAGAAAATAACCACTAATTAAAAAAGTTTCGGAAAATCTACCCCTAATAAGGTAATTTAGGGGTTGAAAGTTTGTATGACTTTTTAAATTCTTTTAATGTATTTGCTTCAAATTTTACATGTAGGTTCTTTATTTAACGTAGTTAAAGATTACAAAAGGAATTTTGGAAATTCCACCCCGAAGAGGGTAAATTAGGGGTTGAAAGATTTATAATATTTGTTTAATTTTTTAAAGGATTTTCTTCAAATCTTGCATGTAGGTTCTTTATTTAACGTAGATAAGGATTGCAAAAAGAAATTTTGGAAATTCCACCCCTAAGAGCGTAAATTAGGGGACGATCGCTTACATGCAACTTTTTATTTCTTTGATGTAGGTATTTGCTTCAAATTTTGCATGTAGGTTCTCTATATAACAAAAGTAACTACCAGCGAAAAACATTTTGGAAAATCCACCCCTAAAACGTTATTTTAGGGGTAGACAGTTTGTTCTATGACTTTTTTTATTCCTTTGATGCATTTGCTTAAAATATTACATGTAAGTTTTTTATTTATCGTAGATAAGGATTACTAAAAGGAATTATAAAAACCCCTAAGAGGGCAAACTAGCGGTATAAATGTTTGTATGGAGTTGGAAGTAGGTTCTAGCAAATCCGTACATAAACGACGCAGCCCCACCGAGTTTGGGCTCATTTGATTCATTTTGACGAGTACTTTGATACTATATGGTAACCAGGGTCTGGTGATGGAACCGGAAGGTGGCCATAGGAACTCCGTAATTAAAAGTCGAAGCCCTATCCAACGGTGTATCACACGTCACTATTGAGGGGTGGGCCTAGACTCCATACTACTTTTCCCATGGCGACTACGGTTTCACTCACGCAGTAGTAGATATTACCAAGCATTCCAATAGATAGTGCAGCTATTTAAGGACCAGCCACATAGCAAACGTTCAGCGGGCACGGGCAGGTCTAACTTTAATAGAAATACAGTCGATAAAAATAGGCTATCTAACAGTGAAAGAATTATTCAAATCGGTCTATTAGTTTCTGAGATCAGCGCGGCCAAACAAACAAACAATAATCTCTTTAGCTTTTTAATATTCATATATAGATATAATCTACTAGCAGCGCCCCGCGGTTTTACCCGCGTTGTGCCCGTTCCTGTGGGAATTTCGGGATAAAATGTAGCCTATAGCCTTCCTCGATAAATAGACTATCTAACAGTGAAAGAATTATTCAAATCGGTTCAGTAGTTTCTGAGATTAGCGCGTTTAAACAAACAAACAAACAAACAAACAAACAAAACAAACTCTTCAGCTTTATAATATTAGTATAGATATATATAAAATTCAAAGTCCTGACTGACTGATAATCAACGCACAGCCTCAACCGCTACACCTAGAAGCATGAAATTTGGCAGGAAGATTCTTCAAGTGACGTAAGTGCACACTAAGAAAGGATTTTCGAAAATTCTACCCCCAAGGGGATAAAATAGGGGATGAAAATTTGTATGAGACTTTGTCAATTTTAAACCGATCGGGCTGAGATTTTGCATGCATATAGCTACTATGATGTAGGCATCCCCTAAGAAAGGATTTTGATAAATTCTACTCCCAAGGGGATAAAATAGGGGATGAAAATTTTTATGAAACTTTGTCAATTTTAAACCGATTGGGCTGAGATTTTGCATGCATATAGCTACTATGACATAAGCATCCTTTAAGTTTTGATAAATTCTACCCCCAAGGGGATAAAATACGGGATGAAAATTTGTATGAAACTTTGTCAATTTTAAACCGATCGGGCTGAGATTTTGCATGCATATAGCTACTATGACGTAGGCATTCCCTAAGAAAGGATTTTGATAAATTCTAGCCCTAAGGGGATAAAATAGGGGATGAAATTTTGTATTAATCTTCTTAGATTTTCGACTGATTGAACTGAAATTAAAGATTGGAGCTACTATGATGACGACGTCCGCATAAATAGAATTTTCATAAATTCAACCCCCATATGAAATGAGAGATGATGGAAGATGTAAATGTATTAGTTTGAACCTGTCAGTACCTAATCAATTCATATAATACATTGTAAATGGTCGCTGTCTGTACATTGAAGATATAATATAAGGAAATAAGAGGTGGAGTGTGTTACGATGAGGAGGTATAGAGTGTGTTACGATAAACAAATGTTTTAAACGATCTTTAACAAAACTTAATTAAATTCCACGCGAGCGAAGCCGCGGGCAAAAGCTAGTTTCTTATAAACTGTGCTGTGCGTTCGTGTTTTACAAAATCCCGCTAAGTAGCTTAAGCCAAGAAAAGCAACAATTATCTTCAATCTTTTACATTATCTACACTAATATTATAAAGAGGAAAACTTTGTTTGTTTGGTTGTAATGAATAGGCTCAAAAACTACTGGACCGTTTTAAAAAAATTCTTTCACCATTCGAAAGCTACATTATCCACGAGTAACATAGGCTGTTTTTCATCCCGAAATTCCCACAGGAATGGACACAACGCGGGTAAAACCGCGGGGCGTTGCTAGTTTCTTATAACTCAACTGAACTAATATACTAAAGAAGAAGCGTTTGTTTTTTGTTTATTTGAACGAACTTCTCTCAAAACTACCTCCAATTAAAATAATTCTTTGTGTAATGGATAGCCACATTCAGCGGCATGATTTTTCCCTGACCCTTTTACGAAAGCGACTTTGTTTTATACTACGTAGTGATAGGTAATCTAATATTATATTTTCTTGAATACATTTTCATTTCCAAGCTTCGAAGCTAACACAGCTTACAGAGTCACCGTTCCGTAGTAAACAGAGATCACTTTCAAATTCCCTTCATTGTAACAATTTACCGTGCTTCGGAGGGCACGTTAAACAGTCGGTCCCGGTTTTTACAATCGTTAGACCATGTCGGAGGGTTGGACACTAACTGACTCGAAATGTATGAATGAATGAATTTACCAAAACAGAGTTTAACAGAATCGACTATCCCAAAAATACTTTTTGCTCTACTCACGCAAATCCTAACCACGAACTAAAAATAACTAACAATTAATTAAATATTTTCCTTTCTATTTTCGTATGTAGGGTAATAACTGACATCCCTGTGCGATTAAAACAGGGAATAGACGACTATGAAGGTGTATGCCCCTCGTTAAAGGATTAAATAACCGTTTGTAGATTTTATTTAACTATCTCTTGTCTCTGGTTTACGTTGAAGGTGTAATAATTTTATCAAGCGAAATTAGGTAAAACCGCTATTGGCCCAGATTGGTTCTAATTGTTTTTTATTAGGTCAAAGGCTTATATGCGGTTAAATCTATAGTAACATAATAAAGCTGAAGACTTTGTCTGTTTGAACGCGCTAATCTCAGAAACTACCAATCCGATTCGAATAATTATTTTTGTAATGTATAGCCACATTCAACGGGAAGGTAATAGGCTATTTTTCAACCCGAAATTCTTTACAGGTAAGGCACAATGCGGGTAAAACCGCGGGGTGGTCCTAGTATCTTACGTACTGAGTTATTATTAGAAAGAAACTTCGAAAGTGTAAAAGTCAAATTACTCTTTGTCGGACACCGTTATTTTAATCGATAGACCATGTCGAAAGTCTTCAGGCGGTCAAAAAACACCGACACGGTCAACAATATGTGCAGACATAGTAGTTGGCGACGATTTCTGTATGTATTCATATATTGCATGATTCAGATATTGTGTATATAAATTTAGTATCAGTTTGATTCCATTATACAAGCTTTGAATTTATTTTGGGTCTAATTAACCGTGTGTGAATTTGTCCGAGTGTGTATTTATTGTACATACCATGTTATTTTTATTTTGTTGATTACCGCTCAGTCCAGTGGAACCCTGATAAAACTGTTTATAACCTTAACATTTCCAATAGGCATTCTTCAGTTCAAAATAGAACAAACCTCGTGTGCAATATATAGAAGTTGTAAAGTTTCTCCACGATATGAAACGAAGGTAATACAATCCTTATGGAGTGCTATCTAATCATTGAGAGGCGGTATTGTCGGTTTTATTGAGGATTATTGCTTTCTGTTGTTGGTACTAAGTTGTAACTGAGTTATGAGTTTAAATGAAATAATATGAGAGTGGCAATATTGTAAAGCAAAGTGCAGATTGACTCCTACTTGTATTTGAGGCCGTGGATGTAATGTTGTAATGAATAGGCTCAAAAATTCTTTCACCATTCGAAAGCTACATTATCCACGAGTAACATAGGCTATTTTTCAGATTCATAGCTGCGGACGATATCACTCAATTTTGTACGCAAATACAACCGCGCTGATAAATCCTGCTAACATTATAAATGCAAAAAACATACATACATCCGTACAATTTTTCACATTTATAATACTCGTATTAGGAAGTAGGATTTATACGTTAATTCAAATTAAGAATTCTTGTGCTATCCAGCGTAGAAAAAATAGAATTTTCTAATACAACCTCATACGTTACAACTAATAACATTGTTATGAAAGCAGATATCAATAAAAGTACCTACACACTATACTATCCTCAGCTCTGCTTCCAGCCGAACTGATATTCAAGATTTGTGAGCGAATGTAAAACAATAATGAGACACTCGAACCGACTTTGAAGAGACACACTGTCGGTACAGATTGACAACTTGTTGGGTGTACGCCCGAGTACATACAGTGGACAGTACAAATATAATAAAACCGAAGGGTGGTGTGTTCATATATGTATCTGTATGTAACTTTGAAACCGTTTTTTTAATACTGATTTAGGTGAGATGCCTTTGTCCAGCTGTGGGACACTACAGGCCAATACTTTACATTTTCTTTACTGCACTTCCGGGGCTTTGTAGTATACTAAGTACTATATTACTGTAAAGTTATATCAAAATACGTCCAGTAAGTTTTGCGTTAAAAAAACAACAAACATACATCCTCAGTAACTTTTGCATTTATCATATTAATAGAGAAGGAATTGTAAGCATGTGACGTTCATAAATTCAAGTACCTAAAACCTACTTCTTAATTATTTTATCTTTTTATAAAAAGTATATTCGGTTGCCTTGGTGTCGGAGTTTTTAGACCGCCCCAAGGCCTCCGACATAGTCTAACAAGTGAAACAACCGAGACCGACAATTTAACGTGCCCCGAATGACGGTAGCGTTCAGATAGAAATGCCACTATCGGCCACCCACCCAAGTAGATGCCGAGCTGCACGGTGCCTACCAATAACAGTGAGTTAACATGGCGACACTACGCCACGTCCGTAAAAAACTATTAAATCCAAACACATATCTTCCGCACCCGTATACTCCGAACATAAAACAATAATGCAACTCTCCCTGACGCATCGGACGCGGTACAGTCAGCAGAACAATCACAAAGTTTTCCATTTGTTTCTGCCGTGTGTTTGCAACTTGGTGCGATCACTTCAGAACTATGTCTGACAATACAAGTAACTTCATTATAGCGGTGTTGTTCACTGGTGGGTTTTATTTGTATTTGCATAAGGTAGACAATTCAATGTATTTTATTTGTATATGTACTCGTGTGTGGGCAATTGTTTTCTTTTAAAAATAGCTATGATGTCATAAATTAAGCCGATTTGATCGAAAATATCAGTATAGTGAATTTATAGTGCTATATTCAAAAATGACAACCCCACTTAGTTTTTGTTAGTTCTTCTCAGTAGGTGGCGCGTTGCGAACTAACCTAAAATTAAATTTAAAGTGACGATTATGAATAATTGTAATTCATTCATTTCGATTATGTTAGTGGCGGAGTTTTTAACCGCCTTCAAAAAAAAGGAGGAGGTTCTAAATTCGACTGTATGATTTTTATAAACACAAATAATGATGAAATCATGACTAACGAATACGAAACACACTAAATCAAAAGCGATGAATAATAAACGAATGGTCCATGAACGAAACGGAGCTAATCATAAAGAATTTTAAGTCCAAGCTTTTAATTGACGTCGAGGGTCAAATCTGCATTGATCATTAAAATAATAATTACCGGTTCTTGGGACTTGAGGAGGAAAATAACTTTGATTTGAGGAAAGACTTTTTAAATATTTTTTTAACGATTTTTGTTCCTATTCTCTTTTAGATGTTAGGTTTTAATTGAACTTATATATACGAGTATAAAAGATGCGAGTCGACGTTTCCTGAATCGAAGTGTCAAATTTAAAAATAGAAATCGATAACGAACTTCTGAC
This sequence comes from Cyclophora punctaria, assembly GCA_951394245.1. NCBI lineage: Eukaryota > Metazoa > Arthropoda > Insecta > Lepidoptera > Geometridae > Cyclophora > Cyclophora punctaria. The sequence goes on from OX596186.1 coordinate 8,355,247, forward strand.
ACGTTTAAATTTTAAATTTGACAATAGAACGCTTTTATATTTTGCAACCTTCTATTATTTTTGTTTTCTCTCCATCACTGCTACTGTACTTTTAATTTCATAATATATTTTAGTATTTAGTTCATAGTGTATAAGTATTGCTCCTTTTCATGTTATTATTTTATATGGTGTAGAAATAAATGGTTTTAAAAGGATTTTTTTCTGTCGCGTCCTTCGAGGATATTCAATATCGTTATGTTATGATCAAGATATTGGTTGGATTTCCATTTATATATGTAGAACACTAAAGTAGGTTATCAACTTGAGTTTGGATTTGAGAGCCGTATGTGGTTTTGTCCAAACTAAATTCCATTAAAAAGTATCTTGAAGTCTGTAATGTCCCACAGCTGGGACAAACAGAGAAATTTGCGCACGCCAGAGAGAGACAGACAGAGAAACATGCGCGAGAGAGACAGACAGAGAAACTTGCGCACGCCAGAAAGAGACAGACAGAGAAAATACGCGAAAGAGACATGTGCACGCCAGAGAGAGACAGCCAGTTTCTCTGTCTGTCTCTCTCTCTCTCTCTTATAGAAAGCAAGCTAGATATTTTCGTTTCGTCTTTCTATTTCGCATTGAACAGTGTGGTGTCGCGACGATTATTTTTGTTGATAATAAATAAACTTCGTTCCATCCGGGTGTCCCTTGACACCTCTCAAGTTTTTTTATTTTAATAATTCAAGCACCTATTTTATACATTATACGTCTTACTACTACTCCCCAATGAAATATGTACGAGTATGTAACGCAACATAATTTTCACCAAATTATTATTCATCATGCCATGTCGTTTTCTGCTGACCGTACCAAAGTATTAACTGTGAAGCGCAAACAATAACGTTCCGGTTTTGTTTTGCCGACTGTACTTTGTATGTTTACAAGAGTCGTAATTTTTTGCATAATAATAGGTTAGAGTTCATGATGCTTGGTTTTATTTTTTGTTTGTTTGTAGTTTATAGCAAAATTTAATTATTCCTGGTCCATAATATATGTAATATGACTAACTGCGCGAAATTAAAAGCAACTTTTAACCTCGCCTAACCTAACCTTTTCTTCCAAGAGCATTACGGGTATTTCAGACGGAGTAATTCCGACCTTGATAGGGCTACTGATGATGCAGTCACCCTGGCCAAGTTATGGGCTCCTCTGGGCTCCTCCAACATGGTCTAACGATTGAAACAACCGGGATCGACTGCTTAACGTGCCCTCTGAAGCACGGTAGCGGTCGGCCACCCATCCAAGTAAGGGTCGAGCTGCACGTTGCTTAAACCGCAATGATCAAACATCGCTTAGTCAAACTACACCACAAGCGCTATAGTGGTAATAATAAATCAAATTGAACTCACAACTGAATGAAATAGGGTTTTGTGACAGTCTTTTGTATAAGAATCCCTAAAAGTCACTACATAGTATAAAACAATGTCACTTTCCGCTGTCTGCCTGTCCCTATATATGCTTAGATCTTTAAAACTACGCAACGGATTTTGATGCGGTTTTTTAAATAGATAGAGTGATTCAAGAGGAAGGTTTATAAGTATAAAAATTCCCGACATTCCCACGGGAACTGGCACAAAGCGGGTAAAACCGCGGGGCGCTGCTAGTACTAAATAAATATAAATATTGTTCGAGCATTGTGGCTTGTTATTAGATTCTATTTGTTGGACTATCGAATGTCTTGAAGGGAATGTACTTCGGGTGTCGAAGCAATAAGGATTAGGCTTATGTTACTGCCTCTCAATTTTGTTACAATTGACTGTTGACACAGAATAGTGTTTAGTTACTATGTGCTAACATGCGATAATATCAGAAACTAGCAGCGCCCTGCGATTTTACCCGCGTTGTGCCCGTTCCCGTGGGAGTTTCGGGATGAAAAATCTTACTTATATTATAACTGCGAAAGTTTGTATATATGTATGGATGGATGGATATATGTATGAATGTATGTATGTATGTATATGTATGTACGTGTGTATGTTTGTTAATCATTCATGCAAAAACTACTGAGCGGATTTCGATGAAACTTTACAGTACATCAGAACAACACGAAATTCTATAAACTTCCCGTTGAATTTTATTCGCCTTCGCCTTTTATCTCTCTCTCTCTCTTTCTGGCTATGTGTCCCACATGGTGGTGGGGTCAGTCTTCCTTATTTTTCTCCTCCACTTCGCTCTTTCGTCGACGTCGTCATCGGAAATCCTGCACTCAGCCATATCCTTGAACACTACATCCGTCCACCTTGTCTTGGGTCTGCCTCTGGATCTTCGATCGGGGATGGAGAGTTGTAGCGCCAGCTATACATTTACATAAATAACTGCTATAAATAACATAAATAACTATATATTCAAATCGGATTGGTAGTTCCTGAGATTACTTCATTATAACAAACGAAGAACCAAACTCTTCGACTCTATTATATTAGTATAGATGAGCAATTTAATCAAACCTCAACCACACCACAACACGCACAACACATCTTGTCGATGTGGTGTGGTGTGGTGTGGTTATAATATGTGCACTAAAACGTAGTTATATGTATTAATAAACGGTACGTCCTCACTGTACTGATATCTTCAGTGAGATGAGAGGCCTTTGCCCGGCAGTGGGACATCACAGGCTTATGAGAAAATTTTCACCGAGTTTTTTAGATCTAAATCCATACTAATATTATAAATGCGAAAGTAACTCTGTCTGTCTGTCTGTCTGTTACGCTTTCACGCCAAAACTACTGAACCGATTTTGCTGAAATTTGGTATAGACATAGATATGACCTTGAGAAAGGACATAGGATACTTTTTATCCCGAATTTCCCTCCGGATAAGATACTGTTACGCTTTCACGCCAAAACTACTGAACCGATTTTGCTGAAATTTGGTATAGACATAGATATGATCTTGAGAAAGGACATAGGATACTTTTTATCCCGAATTTCCCTCCGGATAAGATACTGTTACGCTTTCACGCCAAAACTACTGAACCGATTTTGCTGAAATTTGGTATAGACATAGATATGACCTTGAGAAAGGACTTAGGATACTTTTTATCCCGAATTTCCCTCCGGATAAGATACTGTTACGCTTTCACGCCAAAACTACTGAACCGATTTTGCTGAAATTTGGTATAGACATAGATATGACCTTAAGAAAGGACATAGGATACTTTTTATCCCGAATTTCCCTCCGGATAAGATACTATTTTTCTATATTATGTTTACTATTTTTCACCTAAGCAATTGTTTGATGCTTCGCGCTCACTGGGACGGCACGGCTAGGGATTTTAAGGTTTGCTAATATAAAATCAAACGTATTCGTATATAAACAAATGCTATACCTACTTTAAAATAGCGCCACGGCATCGAAAAGGATTTGTCAATCCCGCGGCGTCATTTGAATGCATAGCCATTTATGCTGTATTTCTATGAAGCTACGTTCGAATTTTCACAAGCAAAAATGATAAATCCCGAGACGTTCCGTCCCGGTGAGTGTGCAGCTTGAGTCATACTTTGGTAAGATCCTAAAGGTTAAAAATAAAACTACTGTCCAAAGTAACAATCTAATGCGGACGAAGTCGCGGGTAAAAGCTAGTACATATATAAATATTACTAGCAGCGCCCCGCGGTAATACCCGCGTTGGGCCCGTTCCCGTGGGAATTGGAATTTTTATACTTATAAACCTTTCCCTTGAATCACTCTATCTATTTTAAAAACCGCGTCAAAATCAGTTGCTTACTTTTAAAGACCTAAGCATACATAGGGACAGACAGACAGCGGTAAGCGACTTTGTTTTATACTATGTAGTGATAATGCATTGACAACGTATTTAAACTGTCGAAATCTTTTCGCAATGCGCTGTGATTGGTCAATTGAGCTCCGCACCTCTCTGATCCGCTTAAATGAAAACCCTCATTAAATACTCTGAGAGTGAAACAGGAAAAATAGATCCACTAACCTTTCCTTATTGTAATACTTCCGAGTAGGCGTTCAAGAAATCATATCAATGTGCTATCAATCATTTGAAAAAGATCCAAATGCAAAAGTTTTCTCAAAAAGAATACCATTATTTTCGTATCAATCTTTGAAGTTTCAAAACCACTTTGGTTTCGAAATAACTTTTTGCAAATATTTCCTTAATTGCAAAAGAATGGATTGAATAAGTTTGTACATCTTGAGGGAATTATTTGTTGAAGTACTTGCAACAGAAAAGCTATATCTACACTTTTGCCACATGCCACAAATTACAGAGAATATTACATTGCAATCGCACAGATGTGCCTTGCCTCTAACTTATTTCTTTGCATTCATTCGTATACCCATCTATGAGATGAAAAAAAGTATAGAAAACTATACAAAATTCGCACTTGTTCCATTTATCGCATGGGCTTGTGACATGGCAAGAAGGCAAATGACATAAATGCTCTATTTCCGAATGCATGTTACTTTGTCAAGGTTTGACAAAGATATGGTTGTGTCATAACAAAATTAAACTATTAAGTACTAGCAGCGCTCCTTGATTTTACTCGCGTTGTGCACTTTCTCGTGGGTAATTCGGATGAAGAAATAGCCTATAACCTTCCCGTTGAACAAGACTATCCATTACAAAAAGAATCATTAAAATCGGACCGGTAGTTCCTGAGATATAAACAAACAAAGTTAGAAACTTTACTTTATACTATTAGTATAGATGTTAAATTCAATTCCGGACAATTCATCTCATTTGTTGGTACAACGAGAAGTATATCTAGACTAATATAATGAAGCTGAAGCTAAATAACCTAATATAACTTTTTTGTTTATTATCTGTTTGTTCGTGCTAATCTCAGAACTACTCTCTCTCTCTCTCTTCCTGGCTATGTGTTCCACATGGTGGTAGGGTCAGCCTTCCTTATTTTTCTCCTCCACTTCGCTCTTTCGTCGACGTCGTCATCGGAAATCTTGCACTCAGCCATATCCTTGGACACTACATCCGTCCACCTTGTCTTGGGTCTGCCTCATCTCATCAGAACTACTAATACGATTAAAATAATTCTTTATGTAATGGATAGCCACATTTATCTGGTGGTTCACAGAGTATTTTTCCCAAATTTTCCACGGGAACGTGCACAACGTGGCTAAAACCGTAGGACACTGCTAGTTTTAAATCAAACGCTGTATACTGTTACATCATTTTAATATACGAGTATTTACAAAAGTACAAAAGATTCGTTACAGTATTTAATTACATAAATATACTTAAAAGTTTAGATTACGTTATTTGTTTAGGTGTTAGGCACACCGCTAACTAAAGTACTGCTACACTATGTAGCATTTGCTGACAATTACTGCTGGAAAATTAGATTTTATGTGCAAAACTAAAATGTTCTCAAAATTTCTAAAATATATCCATAATATTATGTATTATGTACATTTAAACTACAATCAACATTATGAACCCTTTTTATAATTTGCAGTGTGTTTGAAAATATTAATTTGAAATAAATAACAATAGCTATCATAATATGTATACTAACAAATTGTCAAAATTAATTAAGCATAAAGTATATCATCATATTTAGCATATATCATTATACCAATGTTACTATTAAACAGATTTTTCGATAGCTAACTAGGCAGTTAGCTATCGAAAAATATCGAAAAAATTCTCAGAGACGTCAATTAAATCGACAATTAACTAATTGACATAATTTTTCGAATTGTATGTAAAAATTACACATGCGTCTACTAAAGCGAGACTTCAGCGGGCGCGCAGCTTAACTGACCAATGACAACGGCTTAAAATGTTCAGATAATACTGGTGCTTTGTGATTGGTACTTCACGTTTGACGTTTATGAGTGCAACGGTAAATTATAAATTTTAGTAGCAGTATGCGCCTAGCCTTATCTAAACTAATAAGTAATTAAGGTATATATTATTAATGGCGTTTATTAGTACATAAAGGCATTATATATTACCTTCTAACTAAACTTGTTTAAACTTGATACAATATATTGTAGAGGCAAAAGTAATAAATAACATTTTATTATCTCTGTGGCTTACTCATTGATGTACAAAATTATACCACGTATGGTATTAATGTAAATACAACCCCACTAGTAGGACTTGTATTCTTCTTATCTATAAATATAAAAATCAATGCCATTTTCCGTTGTAATTTTATAACTCAAGAACGGGCTCACCTATCCAAACCAAATGTTTTGGCTTTGTTCGGACTATTAAGTATATAGTTTATGATTGTGAAGTTTCCACACAATCGGTCGAGCGGTTCTTAAATTTCCAAGGAACGGGCACAACGCGGGTAAAACCGCGGGGCGCAGCTAGTAGTTTATACTTTGTATAAAGTTAGGAATGTCAAAATTATACTAAAAATACTCGTAATCTGTTGACGTTTTTATTGCTGATTTTTTAAAGCTTTTTATCAAACGTCTGATAAAATTAATTCAAAGAATTAGATCGTTGACATTATAATAATAGAATTCAACTGTCAAGTAATACATTCTTTGACAATATTACACGTAATTGGAAAATTAGAAAGTGTATAAATATTTTATTATGTATTATTTTAAAGCACCTTTTCAGCATAGCTATAATATGCTACTTTGCTACACTATGTTTGGCATTCACCAATCGTAACAAACGCAGTATAGCAATGTAACATAGCGATGGTGGTATCCCACATCACATTTGTAACATAGTATGTTAGCATAGCATGACTTTAATTGAAAAGTGCCCTAACTCTCAATCTTTCATCCAAACATTACTTTACAAGACTTATTGTTTAATATTGCTGTACCATCATGTCGGTAACACTTTTAATTTCCCAATGAAATATTTTTTAACATAGCGCTTAGTGTATATCACCAAGTCTACAGATAGTGGCAATGTTATTTTATTATTTAACTTAAAAAACGTATGATAACATACATTTTGATAAAAAAACTTATAAAAAATAAAACGCAGATCAAAAATCTGGCAGAGATACTTGTATGAATAGTATTTTAGGGAAAATTTGCTAAATTTAATTATGTGTCAATGGAATCTCAATTTGGTCTTAGAAGAGTTTAGAAATAGTTTGACACTTTTATTTCTAGCAGTTGTTATGTTTTCTTTCTGCGATGTATAATTAAGATTCAACTGACACTCAATTAATTGAGCAAACTTGACCCTAAGTTTATACGTTGATAAAAAAAATAAGATTCAGCCAGGTCAGATCGCGAAAATTTTCGCCCTACTTTCAATCAAAAATCTATCAGCACATTCTGATTTACAATAAACTCTCAACATCAGTTAAAATTAAAATAAATAACAAACTTAACACAGAAACACTAGTTTATCCGTAGTAGTAAGGTCCGTGGAACGCTCTGTCGCCTCGTCTGTCGATCACCACCAAGTTGGACGTTTTCGCCGGGTATCCGTGATGGTACACCCACTTCTTACCCAAATCTCTCGCTGCTTTCTGGTGTTTTAGATTGCCCTTTTTCCCGTGGCCTTGTTTACCTTGGGAAGCATGGTGGTGTGCCGATTGATGGGAATTGCTGCCCTGAAATTTTAGAAGTGGAGTCAATATGGTTTCGTTCATTTATTAATTTGTAAGTGGTGTCATGGTATCAGCAACAGCGGTCATGCGATTTTTAGAACATACAATTATATTGTAAGAATTAATTGGCTATGTTCTTTGTTCTTTTATGTTTGAAGATATCGCTAGTCGCCATTGCTGCACCGTGGCACCTCCATAGACATGCGTGTTTCGTTGGCCACTTTTGTATGGAACGAAGGAGCACCTGATAAAAGTTTTGTTAAAGTTCCTTAGAAATTTAGGTATTTTTGTTTTTTCTTACAATTATTGAGGAGAAAAAAGGGTATTATATACGTATACGTGTATTGATTAGTAAATAAACACTAATTTGAAGTATAACAAAGAATACTATCTATGTTTTTCATAAAATCTAGGAAACTCTTTTTCATCACATTAGAACATTATGTAACAGAACCTAGTAGAGTCCTTTGGTTCTCGTGTAACGTGGTTGCTGGTCTTTTAGGCAACTTTGAAGAGCAAAGTGAGAAGTGTGAAACAAAACACAAACAAAACATCTCCATAGAAAGTACCTACTGTCTATTGGACCCTATTGTTTAGACAGAACGCCCAGAATTGCAAAATTGAAAAGAAATTTAACGTGTACCACACATTCCGATTTTTCAGATTCTTAATTTTCAAAATGGTCTGTAACAATGACTCGGACAAGCGATCAATCAGATTTTTCAGACATAAATAAAACAAAGGTCACGAAATTCAGTTTCTTAATTCAGAAACAAAAATCAGTGATTCTGCATGAATGCTGCCGGCTTAGATTTGTATTCTTACTAATCTTTAGTACGTTCGGTTTGCTCTAAATGCTGAAACGTAACGCTTTACATTGGACAAATCTTATATTTTACAGTCATATCTTGACGAATATAGGCTTATTACCCTAAGGGTGCATTTCTATTGAAGTGGAGTGGAGGCGTGCGGAGCTCAACTGACTAATCACAATGCATTACGAAAATATTTTGACAATATCAATGAGTTTATTGACAATCCTAATGCGCTGTAACCGGTTAATTGGACGCTTCAATGAAAACGCACCCAACTTTGGCATGACCTGCCCTCAACAACACAGAGTATAAAAGTTCAATCATCTGCACACGAAAATCTGCTTTATATTTGCGAAGCCAGCTCTGGTGTCTTGGTGACTACCAACTTAGAAAATTACGCCCAAGTTAGGTTTAGATGTTCCCAGTCAAAGGGTATTCCATCTACCATTAGAAAAAGTACCAACACTATTTCAATCAAACCACAAACGATGGTGGCAATTAAAAACTCAATACAATATGTGGTAGGCATTAAAGTCACAATAAATTGGATGGAAGTAATTGGCCTGAAAAGAAATCTTCCATAAACACCTTCCCATTTCTCAAGTCCTTTTTGGAAATGGAATTCCCAAATTTTTCGAAAATTTCTGACCTCTTTGGTGGACTAATTGCTCCAACTGTTAAATTGACTTTTCCTGGTTGTACTATACAAGTCTCTTCAGGCTTACACTCTTCAACTCCAGCTAAGATCTCAGCCGCTAACATACGCAAGTTCGATGCGGTCAATGTGAGAGGTGCCAATACATTTCCGAATTTAAGGAATATAGTTTTAATTACGTTATCACTGATCTAGAAAAATTGGGGAAATTGAAGTTGGTTTTAAAAGATTAAGTATATGTAGGATAGATGATGTTGATGACCATTGGGGAAACTAATTGTCCTACATTTGCCCTCAGGTTAAAAATATTTTGCAAACACTACACGCTTGACTACAGCCTTCGAAACACTGGATACTAACAGCGAGGTCCATTAAATTGCCTCTTAACTAATTGACGTAATTTTTCATACATGCCAAATTCACCTATTCAATTTCTACTCCTTCATCATAATAATTGAAAGTATGATTAACTCATTCATCTGTTCTTATATTTTGATTATAAATTCAAAGATGTTTCTCGACTATTGACATTTTTATTCTGCACGTTGATGTAGTCAGTAGTAATTTATTTTATTTATTTATACAAGAAAATTTATATGAATTAGAAGTTTAAATGCTACGACCTCGCTCATACAATAGAGAGCTTTAACAACTTCGAACCAATAGGTTCCGAACTCTTTATAAACTTAAGAGACTTATCATACTACAGTCAATTCCGTAATAAGATATTCTTCTGAACAAGAAATATATCAATAAGCACATATTATGGTGCATCTATACATGTCACCGGCTTAGTCTCCTGTACCGCTGATTTTGCTGCCGGTTGACCAGCAAAACCATATAAAAGCCGCGCGCTCGGCGTTAATCCACTGACTCGGCCTATCCATCAGCCGAGCCAGTGGGAATATGTGGATGTGCCATTAGACAAGACATCGTAACAGACTAACAGATTCCGTAATTCGGACGGCACGTTAAGCCGTCGGTCCCGGTTACTTTCTACGGATAGCAGTCGTTACATGAGCCATGTCAGAGGCTTTTGGCGGCTCAATAACTCTTACACCAGGATTGGTCAGGTTGACCATCCACTCGATGAAGAAGAAGAAGAACAGACTATTTTGTCTGTGCGACTAAAGAATTTATGAAGCTAGACTGACTAGAGACGTCTAATTGAGCGTCGAACAATCAAAGTCAAAGTCAAATATTTTTACGTGATAAAAACACTGTCATATACCCTATTATGTAAACTATTTGAATTTTGACATTTAGTGGCAGTGAGAGCGTTTACTGCGTCGGGTCTTACTGTTGCGGGTTCGAGTCCTGCCCGGAGTCAACAATATGTGAAGACATATCGCCGACGACGTCTGTGTGTCAATTATATTCTTATAAAGTATTGGTGTACCTATGTAGCAGTATCAGTTAGTTAGATTCCATATTACAAGCTTAGAGCTTAGTTTGGGTCTAATTAACCGTGAGGGAATTTGTCCGGGTATATTTATTTTATTGTATATTTGTTTAAGTAATTGTTACCTTATTAGCGTGTCCCGATTCTCCATTCTTATGGTGATAGCTACCCGACTTGGCGTCACCACTGGCGTAGCTTGATCCCTGCAAATTAAACTTAGTTTTTATTTCTGTTTCAATGTTAGCGACTAGTTTGGGGAGCGAGAGAGAGACAGTAAGTTGTTGTAAGTACTTCTCTCTCCCTTGGTTTGAGGTGACGTTCACTTGTTTATCAACAAGTTAATTTGAAACTTGTCGTAGGTAAATACACGTATTTGTTTCTGGATGTATTTTCAATAGAAATGTGGCTCGTACAATTTGAAATGGACTTTAATATATAAGTCGTAAGAATGGTTTTTAATTAGAGATACGCTATGTCGCGTTTGGTATGACTGATGAGAATTTACCAACCGAAAATAGGTGCGGTATAAAGATTATCTGCCTTATTCATAAACTCTCTAACTGTAACACTGTAAGTGAGTGTTTTGTCTCTTTTGCTCTTTGGGAAATAGCGTATGTCAGAAAGGGACAAACCATTTGATAGCTAAAATGCTGCTGGTAAGCGTTTTTTTACATCTAAATATTTCAAATATGCATCTTGAAAAAGATTTACTTATATAAAACTCCATTATAAATTAAAAGACACGCTTTTTGTACCCAATTAAAAACTACAAGTTACCTCGTTAAAAATACAATCAAATCAACTAACAACACTATTATGAAAACTTAGCAACAAACAACTATAAACTTGATATTTCTGATATAATAAAACGGTTAATTTTTAATTAGGTCTCGCTATAAAGTTGTTAAGTTGGAAACTTAACTGTCTTGTTAAGTTATATAACTTAAGTTGAAATAATCCCTGGCGAATTGATAGTTAAAGCTGGGAACGACGAGGGACTTTTTTCTTCCGTTATGACGGACATTTAGTCCGGTGAGAAAAAACCCTTAAAGTACATAGAAATATACTGACTACGTAGGTCTGAAACATTTCTTCAAAAGTGATTTTTAAAGCCTCTTTTCATTAAAGCGTTTTTAGTCGTCCGACGCGCCGCAGTATGTTGCATTGCTGCGAACACGGATGTTCTTTTGTTTTTCATATAAAACGCACGCGGCAGGATGACTGAAAACGATTAGTTTGAAAGAGCCCTAAGTTTTCACTTGGTGTTCTACTTTCAGTGACATGAAAGGTCTTTGCCCATTACAAGCTTAATACTTTACTTTACTTTACTTTGTTGTCCACTGATTTGGTCTGCAAAAGCCAAACTAACTGTTTCATATTTGTAAGTTGGTTAGATTAAAAGAAATAAAAAATAACTACTTGGTAACACCTTCGCAGTGAAAAAGAAAAACTAAGAAAAGTAATTTCTTTCTTAATCATTTTTAACTTGTTGTATTAAAGTTGTGTACTGGTAAATCTACGAGTATACTATATACTATAATATTATAAAGCTGCAGAGTTTGTTACAACGCGCTAATCTCAGGAACTACTGGTCTGATTTGAAAAATTCTTTCAGTGTTGGATAGTCCACTTATCGAGGAAGGCTATAGGCTACTTTTCATCCTGAAAATCCCACAAGTGGGACATTACAGGCTAATACTTAACTTTATACATACAATGAGTGAAACGATAAAGTCCGAAACACATAGGTATCAATTCGTAGACGTTAGACTAATCCCTAATTTCACCATTACAGCTGAACTCGAACCGTTGAACTTAATCGTAGTTTACGAGCTAAACTGAGATGAAAACTTTAAAAATAATACAATAAAACTGAGTTCAGTTGATCGTGGTTCGAGATAGAAATGGTGAAAATCGTCAGTTGTCACCATCTACGCCAGGCTATAGTAAAAAAAGAGTAAGAGAGATTTATGAGCTTTCTTCAGCGTATATCTTTAGTTTCAGCTACATGACATTCATGAATTTTGTTCCGTTACTTACCTTGCTATGCTTCTTTTCTTCTTTGAACCCTCCGTCCTTCTCATCATCATCAGATTCGCCATCTTCTTCAAAGAATTCGACTTTCTTTTCATATTCTTCTTTCTTATGAATGTCGTGGCTACCTTTCGTGCTGTGTCCCTTTGAATGTTTGCCCGACTCGTCGTACTGTAAACGAGGTAAATATTGGTTTAAGTAAGTGTTGGTTTCACTCTTCTTTTATACATATATGTATATGAATCGCCTTATTCATAACCGATCACTGTATAAACTGTTTTGTCTCTTTTGCACTTTGGTAAATAGCGTATGCCGGAAAAGGAGAAATCGTTTGATAGCTCAAATGCTGTTAAAATTAAACATTTATGAATAAGTTTATATACGATCATCAAATTATAAGTTTACATACTATGATTTTATTTTACATTTTTATCTGAAATTTCGGCTCTTTTAAACGTAGTTTCAATTCAAAATGAGTAGTGTTCGCTTTGACCCAAGAAACCAGTATGTTATAGTTCTATTGATAAGGCTGATAAATCTGACAATACCATGGAACATGGATTCGAAAAGGCTGTACCTCCTCTATGATCTCACCCCCTTTGACGGCCTTTAGGCGGTCTTAAATCTCCGACATCAGGGTTGGCCACTAACCCACTCAAACTTAATTACTTTTATGTGCTGGGTACTGTTTCCGAAAAAAATACTAGACGGATTTGGATGAAACTTTACAGTAATACATCAGAACAACACATCGGATACATTGTATCCCAAAATTCCCGCGGGAACGGGTACAACGCGGGTAACACCGCGGGCGCGGCTAGTGTTATATATTACCCCCTTATAACTGCTGATAGGTTTTACCTGAGCAACTTTCTTTCCGTGTTCCTCGTGATGATGCCTGCCATGATGGCCGGACACCTCCTTATGCTCCTTATCAATGCCTCCATGATCATCATATTTGCCTAGATGGTCTTCTTCAGAATGATGACCCTTGGAACCTTTTTTGTCTTTATGAATAGCCTGTATAAGTAAAAATGTGTTAGCTTGTATGTATATAATAAAACTAAAAATTTATTTTTTTGTTTAACGCGCTAATCTCAGAAACTACCGATCGATTTGAATAATTCTTTTTGTAATGGATAGCCACATTGAACGGGAAGGTTATATGCTAATTTTTATCCCAAAATTACCACGGAAACGCGGAATTTCATAAAAAGCAGATTGTAAATCACTACATATTAAAAAACAAAATCCCCGACCGCGTCTGTCTGTCTGTCTGTTCGCGATAAACTTAATACTACTGCACGGATTTTCACGCGGTTTTTCAAATACGTTTAATTCAAGAGAAAGGTTTATATGTTTAAAAATTCCAGAAATTCCCACGGGAAGGGCACAGCGCTGGTGAAACCGCGGGGCGCTGGTAGTACAGATAAGATTATTTATCAATAAGAAATTCTTAATTCGTGTTTAATACTTAACCGGTGCGTTTGTCTCTCATACCAATGCATGTGATAAAAACTGCTGAATTGTTAAATTATAGTGGTAATATCGAGTCTTATAATTAATCATACAGATATTATATATTGATTAAATCTGTATCATGATTAATGATTATGTTAAAAGAATCATCTATCATTTGACTGATCGAAAGTAGCCGACTATTTTCGCCCAGAGGCTGACAAGCAAGACCTTTTATACTGTACTCTACTTATGATACAGTCGTAGTAGCCTACTCATGGAACTGCGCGTAACCATGTAAACATATATTTTCTAGTTTCCATCTAACGTACAACATTTGCTCTTTACAACAGGAAGATCTTCTTTATTTGTTTGTAAAATAGGGCTCTCAAAACATAATTTTTTACAGCCATGTTATCATAACAAGGGGGACCGATAAAAACAAATATCTAATATCGCGAACAAAGTCTTTTGTCTGGTAGTTAACAATGGACTGTTATTATATCGGAATCTATTATGACAGTTGCGTCTATCTCATTACCAATGTGTGATTTCATATCGTCTGTGGTGTGATGACGATGTGACATCATTTATTGCAAGATTTGAGGTGATAATAACAGTTTTGTTTGCCACAGCATTACGATTAAGTATACCTAAAAAGGCTAGTTGTTTGACTCGCTTTTTAATTGTTTTTGCGGGTATTTTTGAAAACAAAATGGCTATTTGGCTGGTATTACGTCTCTCTTGAGTGTGTCTATAATAAACGAAAACTTTGTTTATATTCTTCTCTCGTTTCTGTCAGTATTTCCGAATGAAATGTATTCTATGACCTTCACCTTAAATGTGGCTTATTAAACAAAAAGATTTTTTAAATCGGACTGATAGTCGTAGAAATTATAGCGATGTTAGGTTAGGTAGATTTGAAGGGCAAGTTGTCAATAGCAGTTGTTTGAAGAAAAGTTATGTTCAACAATCACATTTTATACTAGGTTAAAAAATCCCGCACTCAGAGACATTTGTAAAAAGACACTTTAAAACGTAATTCTTCATACATTACAAAATGTCAAAATCACTTATTAAATCTCTACTAAAGAATTATTTACGTCTCTGAGTATGGGCGTAACTTATTTCATCTACAGGGTGGAATGTAACAGTATTTCCAATACTCTGTGGGAAGAAGGAAAATTCCATTCTGTAGTTTACAACAAACATTTTTAGATAAAGTTAGGCCTGAATTCCTCTATTGCTTTTGCGTCTTTCGCCTTGGACGCGTAAGCGGAGCGGGAAAGCGGATAAATATTAACTAATAGAATTATGTATATTTAAATTTCGGAGAATATTTCTCCGTTTCTCCGCTCAGCTGCCTCGCTCCGCTTCAGTGTACAGTAGTGCTTTGTTAAGCAATGTCTTATACATATCGCAACGTACAGACGGCTTACGCTCGACCGATGTACGCGATCGAAGTCAACAACAGAGGAATTCGACCCAAATTATACATTTAAAGTTATTGTTTAGGTTTATTATGATATGAAACACAGACGTATAATATTATTTTTAAACACTTGGTATTATGACGGATAGTATGGTAGTACATTATTCATATTCATTTAGTGACTTCACATTTTATTTAAACCCCCGACGCAAAACAGGAAATAAACATTGATTTGGGAATGGAGTCTTAGCCCAGTAATGGTCCAAAACTGGCTTAGATGTGATCCATTGAAGCGGAGCAGAGCTGTACGGCAATCAACCAATCACAACGCATTACGAAAAGATTTTGATAATGTCAATGCCTTGTTTGAAAAATTTAATGATTAAATGATTGGTCGTTTAAACTCTGCAAAGGTCCGGTCTGTTCCAATGAAAACGCACACTTACTGGACTAAGAGGTTATGGTGACGGTGACTGGCATAATATTTGAAAAAAGAACATTATCCTATAATATTTGTGTTCTTATTTCAAGATATCCGCTAGTCAACTGTACCGTCGTATCGCCGTACATGCTCTTTTGTCTTTGAAATTTGTTAAGTCAGGGGTTTCGTCTGTTAAAACACATGGTCACATTAAACTTACTTCCGCATAGTATTGTATGTACCAGGGTACCATCTCGGGGGATGTTGACGACGTGGCAACCCATAGATCTTTGTACCATATTTCTGGTTGTACCTTACGAATTTAATTTTTAATAAAAATTACCGACATTTTATTACACACATTGACAGTTTTATTTAT
Source organism: Cyclophora punctaria (assembly GCA_951394245.1). NCBI lineage: Eukaryota > Metazoa > Arthropoda > Insecta > Lepidoptera > Geometridae > Cyclophora > Cyclophora punctaria. Next base: position 8,371,411 of record OX596186.1, read on the forward strand.
TAAGATTAATATTTTGACTCGTTAAATGACGACTATACATGTTAGCGCTTGTCTTTACTCGGCAAGCGAAACCGAGCGATGGTGTTGAGGGACACTCAACAGTAACCTTCGTCGTACGCAAGTTGCCGTTTGAACAAATAACAATGACATTAACGTACGTTTCAATAGTAAAACAGATATTGGCCTTCACTCGGCAACACTCGGCCAACATGTATTGCAGGCTTTAGATTCTTACAACGGACGTGCCACGGTGCAAACAATAGCGACTACGATTAGCGAAATATTTTCAATAAATCGCTATTCGCTTACGTTCGCTGCACGGTGGCACACTCTTTTTACTTTGTAATCGGTGCATGCAACATGCAGTGACTGCAGTGTAAGACTACGGTGGTCTAAGTAGATGAACAAATCGGTGACTGCATGAGACTAACTTTGGTTACGACATAACTCTTACATACTACCTATATCCTTTATCAATATTAAAGTATTCGTGTATGAATATGTAGTAGTATCAGTTAGTTAGATTCCATAATACAAGCTTAGAGCTTACTTTGGGGCTAGTTAACCAAGTGTGAATTTGTCCTGTAAATCTTTTTTTCTATACTTGTCTATACTAATTTAATAAAGAAGATTTTTCTATCTAAAAAAATGCATGTATCACCCCTCTCAGGCTGAGAAAAAAACGTAAGCGCGATCTACAAAATGTGCACAGTAACGCCATCTATTGGATTGCGGATACAACCCCGGCGCAGAACAGCTAGTATTTACCTATAGTAGATAACCAATAGATTTATCACAGTATTCCATGACACGTTAAAATCGCGTTGTCATTGTCAAACACGAGGCTCTAACTCGATAATGAAACCCGATATCTCAGTCATAACTCGTCATTTATTGCCGTTTATACACGATATATTAATACAGCATCAATATAATAAATATTGCCACTAGTAATTAGTTTTCGGGACCGATTTATAACTAGAGTTTGTGGCAGATAAGTAGGATTGAATCTGAGGGCGCTAGTGTTGCAGCGTTTAGTACTGTTACAAAGCTTTTATTCCTTTTTGCAACAATTTTAATATGTACTTATTTCCTGTGGGAAAACTTCACTTTATTTTTTATATATCTAAACTATTATTGATTGACTTTTGTACTGTGAGTAAGGTATCAGCTGAAATAATGACACACGTGTTAGATATTTCGGCCCAGGATTTATTTTATGGTTGTGCCTAGGCAAATCGCGAAACCCGATAAGTTAAATTAGATATCTATAAAAGAAGATACCTCGTGTGTGCCATTTACGAAGACATCAAAGAAACGTATTACTTTGTCACCTTGTAGTTTCATAATGTTTAATTTTATAAGTTCCTATTTTCACCGTAAGCAAAC